>JBBMFX010000128.1:9091821-9103160 GCA_037832545.1 Rhabdalestes septentrionalis
GAGAGAGAGAGAGAGAGAGAGAGCGAGAAAGGAAGAATAAAGAGCAAGAGAGGGAGACAATGAGAGAAGGTGAAGAAGGGAGAAAGATGTGCGGAAGACAGAAGAAAGGAGAGGAAGAATGAGCCTTAGAGCAAAAGAAAAGGAGTAGGAAATGGTGAAAGAGAGACGGAGAGGTAGTCAAAGAGATGTAGTGGGAGTGAGAAGAGAGAGAAGGTGAGAATGAGAAAAAGAGAGAGAGAGAATGAGAGAGAGAGAATGAGAGAGATGGGATGAGAGAGAAGGAGAGAGAGAGAAGGTGAGAATGAGAGAATGAAAACAGAGAAAAAAGGGAAATAGGTATCGTCTTTCCAAAAGGTCAGACGCTTTCTCCTCCCTCCTCACCCAAATGTGCTGGCCTTTTCAAACCGTAGCCAGACCCAGCTGAAGTTTGCAGACAGCCAGCCAGCAGCACACAGTCAAGGCAAAGGCGTGGAGGTCAAGAGAGGAGACTCCAGGAGTGTGGCTGGAAAATATCAACTTCCGACGAGTGGCCAATGAGACTGCAGACCATAAGCCGGGCATGTGTCTCAATACAAACAAGCTGCTGGAGCAAAGAGGCCATGGTGGACACCACTCACAAGTGTATATGTGTGAAGCTGCATCTAAAGGCATTACAGACTTCCTGAAGAATGGTTTAAAAGAGCTCCAACAAAATTACAGAGGAATATAATGAACCTGTAACATTTACTTTTACCGCATTTAGCAGACGCCTTTATCCAAAGCGACTTTCATTCTTGCTCAGGGACCCAGTGGTGGTGCTGGAGGTAGGATTTGAAACCCCAACCTCATGGTTAATATCTCTGTGTTTTCTCCAAGACAACAAGATCAGATGAAAAGTTAGATTTAAAAGGCCCATTTCATGGGAGACCATGTTTTCAACACAAATAAAAATATGGTACAGTGTTTAAATTGTAGTAAAGTATCATGCTGTTCACTCCCCAGTATATAAAGTCTACCTAAATGTATTAAAAGATATCGCAAAAAAACAAACAGATATATAAATACCCACATAACTTTAACTGAGCTCATTAATGTTAAATGTAGCTAGAAGTGTTTTAGGCAGCCAGTAAAAACATAGCTTTCTGTTTATTTCTATCATGGTAAAGATAGAATTCTGTTGCAAATGTCTTCAATAGCCTTCTGGGGCAAAAATAAATAAAAAGTCATGTATGAACTATTATGGCAACATAAACAGCAGGCACTGCTTAAACACACTACAACATTTTCATTAGTTAACATTAGTTTTTTCTTTAACTGCACAGTAAGCTGTTTTTCATTTGCATGTCACAAACCTTTATGTGTAATTTCCTGAAGACGGCATCATGATATATGATGAAGGAATTTCCTTCTTTATTAACTCTGTAGATCAGTTTTAACATCTCTGTGTCAACCGTACATGCCTGACAAGCCTTAGGAGTCCAGATACCTGGGTAGATCAGGCAGTGGCCTGATTATCAACGTATTTCTTTGTTGCCCATCAAACGCTTGGAAATGCCACTGTAGCATGAGTCTTTAAATGTTGCTATCACCAAATGGAGCACAAACATTTAATTTGCACCTTCATTCCCACTATGCCATTAAACGTACTCCACTTTTTCCAAGCACATAAGTGTGAATTGTTATTTTCACGTTTTGCAAAACTGTAGATTAAGAGGCTACCTAGCTAGGCAGTGATGCTCTTGGTAAAGTCTGTGCTCGCCTAGAAAATGTCACAATTGTTCGGACAGTGTCTTCCCACCATTGAGTTCCTCATCGTTGCACAGTGCTGAGCAATGGCACTAAACCCAGAATCCTGAAGGAGAGCACAGAAGAGGATGGTGTGACAAAAGGTCACTGATCATGCTCTTTAGCATTTCAGAATAAGTCCATATTAACAAGCAAATCCTATGCACGGCAAAAATGGAAGCTGAACATGCTGACAGAACAGCATGTTGATTCAAACAGCTCTAAATGCTACGTACTGCTGACTCTGTGCATTCTCCACATTTTTACTCCGCTCCTCCACTAGCTGCCAGCCATTATGGCTTGTCGCTAGTTTCTTTTTTTGGGCCCTCTATTCGTCTCACCTCTGAAATCAATTCAGTAGGGAGGATTTCCCCTCATTACTCCCTCGAGCAGTGGGAGCATGGCCCCCTATTCCACCGACCTGACCACAGCGGAACCAAGGGGCTTAGCAGGGATGGAGCCAGACCGTGTGATCACTGTGTGTGTGTGTGTGTGTGTGTGTGTGTGTGTGTGTGTGTGTTTGTGTGTGTGTATGTGTGTAAGGGGAGACATGATGAGAAAATAGAGAAATAGAAATGATTGCAGGTACAGTGCAGAGATGCACAGACCAAAACAGTCAGAGCAATCTTGTGAGGAGTACAAAAAAGGAGAAGAAGGGTGAGAGAGTATGAATCAAAAGTGTCATAAAGCAGGTCACAGGCCTGATACCTCAGCAGGATGGGAGAAGGACGTGCACCTTCCTACCAGCAGATGCTGCTGTGCAACAGTCAAACAAGTACAACGAGTGTGTATGTGTGTGTGACCGGCTTTTCCATAGGTTGTTGCATACCTTAGGGATACAGTTATGCCAAAGTATACAATTTCTAACAGGCTGCATGTTAGTCCCACGGGACGGCCCCTTTCAGACTACGTTTCACCCCGTAATTTCATTGGACGCGGTAGCTAACAGCAGCAACGACCTTGACAGAAAGCTTTCCGGGCATATTTCACTTCCTCCTTTAATATGTGCAGCACCCCATTAACTGGCCTCTCAAACACACAAACACTTGCATTGAGGGAAAGGCAAACAGAGCAGCAGGCTCCTGTTCTCCAGCCATAAATATAGTATTTGTGTGGTGTTAAAAAGAATAATTTTCTCATTAGGCCACATTTTACTGAGGTAGAACTCGAAAGAAGCCATAATTAACAAGATATCTAGACCACTGGTACATAGACAGGGAAATTAGAATTCTTCTTTATTATCAACATACAAACACTTAGGAAAACACAAATATTTCTGTTGTGAAATTATGAACAAAAACCATAAAAAGTTACATTGACTGACAACATCACCAGCTGAAGAAAAGAATCCATGATGTGCTATCCTAGTGTTACCAAATAAGATCCGAATGAAAAAATATATATTTTTTTGCTTAAAAATGTGAAGGAAATGTAAGCCAACAGATAATTGACAAATAATTTTGTTTTTATCAAGACTTAATATAGAATATGGTCATATCTGGCAAATGAATAAGTTCACTCGCCAAGATTTTATATATTTTGTGTGATAGACTTGCTTATATAGCATCATAAAGTTTAGTAGCAATCATTAAAGAACTCTAAAATGGATATTAATTCTGTAAGGCATAACTGTGAAAAGTTGTTTTTGCCTATCATATAGTTTTAATCTATTCCTGTGTCTATCATCCAGCTTTTTAGATCTCTTACCATATTTTTTATGCTTAACATAAGAGAAAATGTAACATAAATAAAGATATTTCACCTGTTACTACCAGGAAGTAGTACTACTGTAGCATTATAATGAAAACTAGTTATGGGGAGGAGGTGTGCTCTATGGATGAGTAACAAATACGGGAGAGGTCAACCCCCCTCGTCCCCTCCACAGTAAATTACGCCCATGCTTTTGTCTATAAAAGTGGATTATAGTACTGATCAATTTCAGGTTTCAAGGCAGCTCCCAGTGCTATTTTAGCCATGCAAGGTACTTTTGTCAATGCGTACACACATACATCCGTGTGTTTGTTTATTGTCTTGTAAAGAGAACATTAAGTAGGAGGCTTTTTAAATGAGAAACCCAAGGACATTACAGCAGAGAGTACAGAGCGGATGCCAGTGTGCCAGTGAAGCTCAAGGTGTCATTCCATCTGCTCTGCTTAATGCCATTATCTGGCTCTCCAAGGCCTGAAGCCTCACAAACAGATTCTGAAAAGCAAAATCTGAAAAGAAGCTCGGGCTATTCCATTTTTTCCTGTGTTTTCCTCCCTTAAAGAAAAGAAGCCCAGTATGTTGAACAGGATGAATAATACACAAAGCGAAAGCTTTAACCAAGTACACCCCTTTCTTCCTCCACAGCCAAAAAAGAAAGAAACAAAGTTGACACCACTTTTTCCCCCTCCGGCACAGACAAATTATGTCTCTTTTCTTCTTCTCTCACCCACTGTGTGTACGCCGTCTCTCTCAGCGGCACCTCTTTCTTTCTTTCTTTCTTTCTTCTTCTCTCTCATATTTTGTGTGAGCTCCCACTCTCAACTCCCTTCATCGAAAGTGTCTCTCTCCCGCTCTCTCTCTTTCTTTTCGTTCTCATGCTGTAGGCAGAAAATATTTCCATATATTTCCATTCTCAACAAGGAAGGACTTTCCCTTAGGCAACCATTTCTCTCTTTCTCTCTCCCTTTCTTTCTCTCACTCACTCTTCCCCATCTTTCCTTTGCTCTCTCCCCATTTTTTGTGATGATGCCACGCAGGTTTAACTCCAGCTGTTGATAAAACAATGCCAGTGCGTCCCGGGAGCAGGTGACGGCACCAATTACTCTGCAATTACCTGGGTAATTATGCAAACGCAAGACCCGGAAGGGGGGGAAGTGAGGCTAGTGTGTGTGTGTGTGTGGTGGGTGTGTATGTGTAGAGAATCTGCACAGACAGAGAAAAAAAGCAGGAGGACAAAGCTTACGGACGCCTCCAGCACTCTCCACGTGCCTGGGCCAGCGCTCTCCGGTGCCCAGTGCGCTAAAATGCTACTAATGAGAACGGCAAGCTGGTAATGGGGGAGTAGAGGGAGAATTAGAGAGTCACTTCATCAGCTGCCAAACAGCTGGCGAGTGAGAGCAAAGGGAGGAGATACATCTTTATGCTACAGCTTTTGGATCTGCACTCGTTCCTCTCAGAAGTGTAACGGTGGACATGTAAGCTGTAGATATTTGCCTGGTTTGTTTTCTTTCATGATCTGATCCAGCAAGCATCAGCTTATTAGGATTAGGATATTCTACACTGTTTGTTATTAGAAAACTGAGCTCAAATAAGGTCACATTCCGTTCCCTAAAAATGTGCTGATTATGAGTAATATGGCAAAATACACAGCATTACACCTCTTCAGTAAGAAAATAAACCAGTTACTAAACTGTTCATATAAACAAGATCATGGCTTTTAGAAGCTGATGAACACGTTGTTGTTTTTTCAGTAAAATATTAAATGCTGGTTTAATATTTGCACATTTGCATATTTTATTAATCTTAAACAATGAACAGTTGTTAGAGATGTCTGGTACTGCTCAACGGCATTCAATGGCAGCATGCGAGAATCTGAATCATTTAATGATCCATAGTAATAGACCAATACATCACCAAATTACTGTAAAAAAGATTTTTAATTTTGGGTAATTTGGGGTGGTAGTGACCAGTGGATAGGATACTAGCCTCTGGACCAAGGTAGGGTTTGAATCCTACCATCAGCATACTACCACTGGATTCCTGAGCAAGACCCTTAATCACAAGGTGCTCCAGGCAGACTACCCCCTTTAGTTAGGGGGTGGAAGTCGCTTTGGATAAAAGTGTCTGCTAAATGGCGTAAATGAAAAAGGTTAAGCTTCTTTTTCAGTAAGGATTACAGAAGTATCTGCCAATTTTAGCACATTCTTTAACTAATTTCAAGCTTCATACCCAAGAAGAACACTGAATGTGAACAGAAAAGTGAATGTAGAGTGTCTGTGCATTACTGGTTAGACCGACAAAACAGGAACACTCTGACTGATCAGCATTATCATCAAACTTATTGTTGTTAATGAAGAAGAGAAGGTGGATTCTGAAACAGGTACTCTGGCTATAATGCGCATAAAGTCCATCAACATTGGGCTAAAATGGACAGGAATAATCCATAGCCTATTAAGGCACAGAGATGTATACGTATTGGAGAAGAATAGGGGGTCATTGATGACTACAGACCTTGCTATTGCTACTGAAAATAAATCATCTTTAATGCCATAGCTATGGAAACCAATGTCACTAGGCAACACCATTTTTACTCAATTGATGACATATATTTTCCTCCGTTTTGTTTTCTCATTTTTTAAATGACTGACAAATCATTAAATTCAGCATTAAAAAAGGACTGATGTCTTGTTTACATCAGATTTCGCCAAAATATGTTCTTACAACGAATGAAGCCTGGGCTGAAGCCAGGAAAAACAGGTCTTGCTGTTGACCTCACGCCTCAGGAACAGATGTTCGTTAATGGCTCAAATAGCACAGTGTGATTCTTACATAAAATTCATGAAAGATCAGTGCAAACAAACCAGCCACTTTCACGAAGATGGTAAAAGCACTTAAAGGTATCCATGCCTCCCTCAAAAAATTAGCAAATTAGAGCAGTCCACGGATTCTGCATAAATGACATGGACAGTTTAATTGAAAACTGTGCGAGGCGTTTTATGCTTATGACACAGTAATTTATAGCTGGGTCTGTTCACTGAGACATTTGACATTTGAAAATGTACAGACATATTTTCCAAAACCAAAAGTTCATAAAAACCATTTAATGATTTATTGCTGTGCTTCAAAGCACATTCTGTCTTACTACAGGTTTTTAATTTCATACTCATTGCGGTAATGAGAAGAAGAGTGTTCTTGGTCATTGGTGGATATGAGGAGAATGTCAGTGTCTCTAATTTATCAAGCATTACAGCAGAAATTATCCTCAAACTTACTGACATTTAAAAACTTGGATTATCTCATACATCCTTGGGGCCAAATTTTCTCATACACGCATGGTATCCCACTGAACTCTCCCCAAAACCTTTCCGTTCTATGGATCACACCGATAGAATCAAGTACAGAATATTTTCATAATATGGATACTGATGATCAAGGTATTATTTTAATAGAGACTATGACAGTTGACACATGTAGACCGAATGCTGGTATGAACTTTAATTTAAACCCCTGCTGAAAGCACTACAGTGCTACCAGAAGGTATACTTGACTGAAGGAAACAAGTCTTACTGGAAGTCAAAACTAACCAGCACAAACCAAAAACTCATGACAGGAACTCATGGCCAGGAAGAATCTAAATAAGCCAAAGCTCGGCTGTGAAAGAAATACATTATAAATGGCACACAAACAAGTGAAACAACAAACTCTACAGGCAACCAGGAACAGCTGGTACAAAAGATACACAGAAAAGCAACAAACTTAAGACCCAGTGAGGTATGTGACAAGAGGGCGGAGCTGGGAAGAGGAGGGAACCAAAACAAATACACATGGATAGAAAACTGGACTGGAGAGACACATGAGGGCAGATAAAAGGAGAAAGCAGGGGCGGAAAACAAACAAGCAGAGGCAAAAACAAATGGGGAAGGAAGCCAAGATTAAAGACGGCAGTGTAGAAATGCTAAAGTTCGAGAGGAGGATAATGCCTGAAGCTCCACCTCCTACATGCACCTCCTCTGCATTTCCTCCCTGTTCTTCGGTAATATCACTAGCCATCCATCCACCTATGTTCGTTGTGTAAGGAGAAGAGTGAAGTTTTGGGTTTTAAATTAGTTATTTAGACCACATTTTGATCATATTGCCCACAAAGTCTAACAAATGATCTCTCATGCTAAGCTTTTCCTGTAGTCTTCTGTCTAAAGTAATGTGGCCAAGCCCATAAAGATATTGACCAGACAAGTGATCTGATACACTTTGGCTTGAGAACCCCTGCCTGTGATCGGCCAAAAGTATTCTCTTAAAAAAGAAAAATGCAACATAAACAGATAATGTAATATGCTGATATATCCCAAGTTGTAACATATTTAAAAAGTTTCATATGGATCATGGTTTTCTCATGAAATAGTCCTAATCTGGACTGTAGCAACTTCAAACAAATTCAAACATCTGAGTCTAAGCCTGTCACAAAAAAATGCCTGCTCACAATTATGTAAGTTGATACCAACTTTTTGCAAATTATTTCCTCAGCTGTTAGCTTTTGCTAGCATTTAGGTCAGACCAAACTAAATGTAAATTAGATGCATTTTCATCTGCTGAAAAAATAAATTTTAAATAATATAAGTGGAAAATGTATTAAGACATGAAAAACATGAAATAAATGAAAGCTTTGAAAATGTTTGTTTAGTTTAGGATTTTCTGTAATTGACAAGATCAATAGCTAATCGTATGGTAGCTAGTCAACCAATTTGGCGACTTCAGGTTTACTTTACGATAGGGCTGGGCAATTAAATGAAAAGTAATCGAAATCGACATTCAGAACCTATAATCGATCAAAAACTTTTAGGTCGATTATTTCAATTACTTTCCCTTTAAAAATATACTGTGTGTGGAGTCACTATTTTTAATAAGAAAAACATAAAAACTAATTCATTTTGTTTCCAAAAGTGCAAGTTGTTAATTTTTCCTTTTTTATAAGAACAAAATGACTGTTGGTTTTAGGCAATGTGTGCTTTAATTTCTGTTGTTTCATATTTCATTTCTCAAAACATTCCGCAAAATAATCATTTCTGTTCAATATTCAACAAAACTTGTCAATGAACTATGAAGACAAAATAAATGAATAACTAAATAAAATAATCATCCATTAAAAGTAACCAAGTTTAAATGTTCAGACATTTTGATCTTAGGCCAAATCGCCCAGCCCTACCTTATGAGTTGCATGTACTGAAAATAACCTAAATAATAAACAGTTAATTACAATTATATGGCAATTGCTTTGCTAATATCTCCTCATAGTGCATGACAGAATATTTAAATGCATTTTTTTAAAGGAATGCATGTATTTGCTTTGCTATAGCTACTAAAGGCTTTGCCAGCTAGCCTTTTAGATTTTCCACTGTATTCGGTTCCACAGTGAAAGTTTCCAGGTGATCAGACACACTTGCGGAACACAAGGTGTTTGCTATTGAGACTACTCTAAATCCGGTGGTTTCTGGTTCCCTAAACCCACAGATGCTTTCGAGCTGAAGCCTACCTCACAATCTGTGACAAACATATTTAGCGACAAACAACAATGGCAGACAACCAAAGAGGAAAGCAGGAGACAAGGGAGGAAAATATGCAAATGCGCGTGCGCTGTCATGGGCTTTTTACATGTCAAGTTCTGTGTGTCGTATTTGGATTCGAATTTATGCAAATCAACATGTTTGTGCAGATGAGAGCAGAAGGTGGGGGTACAATAGCGACTTTGCAGACGCCGTTGCGTGTAAAGCCGCACCTCAGACGGCAAGGCATTTCAAATTAGTAGAGAATCTTTAACCAAAACAGATAAATAAAATGTGGGAGAATGAAGGGCATATACAGACAAGAGGAAAAGCAAGACACAAGGGGAAGTAGTAAGAGATAAATAGAGAGGGTGGGTGATAGAAAGAGAGTGAGAGGGTGAGTGAGAGAGAGAGAGAGAGAGAGAGAGAGAGAGAGAGAGAGAGAGAGAGAGAGAGAGAGAGAGAGAGAGAGAGAGAAACTGAGAAACTACAAGAGAGAGATAGAAAGCCCTCTAACTCAGTGTTCCAAAGCCAACATGTAGAAAATTAATTGAGTGAAAGGAATCTGCTGTTTAAGGGTGAAGTGGGTTATGGGTAGCAATGAAACAATTGTTTTCTATCTGCCTCAGGCTGTGTATCCTTCATTCTAGCTCTTTCTTCTGTCCGCCAGGGCTGACTTTAACTCTCTCTCTCCCTATCATCTCCTGCTCTCTTTTTTCTCTCTCTCTGATCCCTCTTTCTGTCTCTGCCTCATTCTCATTCTCTTTGTCTCTCTCCCTCTCTCTCCTATTCTCACTTTCTCTCTGTTCTTATCCTCTGTCACACTCTCCCCTATTCTTGCCCTCTCTCTATTTTCCTGCTCTATATCTCTTTCTTTTTTTTCTCATGCCTTGCCCTTCTCCCCTTATTCTGTTTTCTTCCGAGCCCATGTTCTGACTCTATCTCTCACTCTTCCAACTTGCTTTCTGATTTTTATTTCTCTCCTGTTCATTCATTTTCGACACCATCAGTCATCATTCAGATTTAATAACGTTTTCATGTGTTGGACACCCAAGTCAGATTGGACAGTATGTGGTGTGTTCCTGAGCACTTAGAATAAATGTATGCCAGGATGAGCTTTTTTCATTCAGAGAGCTGCCTTCTCAGCAAGTAATCTGCATGCGTTTGTGAGGGTATTAGTGCACGCATGCAAGCGTGACCTGAAATGTTTGCTTGTCGTGCCACAGAAAACACAAAGTGAGAAAGCCTTGAAAGCAACTTAATTTGCCGCCTGCTGGGCAAATGCTTGTAAGATTGTTGGATCACATGATTTTGTGTATTAATCACATGTTTGTCTTGGGTGAAATGTTTGTCTTTGGTGTTTTGGCCAAAGGTTCTCAGCATAGTGAAACTAAAAATTCTAATAACTAATTTGATATGACCAAATACAAAACAGGAAACAAAAGTAGTAACATGCTTTACTGATTTTACTGGAAAACATGACTGACATTGTTTTCCCATTTTCCATTTGTTAGCACTATTACATGATGCTGCCAAGCTGGGAGTATAAATAAAATGCGTCTTTTTGAACGACGGCTAATGCAGCATCATCACTGGACTTGATGTGTCTAGTGAAGAAAATTAATCAGTTTTGCTATGTCAGCTAGAAGACCCCATACTGGTCATCATGAGACCCTCCATCCCAACCAGAGTGTGAGGCTAGTTGGACTCTCTTGGACTGACCACAGGATGCTGTGGCATTACTGGATACATGCACGTTCTGACTATAAGACCAACAGACATGGTTATGGCATGACTGGCATTTTTTATGATTTCTTAAAATTCTTAGTTTAAATGAATTTTTGCTTTTCATGACAAGGACTGATGCTAATCTAAGAAATTAAGTTGGTGAAAGTAGACACATATTAATATATTTTAATTTTATATCATTTTGGGAGTGCACTCAGTAGGTGGCCATTTTTGGCCACAAGGACGGAGTGTGATTTTTTATGCTTTTTCTGTCACTGCATAAAAAAAGAACAATGCATAAAAATCAATGATACTGCTAATTATTGATATAACTTTAGCTGAAATAATGCTTAAAAAATTAATCAGGATGCATGTATTACTTGGTTAAAAAAACAGTTTTTAATGCATTTCTCCCTTCATAAACAGGAGGTGGCCATTTTTGGCCACGAGGACGCTGAGAGTACATTTTTTGAGCTTTGCTTTCCCTGCAAAAATAAACAAGGCATAATAATCAGTGTTGTTGTTCATCAGTTACATATCTCAGACTGTACTATTAGTAACACAAGAAAATCCAGCAGCATTGAGAATATAGTAAATTTACAC
>JBBMFX010000128.1:9109444-9119471 GCA_037832545.1 Rhabdalestes septentrionalis
TCCTCCTGAGCCGTTCAGGCCATAATACTCCTGATTTTAGTAGTTTAGATATTCGCTGGGGTGAGACAAGGCTAGCTGCTATGATCTTGTATCTGGTGGTATAAATGTTCTGCACAGACGATCAGTTACAATGTTCTGATCACTCTCCTTTGCCTCTTAGT
This sequence comes from Rhabdalestes septentrionalis, assembly GCA_037832545.1. NCBI lineage: Eukaryota > Metazoa > Chordata > Actinopteri > Characiformes > Alestidae > Rhabdalestes > Rhabdalestes septentrionalis. Next base: position 9,109,606 of record JBBMFX010000128.1, read on the forward strand.
TTCCTGTGCAGAGCTTTTCCTGAACCAGAAAGTGATGTTCAGAGTCACATTCAACAGCTCCAGCTCAAAAATTCTTAGGATCACTAGCAAGACCTGAAGCTTCCAGTGCTGTCTCAGATGGTGGAGACACTGCCTTGCCTTGGACTAGGCTTGAATATGTTCAGGACATGTCAGATCGTCGGAGATGTGAACATCCAGGTATGTGAAGTTGCTCAGCCTCTCCACTACAGCCCCTTCAATGTTAAGGGGGTGTAGGACCACTGCTGTCTCCTAATAAACTTCACCACCAGTGCCTTTGTTTTGCTGACATTCTGTTTTAGGTAGTTCTCTTGGCACCACAATTTCAGGTTCTCCACCATGTATGCCATACCATCGTTGTTTGGAATAAACCCAACACATCTGTAACATGAGCAAATTGGTTGATGGAGTTGGAGCTCTGTGTGGGCATGAGTGTTATGAGTGTAGCTTTACTATCAATAAAATAAACACATGAATGTGTGACAAAATGTGAAATAGCATAGCTACTGCTTTTACAAACCCATCCATCCATCCATCCTTCATCTGAAGTCATTTTCCTTAACTCGGGCTCTAGGAAGCATTGGAGCTCATCCCAGTACTCATAGGGCACAAAGCAAACACCCTGGACACGTCAGCAGTTCATCACAGGGCAGACATGCAGTCAGACACATTCACACCTTGGCGCAATATCCAGTTCCCCTGATGCGCACGGCTTTGAACTCATGTGGACATGAGGAGAACATGCAAACACCACACAGGACCAACTGGACCACAGGCAATGGAACCTCTACCACTCCCATCAGCATTCTTAAGATTGATATTATTATTATTGTTGTTGTTGTTTTTGTTGCTAATGTCATTACCAATACTATTGCTGTGATGATTGCTATTAATTTCATTATCCATACTGCCATTGTTATTATTGAAATTAATAATTAATATTAATAATTATTATTGAAACAATGGTAATGATGATGATGATGATGATGATGATGATGATGATGATGATGATGATGATGATGATGATGATGATGATGATGATGATTATTATTCCACTTCACATTTTGCTCGAAATGTCATGGGCTGGATTCCTGATTAGGCAATTTAAATATGATTTTTTTTCATTACAAGAATTTCCTGTGTGTGTATATATGTGTGTGTGTGTGTGTGAGTGTGTGTGTGCTATTATGAGAGCGTCCTGCCCCATATTCTCCCGGTGGCTATGCTCCAAAGAGCAGATTATGATTATGATTATGTTCATGCATACTGTGTTTAATATCCAGGCCACGGATACCAAGGTCATATCGATCAACCGGATGCAGATGAAATAAAAATATATGGCAGGAATAACAGTCTTGCTCACACTCTGACTCAGGGTCAGATATGCATGCAGCACAGTGTGTTCACAAGAGTTATGTCTAAAATGAAAGTTTACATACTCTCACATGCACAAACACATTCTCATACACACACACATGCAGACACACACACTCACACACATATATATTTATTCAGTGATGGTGTGTCTTGCAAGGCAGTTTTGCTGAGCTTACACAGATATCTGGGACATAAGGACAACCTACTGACACACATTTCTTCTAGACTCACACAGACAGTTTCTGCTTTCTTTTTTGTCTGTGTCTGATGAGACAAATTGTAGCTCTTGCCCTCTTATAGGCTTTATATATTTTCAAACACATTTTCATTCAGAAAACGGATTTAATATGAAATATTAACTAGCCACAAAAAGGTCTTTTTCTGTTATTATAATATTCCAAGCATTTTTACACAAAAACTAAAGTATTAAAAAGCTCATATCATTGAAAACTGATTGTTACGCATATGACGGGCAGGGCGTCACTTCAACTCTCTACCTGTTACCTTGATCCTTCAAGAGCCGTGATTACTGCAGTATTTGCCTCTTATCCTGTGTGTGAGTGAGAATGTGGACTCTGGGGGGAAACTTTACTCTTTACGAGAGCGTTTTTACTCTTTAATCTTTAATAGTGCCTGGACCACCAACTCCGAGACTGGGTAATGCTCCAGACTATACTGGTTTAGCAGTCTAGTTCTCATCCTGACACTGATATTTTTTTAAACAATAGACAGTAATGTAAGGTATGGACACAGTTGAAATTTCATACATGTCTTTCACTCCCTGATTTATGCAGTCCAGGGAGACTAAGGCACAAAAAGCGCAACTAGAATTGACGTTTTTAATATGTTATGAAACCACATATACATACATCCAACCATCCACCCTACAGCAGTCTAGCCCCACCCATTCAAAAAGAAGTTAAAATGAATGTTTTAGACTGCTTTCAAAACAGAGGCCATATATTCTTACATCAGTCTTCAAAGTACAGTAACAGAAACTATTTAATGGGATAATGTTGGACATTGGCCAAGCAAAAGTTAATTATTTGTCTTTCTTTTACATAAACATACACTGTGCCCAACTGTATCATTACTTTTTTTCCTATTCACCTTTCTCATTCATTTCAAGAACACATACTATGCTTTTTATCATTTGTAACAGTTCCATCTCTTACCTCCCTTTACTTCCATTGCTTTCATCGGATCGTAAGAAAATCGGACTAGGAAAATATTTTCACTTGTGTGTAAATAGAGCATAAATATGCCTGCGCTGTTTTCATAACCCCAGGCAGAGCAGTGAAATAGACTGGACGGGGGCGGTGGAGTAAACACTGTGAAGTTAAATCACACACGTCCGGGCCTTCTGCTTCTCTTTCTGCACAGCAAGAGTAACTCCTACACTCTCCGGTGATATTGTGGGTGCACGTGTGGACACATGCACACACACACACACACGAGAGGATACAGGAGAGGAGTTTCCATTCACTTACTGTAGATAAAGACTAAGAAATAAAGAGAGAGAGAGAGAGAGAGAGAGAGAGCTGCTACTGCTACATCATGTACCCTCCACAAACTAAATAAAGTGTCCTATAAAATACCTATTCCATTGCATAGTTAAATAGTTCTTCTCTATGATGGATTTATTAATTGTTCTTTTGATAATATATGGTATCATTGTTACTATTACTTACAATCTTTTTGTAGTTTCGTTTTGATTTTTTTGTTTATTTTTGTCTCAGTTTCATTTAATTACTCTTCAAATGTCAGAAAGTGTTCTTTGTGCGATGCAATAGAAGAACCACTTTAGGTTCCCCGCAAAACAATATTTGAAAAGGTGATTTGTGAAGCTGAAGTACATTTTAAATGCCTAAGTGACTGACTAATTGAAGGGTTCTTTCCTGAAAGTCCACAAGGAAGAAGCATTTCACACTCCGACACCTCATTAACAACAAGCACCTCAGTTCCCTCAGGTGCAGCATTTGCGAACTGGTGAGGTATAAGTGCTCATTGTTTGTTAGCTAAAGGCAAACTTGGCAGACAATAAAGTTTTGGGATGGGGGTGCATGGGTGTGTCGAATCGTCCCTTTAGAGCAGCTGACCTGGTGAGTGTGCTGTTCTCAAGGGCTCTTTCTTCTCTGTTTCTTTCGCCTGCAGGCTGTCAGAGCTGACTAAGCACCAGACTTGATATTGGGGTGACAGTATCTCCTGCACTGGACTGACACACTGCATTGGAATGCAGGGAAAAGTAAACCCATGTTTTCTTTCTTTCAGGGAAATCAGATAATCTGAGAGACCTGACAATGGGGCAAGATTTACAGCCAATTTCCTTTGCGTAAAATCGGGTTAAATCCCGTTTGTAAAATCACACCAAACACAGGTAGGATAGTGTGTTTGTGTGTGTGTGTGTGTGTGTGTGTGTGTGTATGTGTGTGTCTAAATGAGAGATTTAATACAGACAAAGAGCAGGTGGTGACAGGAGCCCAAAACTCCCCGCTGTTATTAAAATGTAATGTTACATCATTGGGAAATCACAGCTGTAGAAACATAATGACACAAAGCAGAAATCCAAGAGAGAGAGGGGAGGGGCTAATGCAGGGAGAAAAATAGTACAGCATTATCTGTCGTGAGAATCGTTATGTATTTTGTACCTTACCATTTCCAATGTTCTCCTACAGCATTATACATTTTGAAGACAAATCAGTCAGATTACAGCGCTGTACTGATGCATAGCTGGTCAAATTGCTTCTCAGAGCCATTAAGGCAATAATTTGGCATCGTCTGTGGTTTCGCACTGGAGCTATGGGGCTATTGTAGCTCAATGAAGTCTATACCAGTTAACATGGTGCAAACTGCGTGGCTAAATGGCCACAAGTGTTAAGTCATCTCAGATAGACTTGCTAATGGTTTATGTCACCTTGCAATCCTTAGTGTAAGATTCCAACCCCCACTCCCACTCCACCTTATTTTCTTTTCTGATCACATTATGAGAACAAAAGTAATCTTGACCCATTTACTGATGGTCTTATTCATTCTGAAAGTTCTGGATCACTGCATTTATTCTGTGTTTTACTCATCCAGTAATGTCCCACAGGATCACAGTGACCAATGAATTGGTTTAAATGAAATGATTATGGCACTGTTGCATTATACAATTCTTTTTTTTAAATAAAACCTTTTTTAATTTAGATTTTCATCATATTGACATGAAGTTGTTCGCTCGAGTTTCACTGGCTAGCATTAGCATCAACATTAACTATAGTGACTGTCGGCTAGATTTAGATAACTGCCATGTTTTTTCGTGTTGAAAGATTATTTCTTGTCAGTGTCAATTTAAAATTCTTAATTTGAATGAATTTTTGCTTTTCATGACAAGGACTGATGCTAATCTAAGAAATCACGTTGGTGAAAGCTGAAAAATATTTTAATATAAATAAATTTTACAACATTTTGGGAGTGTAAACAGGAGGTGGACATTTTTGTCCATATAGACGCTGAGTGTGAGTTTTTAAACTTTGCTTTCCCTGCAAAAAATAAACAATGCACAATAAACCAGATCACAGACTGTACTATTAGTAACACAAGAAAATCCAGCAGCATTGAGAATATAGTAAATTTACACTTTTGAGGTTGTTTTCTAACAAGTGCATAGTGCAAACAAACTGATTTTTGAAGAGAAAAATATCTGGAAATTGTATACTTATGACAAGTACTGATGTTAATTAAACACTTTATGCAGTAAAAATAGCAAAAAAGCATAAATATAATAAAAATCACAGACTTAATCTGTAAACGAGGACAGCCAGAGGGTTAAACACATATCTATCTACACATACTGACTCTTAACTGTACCAACTCCATTATCCATAGATGGCCAAACTGTCTAACAGTGATTAAGGCCTTTTTTAGTTCCTCACAAGATTTCTTCCTCCAGCTTTAGAGAGTTTTTCTTCACCATTTTCCTCCACCTGGACTCTGTAAAGCTGCTTTGTGATAACACTGGTTGTAAAAAGCACTGTATGAAAGAAGTTGAATTGAATTGAATAAATATCAGGGACTCGCATCCATAAAATTAATGTATTTTTTATGTGTTGCTCTTACATAACAAAAACAGATGACAAAATGCAACCCCCTAAATTAGTGTAACAAACAACAGTTTTAAATTGTAAACTTATGGTTGACTTACAAGGATATAGGGAGAAACTAAACTTTGGATTCGTTTTAACTTACTTCTACAAAAGAAATTGTAAGAAGTGCATTAAGAAGTGAGGGGGATCAGATCAGGACTACAGAAGTATTATAATACCCTGAAATAGTTTATAGGAGGATATGTCAACTCAGGGACTGTTAATTAACTAGCTTAAGTTGCTATTTCAATTCCCACTTATTGTTACCAATACAAAGGCTTGTTAATGTTATTAATGTTAGCCATTTACAAACCCAGTTACACATTAAGGCCCACTTAATGTTTACATTAGCCCTTTATGCTAAGACAATATTAGCAAGACTAATCCTGTCAAAACCATGACGTAATTAAACAATTTGCTTTTGGATTTGATTTGGAAAAGGAGTCATTCATTGAATGACCATGTAAAATTTAGGCAAAACAGACCTTTAAAAAGATTTTCCCTTTAGTCTCCACTGTTCTCAGGTGATTTGCATGTGCTAAGCACAGAAGCTAGAAACATTATTGGTTTTAATCATGACTATATCCAGACAATCCTCTCTCCAATTTTTGAAAAATCACTGAATCTACATCAATCACACAAGGGACTTGCTCTGTATTGCAAACTGATTTCAGCCAAAGGATACCTAGCGAGTGACCGTCACTACCGTATTTTTCCGCCTTGAAAATTGGGTGTGTCTTATATTCTGGAGCGTCTTATAGGCCAAAAAATACGGTAAATTGTACTACAGTGTAATTAAATAGGCAAAAACCTGGCAATTTAAAAAAGCAAAATCGTGACATCCAAGAGCGAATATTGGTTGATTTAATCAGCGAAGCAATATACAGCAATCCCATACAGATCTGTGATGAACAGCGGATGTGTGTATTGCAGTTCAGACATGTATCGTGGGCTTCGTGTCATCAATTAAATTGACACTAGCAATAAATTCTCAGCAGATAAGAAATGATTCTGTGTACAAACACCTCACTCTCTTTCCTCCTCCAGCAGCACACACGCCTGCATGAATGTGTACACATACTTCTTCAATCAAGAGTGCACATGTACACATACACACACACACACACACACACACACACACACACAAACACACACACCCTCCCCATCGCACAAGAACACGCATGCATGCTCATACACTCAATATTATACGTCAGACAAGGTACACACTGCCATGTCGATACTGGAAGGCCACACAAACACTTTGAAGGATAAAAGACGTTTTGGCCCCGGGCCAAGAGTGATCTCAATGCCTCCTTCAGCAGCCCTTGCAGGAAGAGAGTGGAGTATCGACCCAGTCTCTAGGCATTGTCTGCGTAATTGTGTGTGTGTGTGTGTGTGTGTGTGTGTGTGTGTGTGTGCACTCGAGAGTCACATAAACCAAAACCTCCAGCTCAAAGCTCTGAAATGGATTATTCAGCAAGAATAGCATATGAGGTAAGAAAAAGTGGCCTGTGTTCACAGCTAAGAGGAAAAAAAAGAATAATAATTAAAAAAAAAAGATACATGAAGAATGTGCACAAAAGACTCAATGATCGAGTGGGCATATACGCCGACAGCTGAATGAAGGGCCAAGCTGCCTTGTATATTCCTTCAGAGCTTTGGGCATGTCCACTGACTCCTCCAATAATCATCCCTTTTGTTGCTACCCCTTCAAACCAACCCACATCACCAGGTTCCCCCAGTAACACAAAAGACTAGACAAACCTCACACTTTTTCCTCCAAGTCATCATTGGACAGTAGCAGCTAATGACTGACGCTACACTTATCGAACGTAACATGCCAGTAAATTACCTCTCCAGCCTTTACTCTGTAAATAATGCAGAGGCAGTGTGGGCCTTGAGCGCAGATAAATAATCCATGTACACATAGACTTCAGTTTGGGGGAGGAGGCATCTGTCCATCAAATAGGCCTCCCACAATTGATTTTCACTAGATCAATAATTGACAGCTGACAAAAGGTAAAAATGTCAAAATCAGATAAAAGAAAAGACAATGATTGATTGCAGACTGATAAACATGATGATTCCCGTGGTAAAAAATATGCTTATTTATTGTTAAGATGTTGAAGAATGTCTGGAAAATAAAATAAATGTTATATTTATTATAATATAATATAACATAATATAATATATAAATATATATATATTTTTTTTTTTTAATGTGTTTTTTATATATGTTTTATGTGAAATTAAATAATTTCCTTTCTGTAGAGGGGTAATCTACCTAATTCTGCCTTTTAATTTGCACTTCTGATTACAAAAGCAACATGATCTCTTAAGAATAAGGGTGTCATGTTGCACATATTAATAAAGGCATTGTAAAATAAAGTGGGCCCTTATATTCACACGTGAACACGCTACTGCACACAGTGTGAAAAATGTGAAATTCTTTCTCTGCAGCTAACCCATTCACCAAGTAAAGGAGCAGCCTGCCATCTGCAAGTCACCTGTGGAGCAGTGCGTGGCGATGGCAGCATTGTCAAGCATACCTCAGCGATGATACTAGCAGTGTGGGGATTTGAAACCACAACCTTCTGATCGTAGGGGCAACTCCTTAACCACTAGACCACCAAATGATCCACTGTGAGATTACACATTTTCTAGACTAAATACAGTTATAATTTATGAAATAAAAATGTGATACCAGACAATGAAATTAGTTGGAATATTTTCTAAGATAGTTTGTGGGCATACTTAAATTGGCTTTGACTTTTTAAGCTGAGAGAAAGAGGTAATTATGTAAGTAATTCAGTTAAAGTAGCAAATTTAGTAAGTTGTTTTAATGCAGTTACATTAAGTTGGGATGTCTCTCCAAGGCGCCTTATGAACATAGTGCCCTTTATTAAAGGCTTGTGTTTCGCATCCACAAACTTTTATTTATTTAGTCTTTGACACTATCCCCCCTCCCCACGCTTAACACTTTTTCCCCACACCTCATTCTCCCCAGCCCTCACTTGAGTGCTAACCGTCTCTGCAAGGCCATTTGATTTTGATCAGTTGTTTGAAATGATGAGTGGCAAAACAATGAATGACAGAATTAAAAATAATTCTCACATTCATCCTGCTGAAATAATAATTGCAAAGGAGTGGTATACTGGTATCCTGAACGGTGACAGCGTTCCGAAACCACTCAATGCAGGTATCAGATATTGGTGCTAATACCATTTGTGAAGACCTTACAACCGAGAGGGTTAGTTACGAGAGCGAGGAGAAGTTGCAGCGACTGCTTCGCCCCACAGGACTTAGGTAGTGCTGATTCTGGGCAGCTGAAACAAACAACTCACTCTACAAGGATGTTTATAGCTTCCAATTTCCCTTAAAGAGAATCCTGGTTTGCCAAGAGTCCTTCAGACCTGTTAGAAAATCCCCTCTCACACTCATTCGAGCCAGTATTTAGTGGCCGCACAGACTGTAAATGAACATGTAATATTCATTTCCTTTTAAAGCTTTAAAGTTTTTAGAATTTTTTACGTTTTTACATTTTTTTGCTAATCTACTGAAAATGCACTACATTGTGGTTTATAGAATAAGACTATATTACAATGACATCCATGGTATTTACATATAATATTTCACAAAGCACCCTTCTGAAACACCCTGCCCCTTGATTTCACCAAAGTTTGCATGTCTGTGTCTGAAAAAGCCCAGCTTTATATAAGGAGAATTACTACAAAAACATGCTGTGGCCAGGCTCCGTGTGTGTTTGTGTGTGTGTGTGTGTGTGTGTGTGTGTGTGTGTGTACAAAGTAGAGCAGCTCAATTTGCCACCTTGCTGGGCAAAAGCATAAAACTACACATGCAATCTCTGTTGTCTTTGGGGCCTAGCAACCCAGTGCAAATAAACGAACCAACAAACAAAGAATTCCATAAAAAATGAATTAAAATGACATCCCCGGCTTCTTTGTTTTCGTTTTTAATTTTTATGTGTGCCCTAAAAAACTGCTGTTGTTTTGTGTCTGTTGTTTCACTTCTCTTGCCAGTATTAGATTTGACAAATGTATAATATTTCGTTTCATGTCCATGAAAAAGCCGGAGGTGAGTATGAGCGAGAGGAGACTGAGGGGGGAAACTGCAGAGGAAAAGTGGAGGGAGAGAAAGTGTGAGTAAACACGCTGTGACAAACACAAGTTGACAGCCTCCGTTTTTTTATCGGCAGCCATGTTTTTTCACCCAGGCATGGGATTTCCCCGAAGCTCTGATATTAATCCGCATTCTTCTCTTCTCTACACTCCTTTCCCTTTCTCCTCTCTTCTACTCTTCTCTACTCCAGTACCGTCTTCTCTTCTG
>JBBMFX010000128.1:9120976-9131059 GCA_037832545.1 Rhabdalestes septentrionalis
CTCTCTCTCTCTCTCTCTCTCTCTCTCTCTCTCTCTCCCTCTCTCTCTCTCTCTCTCTCTCTCTCACTCTCTCTCTCACTCTCGCTCTCTCCCCTGGGCCGAGCAACGGGTGTCCTTTATAGTTCTCTGTTCTCCTCTAGCCATTAGCGGCCATGCTAATGGCCCTGATTTATTCCTGTTGGTTTAGCCAAGGAGTCTCCTGGCGACTAGAGTGGCTCACACTGCTAAACCACGTCTGTCATGGGCTTCATCTCACACACTCGCTGGTTGACGTCTTGCGTGTGAATGCGGGACTGTCTGTCGGTCTGATTATGGCAGAGGCTGTTGCGGAAGCATGACAGTGGCACAACACATTAAAGAAAGAGTAGTAACACCCATCCTTTTTTGCACTTGGAAACAGTCTAATTGAACATGGTTGCTGTGAGAAAACACTATTCTACCCTGTTTACTTCCAAACCATAACTCACCAGGAATCAACACAACCAGCCCCACACAAGTAGGACCTCACTGATATATCGTCTAAGCAATCAATAAGTATTGACATATACCTTGGTCCAAATTCAAAACCTAACCTTTCCTAGGACAACACAAACAACAGCAAAAATGTAGAATCTTTAAAGTCAATATATACCACTTTTATATAGTTCAGCCTTTGATTAAAAGCCAAGTTGCCCTCTCAAATTGGGCCCTCATCAGAGGAGACAATAACAGGACACTGAAGATCAATAACAGGATAAATAGAACAGTGAATGCTCAAAGGGGAGTCTGAAGGTTGTACACAGGTTTATAGTTATTTAGTACCTTTCCTTATTCCAGGCCACTGTTCCAGCAGAGACAGCCACTATGTTCAGTCCCTCTCTGCTGGAATTGGATTTCCTCTTTACACTGTTCTTACACAAACACAGAAACGAACTGTCTGGTCGATTCACACCTCAATTCAACTAACACTAAGTCCATTACCTCCAACTTCTTCCTTGATTATGAATGAACCCATTCTAACTCAACTGAATGTACAGTTGTGTAATGTTTTAATACCTGCACAACTCCTACTGTACTATACATACATTTTATTTTGTATAAAGCCTAATTCCAGCAAGAAACAGCTTTTGTCTATTTTGATATTATGTCAGTGTTATGACCACTGATGCTTGTTAGAATAAGCCCTCTTAGAAGTTTAAGTAGGTTTATGCCAGGTGTCATATGGCCTAAATAATGCTGAACTTTGGTAATGTGTTACCAAAGAAAACTCTAGTAGTTATTCTCTACAAGTTTTACTCATAGTTTTTGATACATTAGAATGAATTCTGTCAGAACTGTGGACTGTAAACTTGTAACTGGTAGCACATTTTGTGTTTGTAAGTAAACAAGGACTTTTATTATAAAATTGAAATAAAAAATGTTGTGAGGCTCAAAATAACTAACGTAAACAAAATTCAGTGAATAACACATTGAAATTATTTACCATGTTTCGTTATATCATTACTTGTAATTAATAATATTGCATAAACATGTATGTGGTGTAAATTAAAGTGCAGGGAAATGATTAAAAAGTCTCTAGACTTGTCTAGGCTGCTGATTTTATTGCACACTCGCCAAATATAATTATTACTCTTGTTACTTTGCTCTGCTTTCATGGCTACTGTGGCTATTCCAGCTTTGCCAGAGGGTTTGCTAAATAGATATGACAGGGGCCTTTATTGGATCACATAGAGAAATGGGAGGGATATGAATGAAGGGTAAGGGCAGGGCAGGTAGGGCTGAGGGAGCGGTAGCAGAAGGGGAGCACGAGAAGGCCTCAGTTAATCGATTTTCACCCTTCAATAAGTGCTCTGGTAAACAACAGCAGAGGTCAATAAAAAGCGACCAAGATGAGGCTTTATACTTTTTCATTTGAACTCATCCATCCATCTCCCTCTCTCTCCCTGCCCTCTCTCTCTCTCTCTCACCTCCTTCTCAGTGTCTCATTCACTCAAACACACCCGTAGGCTTTTCTGTCATTGCTTCTTCTACAGAGAAAACACATAGACTCTGTCTCTTCTAGCTAAATGACTCCTGTGCTAATGCGTTTTACTTCTTTACAAAAAGAGAAAAACACCATTTAAAGCTGATTTGGATTTAAAGAGTGGCCTAATGTCCCCTAATGCCTCTGACCTTGTTTGATGGGATCAGAGAATCAAATGACAAAAAACATATCCAGCGCATTGCACTCACAATCTACATTGATCCACAATCAGGTTCTTAAAGTTGATGTGTCAGAAGCAGGAACATGGCAAAGTGTTGAAGGTGTTGATATGGTCTCCAACTTTATAGACGCAATTGTGGGACAAAATAATCTGATCTGTCACTTACATGATTTACCACTTATGACTTAAAGGATCTGCAGTCTCTGCCAGATACCATAGCATATCTTCAAAGGTGTATGAGGGGAACCTATGCAATATAAGAAATATGGTTTTAATATAATTGCTGATTGGTGTGTATATGTCTTAGTCAGTGTATATATCAGTGTGTATATGTTTAGTCACAATGTTCGGAGGTGACTGGACCAATATGATGGTTTAAAGATACTGCCAGTAAAATCTTGTTCCAATCACTTACACGGAAAGTTAAAAAATGTGTGTTTTTTCATAAACGGTTCTTCTCTGGATTTGTAGGTTGTTTTCAGGCAGTGGAAAAAAATATATTCAGTTCTATAACTATTTTCCTCATACTTTCAATGTGAGCTTTCACGTCCTCTCTTACTCATCTTTTTCAATATATGGGGATAACTGTGTATATTAGGGCTATAACTGTATAAGGTTTAAAACCGTATTGAACTGAAGTGAATTGTAATGCATTGTATTGTGGCTTGTGTTATAAAGGCATTTTATTGCCTCTATGCAGACTGAAAGCCATTCTAAATGGGCCCACCAAAAAATCATGAATCAACACCCCTTAATATTTACACACAAAAAGGTATGAAATTACAAGCGTGAAAATATTGGGCTCCACATGATTGCTGGTCTGGCACAGTGAACTATACAGACACATATTTACACAACAAATGACTTCAATATAGCATGGTATTCAGAAAGTGAGCAATTCTGAATGCAGACTAGAATTGCAATCACAACAATATGCACTGAGCCAAGAACACATTTATGAATGTCAGGATTATAGTTGCTTGTCTTAGACATTAATCCTAATCCTAGACCAAAAAAGAATTTGCAGTAACGCGTCACTGAAGGCCAGGATTCGGGAGGCTTCATGACACCTATGTAAACCTATCATGTGACATTAACCTATACAGACCTTTATAAAGGCTTATTCTTAAAAATGTCAGTTGTCATGCAGTCTGCTTCAGTAAATGTTGAGGTCACTTCACCAGAGAACTGACACTTGTTTAAGAAAGCCTTATGTTGGTTGATGCCATGTGTCAAGTAGACTTCTGCCTTTCAGTAAAGTTTTAAAAGAAAACAATCTACTTGCTAACCTCAAGTCATGTTGCCTTACGATTACTGTCCTTCAGAAAAGTGAACTGCTGAACTGACATTTGGTAGTGCCCTTAATGCATATCTAGGAAACTAGTCCTTTAATTGAATTACATTGTGATGCTGGTATCAGAAATGTGGCAGTGTGTTGGGACAGCAGGTTGTGTGCAGCAGGTTGGCTAAGCTAAAGTGATGAGAGAGGCCTTGAGCAGTGTTACACTGGAAGAAATTTCTCCCCTCGTTCTGGTCTCAGAAAATGGACAATGAAATGAAACTGTGCTGGGCCAGAACCAGCAGTCCAGAGGGCGAGGTGCTGTACATGTTCAACAGTGGCGGAGAGGCACAGCAGATCTGTCGCTCGGTGTCTGCTCAATCATGGTATTAAAGTAGCAATGTCCTGGCATTTATCTCCATTAGAGCCAGTGAAAAGGAACATGGGCACTGAAGCCATGCTTTATTACCAGTCTTCATAGAAAAGGGTTTGAGCTTCACCAGAGTCGCACCAGAGATGAACCAGGGTAGAACTAATGTGTTTTTGTTGTGTTTGAAAATGTACACTGTAGTCAATATGAAATGGAGTAAGCATAATAACACCATAACATGTCATAATATATGTCGTATGCTGTCATGGACAAGCTAAACATTGTATTGCTTGAAGTCTGAACTGCTAAAATACATCCCCATGTTCAGCTTAGTTATTTTTGGAGCCGCAGAGACAACAGTTGGTTATTTAAAAGTTCACAAGAATCGAAAATATGTAATTGTTCAGTAAGCGAAAATAGAATATTGTTTTATTCATCCTCTTAAAAAATCATATTTAGTGTGCGAGCTGCATGCCTTTTAATTCATTTATTGACTTCTGTAAAACCACAGAATCACACTGAGCATGGGGGGTGTCAAACATTTTAGCAGTTCCTGCTGGTAATTACCTTATTATTACAATAATAGCTTTTTCTATAACTGTAACTGTAGTTCCTTTTATAACAATGCACACTGAGGTAACACAAACCTAAAGACGAAAAATTCACTCACATGACTTTACATGTGGGGGAAGAGAGTTATAAATTATTAAGAGTCTGGATTTTTGTTGAATTATTCAATCGATTACTCAGTGTAACTGTACACATGTGGTCAGAGCACCAAAGGAAGTGTATAAGTGAATGGGTGGATGTCACTTCTCACTGTTCTCTTGTCTGCAGCCTGAAGCTGAATTCGTGTTTCATAGAAAGAATGAATGCAAACAGCCCAGGTTTCTGTGTGTGTGAGGAGCATGTTGATGGCACCATGCCGCATCTCAGGAGCAGTGCCTATATCGTTCTATCTCTCTCTTACCTCCACTCCCTGAACTTTCAACTTCATGTGATCCTCCCGTGTGGTCTTGCCATCTTTCCTCTTCTTCCAGCAGTAGCCATCTTTCCTGTACTTCACCTTCTTCCTGTTGTACAAGATCATAGACCCATTCTGTGGCCTGGGAGAGAGAGAAAGTGAAAAGAGAAAGAAAGAGACAGTCAGACGGAGTATATTGTAACAGTGTAGTCAAACCACAACACTGATAACCCTTGATTCAACAGCACAAAATGAATGAATATTCATGCAAACTTATGTTAGTTGAATTATCGTCCCCATTATATTATACATGTGCCCCCTTTTCTGTAGTTTATGAAGCATGATTTAAAAAGTAGATTTTATAATTTTCCTCTTCAGGTGAAACTCTGGTTAGACTAGAGTGTTAGCACTTGTGTTTCTTGTGGGAAAACGTCCTGGAATTATCTCCAGAGACTGGTGTAATCGAAATCTGCAAGCACTGATGATAAAAAGGCAAGGAGACGAATAACTGAGTATTAAATACGAAATAATGATGTGACGATAAAATTTGTCCGTTGAGTTTAATAGGGTTGTAATAATGCATCATGATATTGCAATGCAGGACTGAACTGTGAATGGACTGTCTATTAGTTATAATACCTGATGCAATTTAAGTGTTTAAATACTAAAGTTTGCACCTAAGTTGCACCAATTACCAAGTCACTCTAACAGTGCTTCAGCCTGCCTTCCAGCCATAGTACAATATGTGAAACAGCATAATTACACTATATTTTTTCATTTAGGCATTTAAAACATAAACATAATTATGTTTTAAATATTTAAACTAAGTAATTACAGTCAAAAACAACAGAAAGAGAGAGAGGATGAGAGAGAGCAAAAAATTATATAAGTAGAGACAGAGAGAGAGAGACAGAGAGAGAGAGAGAGAGAGAGAGAGAGAGAGAGAGAGAGAGAGAAGAAAGAGAGAGAGAGATAGATAGAGAGAAATAAAGGAAAGATGGCTCCATTTACATATGGACTCAGGTCCAAAAGACCCCTTGACCGTGAAAAGTGATTACATTTAGGAGTTGAAAACACAACAAACCATTTACACACAACACTTTACATCTGCTTCCTTGAGCTATGACACAGTGAAGTTTATAGAGACAAGCAATCATTAAAGGTCGATACCTTTCTTTACAAAAATAACCACTCAATCAGCGAAAGTCATTTTAAAACCATTCACAAAGCCTCAGAGCTGTTACTGCAAAGCTATAGTACATCTCTCTCATAACTGTTTATCAGGGAAGGAGTGGCAAAAGCAGGAATGATGGACTATTCTCCAGTCCTCCGTATTACAGGCATTAATATCTCCATTGGGCCTCTTTATCTGCTACATCAATTCCCATTTGTATTGGGAGTTTATTGCTCGCTCGCTGGCTTCTTCACCATTTTACCATTTTATAGCATTCCTCACAGCTCAACCTGCTTGCTGTGTTTTGACACAGAGTGGATCGGTCAGAGAGCTGCTTTACTGGAGTTGGTTGCTGTAACGGTGAAAAACTGAAGCAGTAGGGTGTATGCACCCGTTAGATTTATTGAAACAAATCTTTAACTCAGTGTCACAGTTCATGGCAGGTGTACAGAAACAAGCAGACAGCATTTTACAGGCCAATCCAAAAAAAAAGGAACCCAAATAAAGGCAGGCAGAGGTCAGAACTGAGAAGTAACTTGGAAACTCTGGAAACTCAGGAGAAGAATATAAAGCAAACAACAAAGTGGATAAGGTAGCCTGGCACTGCAAAAAAAAAAGATCTGCATACAAGAAGGGTGTGGTTGCAGGCTTTCGTTACAACAAAGCAGGAGCAAAGTCACTGGTTTAAACTCACAGGCTTAAAGCCTGAGAGCAATTGATCAAACAAGTGGAATCAAAAGTGCTCCCCTAAAACAATTGCAGCCACACCAGGCCTTTGGAGATAAGATATGACTCACCTGGCATTTATGATTTTTAAGGAGAACAAAGACAACAAAATGCCAACACCAAAATTACTATAGGTACTATTGGTGGACACAAGCAAGACACAATAAATAACAATCAACAGGGAGTAGGAAAAATAGGAGAAATTGGGTTACAAACAAATGGTGTTTTTGGGTGATATTGGGATTGTCATTCATTACATTGGATTATCCATTCATTTGATTATCATTTGCAACCAGAGAATTATTATTCTATATTATTATATCCTTTTTGGTCAAGCGTGTTCAGGCAGTATCAGAAATTATACTGGTTGCTTGCTCATAAGTTATGTCTCCTTAACTTGGCTAACATGAAAGTTCTTTAGAGTGAGCCCAGACAGTCTTGTGCACCATACGAAGAAGAGTAAGCCTCAGAAGAAAAATAGCATGTCATTTTTTTTCAAGCAAAACCAATGAAGGGATGATTGGGGTGGAGCCAGAATGGAGCAGAACTATTAAATTTCTAGAACAGAAACCCAATGAGGTTTTTTCTGCGACAGTTCAGCTATCATTTATGAGATTGGTCCCGCCTTTGGGGCGGCAGAGGGTTGAACTAGTACCACTCATTTTTCACCAGCTTCGACCAATTCACTGGGACATTTTTTCTTTGCTCTGACTGCCAAAACAAATGGAGGTAGCCTTCCAGCCCACCCTGTGTCAACGCTTTGTTGGCAGTGGGCCACAGCTAGGCCATCGTTGCGACCTGGTTAAAAACTTAGGGGCAAGAATTGCTTCTTCCAGCAGTATGGAGGAAGAAAGCAAAGAAAAAAAGTGAAGCAGCATAATGAGCGATTAAAGTTTGCACAGAAAGGCGTGGAAATTTGAGGAAATATATTTTTCTCCCCCTATTTAAGGAGGAGGTGAGCGTTTTGTATCGAATGTTCACAGTGGCTTTAATATTTTAACAGGGCTATTTATCGTCACAGTGTGAAAGCTATTCGCTCAGCTCCTTTTCCTCCGGACCTGTGGGGAAGCCATTCTCTTTTTTAATTGAAGGCAGTTTGTTCCCAGGAAAGAAAAAAAAAAAAGAAAAGCACTTTAGCTGGGCTTGCAAGGCGGGCCCCGAGCACATTCTCAGCAGCAGCAGCGGGCCGTCTGCTCTCTGCTCTGCCTCTGTGTACTTAGGCGATCCAATTAATCTTATCGGAATTATACATATTTATACATGGAGAGCAGGATGGCAAAAGGAACGCTAAAGCGCTTCGTTATCAGACGAGGATGACAGGAGGCCCCTTCTGTTTCAGCAACTTAATGTACCAAACTAAAGTGGAAAAAATACAGGAAAGGAGAAACGTATGTGTTCTTAAAGGGACACGCGGCTTCAAGAAACCCACCCAGGCCTTATCTACAGAAGTGTCCATATTTGATTTACAATATGATTTTCTAGCTCTTAATGGCTATGTGCAGGGTGTGATGAATTATGAATGGCCTTGGCATGTTTTCATAATGCATACAGAAGATATAAACCCTGCCATAGACACATTTGAGTACTAATATACATCCAGATACAGTACAGTAATTACGGCAATAATTTATACAGCAAAGTAATTCCTAAGTGGTAGAATATATGGAGTGCAATTAGTCATTAATTAAAGTTAAGCCATATGAGCGTAATGCATGAGAACAAATTAGTTTGAGGAGAAACGCTAAATATTTTCCTCACTGACTCTGGAAATATATAACCCTCCTCTGATCTCGCAAGTTTGATATCTTTGCATGCCCTCAGGTTTCTGCATTATTCATTCATAAAACATAAATATATGCTAACTAACTCTCGGCTGTGTGGGTGGTTTTCAGTATGAATGAGTGAAAATACTGTTAACATAGTTAAGACAGCAGAGGCACTGGAGAATGGCACACAATAATAACACTTG
Source organism: Rhabdalestes septentrionalis (assembly GCA_037832545.1). Taxonomy (NCBI): domain Eukaryota; kingdom Metazoa; phylum Chordata; class Actinopteri; order Characiformes; family Alestidae; genus Rhabdalestes; species Rhabdalestes septentrionalis. Next base: position 9,129,642 of record JBBMFX010000128.1, read on the forward strand.
TGATCAAGCCACTTCAGGCAAAGAGTAAAAGGTGACAGAAGACACTGCAACTGTGAATGCAAATGTGCCTGTCTGGATATATGGGTGAGTCACTGGGGAACAGGGTGTGCTTGTGTTTCATACTTTTTCAGTATAAAAATGTCCAAACTAAGACAGTATTACATTTTAAACTGAAGGAACAACACCAGTTCAATTTGATTTTTCTCAGGTTAATGTTGGATATAAATGTGTAGGGTTATGTAAAAAAAAAAACTATAAAAATATTCAATATACAACACAAATGGGACACTTTCCGGTTACAAATAGGTGCTTACACACTATATCAACTCTATAATTATTCGCGCTCTTGAGAATAATGGTGGGAAATCATCATTTGTGGTTAACTAGCTCAATTTCACAATGAAAATAATGAGAACACCTTTAAGTGTGGTAAAATTAAAATGCATATTTTTTTACATTTGGATGCATGTTTCGAATCGTTGACCTGCTGGAAGATCCTGCAAGGCAAAGGCAGCATTTACTGAGGCTCTCTGAAAGAAAAAGAGCTCTCAAAAATCACAGATCCTTCAAAATATGACTTTTCTGCATAACCATCCGGCTTCTAAGGCCAAATCCACCTTGAGAGTCTCCTGCTGAATCCGAATACAACCTGACTGTGGTCAAATTAGCAGGAGTTTTATCGTTGAGGTTATAAGTAAGAAAAGGAGGAGGCAACTCCAGTAAATCTCTATAGTCTAATCATCGAGTCATTTTACATCGCTGAACATGCATATCGCTTTCCATGGGGTAATACAGACATTTGTCCCCTCTAGAGAGAGTCAGTACAAATAGATTTAAGCATCTTAATAATTGCCTGGAACATGATTGGTCATAAGTATTTACTCGTGTGCAGTTATTGTTTCTATTTATTGAACAATTTATTAAGTTCAACACTGCTTTATGTGGATAAATGACTGGGGGAATTTGCCTTCTGTGTCACCTCATATTTATTCCCTTGAAAAGTGCTTAGACAAGATGTCCAGGATGAAGCAGATGCAAAAAAAATGACAAATACTAACTCTAAACCCAACTGTGTAGGGCAACAGCAGAGCTTTGAAGATGTATTTTCTCACACTGCACTAGAATTGTGTTGTTCATCCTTCCTGGAGTCAAGGAGAGGAGACGTAACCACTCCTCTCTCATGTCTTCACATTTTACCTTTTCACCTTGCTTACTGATCCAATAAAAGTGATAACAGCGATGGCAGTTGATAACAAACAACCCTCTGTGCATTCCCTCACTCACCGTCACGTCAATGTCATCAATCATGCACATCAATCAATCACTTCATTACCATGACGATGGGGCTGGACCTCCTTTTGGCCTGCTTCTGCTGGTCTACATGCCACACACACACACACACACACACACACACACAC
>JBBMFX010000128.1:9133633-9146411 GCA_037832545.1 Rhabdalestes septentrionalis
AGAGAGAGAGAGAGAGGGAGAGAGAGAGAGAGAGAGAGAGAGAGAGAGAGAGAGAGAGAGAGAGAGAGAGAGAGAAAACACTGTGTATCCTCCTGTTTGGTAACCTCAGTGTTATCTGGTATATAAGGGGACAATGTGTGAGGGACTGCTACACAGGTTTAATTAAGCTATTTGAAGTAGAGGCGGCTGCACATGAATACATCAGTGTGTGGCTGTGGACTATCAGTGTTTGTCAGTGGCGAGGCCTCCTGCCCGTCTGCCTGTTTTACACACACATACACACACTCGATGCGCTTCATCCTCTGCCCCTCCTCAATCCCTCACCGAGCACCACACCCACAGGGAGTCAAATTAATTTCTCGCAAGACTGCAGGGTATTAAAAAAGAGAGTGTCTGGAAAGGACATTGTCTTTGAAAGTGAGCCGATCCTCAGTCTATTGTTATATTGAGTAAGGATCCTCACTGAGCCTCGTTGATGGAACTGCGTCCTTGCGTAATGCGTCACGCTACTGGAATGCATCAGCACGTCTCCTTAAAAATTCATCTCCATCAGCAGATCTATCTGCGTAATCACTTTTATGACATCTTGATCAACTACAACATTTTGCCAACTTAGGCCTGCCACAGACTGTGCAGTAGCAGAGTTTATTACATGTCACACAGTTGCAGATGATGCCAATAAAGTCTAGACCAAATTCTGTATCAGACTGTGCAATATTGTTCATGTGGCTGTGTGCTACAGGTCAAGTCATTCAAAACATTTATATGATTACTGGCCTGCTATACAGGAATGGGATGAAAGATAAATTGTTTATTTTTTGGTCCATTGTGAATCAGCTAGATATGCTGTTTCAACACTGTCAGCATTTTTGTTTGGTGAACTACTGTATCCTCATGTATCCTCAATGGGACAATATGGTCCTTAGGGTCCCCGAGTGTTTTAAACGTATGAAGGGTTAGGGTTAGGGTTAAATGAGTTCTAAATGTATTCTGTGTCTGCTTACGAAAAGGTGCTGATTTAATGTGGAAAAATGACAAAAAATAAAAAGGTCTTGTAACAGCATGTGTGGAATCAATGTAACCTAAAAGTATATAACTGTAGTGGAATGTACTGCCTTTGACTGAGAACAGTCACTGGCCCCGTGACTTTTAATCATAGAGTATACTTGCCTTTACTCTAAATGAAACATTAAAAAAAAAAACAACAACTGCAGCTACGTTTAGCTCCATTTTAGGGTTGACGTTTCTTCATGGCCGACCTGAGCCACCCCTATATATTTCATAAGCCAGACCAATCAGTGGCCCCCTGGCTCTGCCCTATTTAAAACCTCCTTCTAAATACAGCACAGCACATCCTCTGCTCCCCGTCTGCCTCTCTATTGCTTCTCCACTGCCTCGCCTCAGTGTAGACTCAGTCCATTCCCATTCTTGTCTCATCCCCTGTCTCACACCTCTGTAATTTCATATCCATCATTAAAAGGCTTGGGGAGAACGAGGCTCCGCCGGAGCACCAGGCTATAAAAAGCATTCCACAGACGAGTGCCTCGCCTTCCATTTCCATCTCTGTTGTAAATTGGCAATTTCTGGAGGCCTGACAACATTGTTCTCTCGACAAAGAGTGAGGAGAAGACAGCAGCTTATTAACCTGGCCTCAGATGCGCCCACCGTTCAGGTTAATAACCGCAAAGCGAAGCGTCCGGGGGCCCAGGGGAGAGCGTGCTGGGAGACTGGCGTTGACGATCATGCGAGAGACAGGCGGCAAAGCCCAGGAGCTGATTGCAATGAAATTAGATTCATCTCTGAAATGATACGAGGGGCCTCGGATGTTTGTCGATTTCATCCCTCTCAGATGCTTTCTCTGTCTCTGTCCCTCTCTCTTTCTCTCGCTCTCTTCACTGAGCTATGTCTTGCCCTGTCTGTGACGAGAGCAGTACCTCACTGCTATCCTTTTATCTTCTCTCCATTCTTCCCATCCGCCTGCCCCACCAACACTCTCTCCTGTCTCATCCCATCTCTGCTCCTCCTCCTTCTCTCTGCTCTCTTCTTCTCCCTTCATAAAGTCTACTCCAAACTTCTTTACTTCACTTTTCCTCCTTCGATTTTCCTGTTCTTCGTTCTTAGTGATCAAAAGTCAAAGGAGAGTTCAGTCTTCAGTATGGTTAAATATTGACACATCTGGGTAAAATTGAATAAAAACTCTGAGGACACCTTTGTTCTTTTGAAGCTGACTTTTTGACATTTCAGTTAATACGAAAAACAAATCTGCAACCATTTAATTTTTGATCCACAAAAGCTGAAAGCTGTGTGTTTTATGTTTTTAGAATATCTAGGTAGGAAATCATGTTTTTTTCTTTCAATCTTTTAATCATCTGAGTATTCCCGACCACATATGTCAGTTTTGTTAGATATTCAAGCATCTAACACCCCAGACATTTAATTTTGCAATATAATTGTATTTCACATTGGAACAGAACAGTTGTCAAGCAACCAAGCAATAGATCCAAACAGTGCCACCACACAGTACAGGTTCAATGAATCAGGTGTAAATGGTATAAAATATAAAAGCGTCTGAGAGTTAATAAAATGGCACTGGACGGATAGATAGAAATAAACCTGTTCTCCATGTTGTGTGTGTAGATATTAGACACTGCTGAACCTCATAGATTTTTTCTGAGGAATTTTGTAGACTTGATTGTTTTCCACCACCATCTGCCTCTTTCCTCTTTCCAGCAGCCACCAGGGAGCTCCCACACCACTAAAGAGTGGGCCCCAATAAAACAGATAGACATGGAATACTTATTTGAAATACCATTATCATTTTAAAATATCTGCAGAATATCTGAAATAATTGCATCAGTTACTTAATCTCCATTAAATCTAAAACTATTTTTTGCCTGTCTAACTTACAACAGTTTATCTCTACCCAATCCTACTCAAAGTTTTAAGTTTTTCAGTTTACAATGCCTTTTGAAAAGGGCAAAATACAGGGCAACCATTTAGAGCTGGCCAATGTATATTAATCTTAAAGGTAGCACAGTGATGATAACCTCTGGGAAAAAATACAATAAAAAAGACAAATGTAGGATGGATGGCATTAAAATTTGGATGTATTTAGTACCATTTTTATACCGTTATTACTATTTTACCATCCAAACATACGGACGCTTTAAATACTGATGAGTACTGACTTTAGAGTTGTCACATCCCCAGTCAGCGGTCACTAGAGGCCGCAATCAGTTAACAAGTGAGGGTCTTTTTGTTGACTGGGGATGTGGTCTCTTCCCAGATCATGAAGAACAGTGGGAGCTCTCAGCTGGCCAGAGATATAGAAAAAATGACTATCATGTATTATGTATTTAGCTCGGGTGCAGGGGTTAGCTCATTTGCCCCACAGCAAAAAGGTCCTGGGTTCGACTCCCGGGTTGGGCACAGGGTCTTTCTGTGTGGAGTTTGCATGTTCTCCCAGTGACCGCATGGGTTTCCTCCAGGAACTCTGGTTTCCACTCACCACCAAAAACATGTGTGATTGGGGGATAGGTCAGTTGAGCACACTACATTGCCCTTAGGTGTGAATGTGTGTGAGTGTGTGGCCCTGCAATGTGCTGGCGACTGTCCAGGGTGTACCTCGCCTTCGCCCGTAGCAGCTGGGATAGGTTCCAGCCCCCCACCCCTGACCCTGAGTGAAGGATAAAGGGGTAGAAAATGGATGGATGTATTTAGCTAATAGTATAAATAGTCTGTTTTATGTTGCCTTCGTTGTCTGTGCTCCAACACGGTGACTTTGAGTTGTGTCTGTTCAGTTTGTGGCTCTGTTTAGAGTTTTGGGCCCTCATGCCATACATTGTTGTGTTTAAAATAAAGAAAAAAAAGAATGGAAGTCTGCTCTTGTGCCCCTAGGTGAATGAGCACGGCCCAGACGTGACAACAGCAAGGGGCTAAGATGAGTGACGTTGGTGTTTTTCCCAAGGTAAATATTTTTGTCACAAATCTTTATGTGCCACGATGTTTTCCACAAAATGAACTTCAGGCAGTTTTCCACTAATACAAACTGATGAAGCACATGTGCTAATGTGTATGAAAAATATTTTGAAAAGCTAAGACCAAAAGCCCAAACCTTTGACAGTGTATGGTGTATATAGATACATCATGGTGTTCTCTAAGCTGACTGACACAGCACAAAACTATAGTCTTTGGTAGAGGACAACACTCCGTGGCTTTAAAGCTGCTAGTGTTAACTAAGCTATTTATCTAACAGTGCTGTTTGCCTCAGCAGTTTGTGGCTCGCTCCCTGAGGAAAAACAGAGAGACAGAGGGAGAGTGTGTGGCAGAGCAGTGGCCAACGCTGAACAGTGTGTAGCATCTGCACTGCCCCAAGAATCAGATGGACGGGCTCTCATTGGACAGCGTCGAGCCAAGCCAACCCACTGACCGATACACTCTGACACACACACAGCGACCGCTGGGGCCAGATATTGAACCACTCAAGGCTTCCACAGTGTGGGGCGGCAGACGTGGACATAATATGAAAGAGAGAAAGAGAAAGATGAGACAGAGGACAAAAGAATAAGAAGGAGGCAAAGAATAATTAAGAGCACAGAAAAACAACACAGCTGGCAAGAAAGAATGAGGAAAGAAACGAATGCAATAACTTAAGGAAAGAGCTTAAATAAGAAAGCAAGAAAATCAGGCTAGATAGAAAAGATAACCCGAAGCCGAGGACAGGAAGCAAGAAAGTCAGGAAGGAATAAAAGATGGCAAGATAGAAAGGAAAGAAGGAATGAAAAGAAAAGAAAACAAACTGGAAAAAGCAGAAGACAAGAAAAGAAAAGGAATCGTTTTCTAGAGCATTGTCAGGTTTATTTAAAATGTACTTTGTGTGGCAATGAGTCATTTAAGTGCTGCATTTAAATCAGTCAAAGCAAATCAACAGCTCAGATGAACAAACGGAATGGTTATCATCAATACAAACATCAAATCAACCATTGGCCTTCAGTGAATGAAAAAAAAGAAAAAGCAGAAAACAAGCATCCAGGAAAGAATAAAGGCCACTTCTGTTCTACAAACTCGCATGTGAGCTGGCAGGATCGGGCCAGGCAGGGTGTAGCGGCAGTGGCGCCACTGGGCCGTTTGATGAACAGCTGACAGGGATAAACAGAAGCTTTAGGATGACACATGCCAGTGAGATGAAGAGCATCCTTAAACAAATCCCCGCATATCCTTTTTATCCCAGCACTAAACCACAGGGATATAAGAGAGATACATATTTCACCAAAAGTGCCAGGTTCTCACCTATGAGGTCTCACTTTCTTTTATATGATGTGTGCTTGCATTGAATGGAGGCATTCTTTCATATCCTTTTCTTTAAAATGAAAATCCCAAAGAGAATCACCCTCATCTTTAATTAACACTACTTATGTGAGAAGGTACAGAAGATGAATTGTAAAAATGAATAGTTTAGTAATTAATCTGATGCGTTTGGCATTCAATCAATCTCTTGAAAGTCAGAACTAAGTAAAAGGGTTTGATGTAACTCCCAAAACATCACTGGAAAAGCCTGACTGGATTGATTGTCTTTCTGTCTGTCTATCTATCTACTTTTATCTATCTACTCATTACATGTATGGTGATCATACTCAATAAAAAATGAACAAATTACATCTATTTCCCTTTACATTAGAGCAGTGGTCCCCAAACAACGGAAATGATTAATTATTTCTTGGGCGGCCCAGGACCAATCGATCCACGGACCGGTACTGGTCCGCAGCCCAGGGGTTGGGGACCACTGCATTAGAGTATGACAAGCCACAACTGACCAAGGCTGGGTTATTATTAGTGGGCCAAAATCGAATCGCCTGCAAAATCGTCAAAATCTCATAATCTTAATCTTTACGTTGTCACACTGTATGAAAATATCAGTCAAACTTTACATGATGTGAACATTATATGAAATGAGTCAATAGAAACAAACCTTGTTTTTATGTTACAATAACAGATGGTGTGTCAAGAACATTTTCTCCTTTCATACATTAATTCACCTTTTCAGAGATGAGAATTTCCTTGCAACAGCTACAAAATACCTGATTGAGCTGACATACCAGCGGTCAAATTGCACTTACAGAATAAAGTGACAGTGAACAGTAGGCTAGAGGAAGGAAGAGGGCCAAAAGAAAGAGAATGAGAGAGTAAGAGAGATACATAGACAGAGAGAGAGAGAGAGAGAGAGAGAGAGAGAGAGAGAGAGAGAGAGAAAATGAGATTCTTAAAGGCCTGTTACTCTTGTGTTTTAGGTGAAAAGAGTGTTGAGAATCACATTGACAGAGAGAGATGCAGCCGTGTGCACCTGGATGCCATCACTCAGGAGGATGATGGTGACATTTATGCTTTCAGAGGTTAGTTCTATGTTATCTGATCTAAAATCTGCCTGCCTTTAGAGGCCAGGCTTCAATATGCTGTAGATACCGAGTTGGAAAATACTTGTGTAATTGCATTTCATTGCTATACTTGAGACGTTTTGAAGATATACTTTGCTTCCGCACATTTGAATAGCTATACTTCTGAGTTTCTAAAAGAAAATCAAATCAAAAGGACTCAACAGCTCTCGGCTCTTCATGATAGGGGGAGGAGTTGGAAAAAAATCCAAATGCTTTGTGTCTGCACAGCCATGCCAAGATTAGATCTGTGTCACATCCAGTGTATTGACATATAATAGTAAAATGATCAATTCATAAAGGCAGTTACTGAATTATTCCTGTCGGTGTACAGAGCATATTCTGGTATCAAAGGCTGTATTAAAACTGGATATCAAATTAGTTAAATAATTCGATTCATAAATCATTCATAAAAACTATGTACTATATCGCTACCAGAGAACATTACTTGGGTCCTCAGAATTAAACCCATCCACCAAAGTGGACTGCTGTTGATGGCACCCTGGGAGCAGTGTGTGGGACTGGTACCTCATTGGTGCCACTGGAAGTCCTGGGATTCAAACCTATGACCTTCAGCTTGCAAGAGCAGCACCCTTATAACCAGGACACCAGCTGCCTCTTTTTAAAATCTGATATCCCTTCTCCTCACAGGCCACCACTTCCTCACTGTCTCTGGTGATAAGCTTCACTCAAACACCATTGAGAGTGCCTTCAAAGAGCTGCACAGTGAGGTGGATGCTGTCTTCTCCTATCAGGAGCACCTCTACATGATCAAGGTCAGTGTTGGTGAGCACAGACATGGTGCTTGCTAGTGAGAAAGAGAAGAATGTGGGGTTGTTTACTTTTCCGTATGTGTTTTTGGCTGCAGGATGACAAGGTGTTCGTCTACAAAGTGGGAGAGCCACACACGCACCTGGAAGGCTACCCCAAGCCTCTGAAGGAGGAGCTGGGCATTGAGGGTCCTATCGATGCCGCCTTCGTCTGCGCCGACAAGCACATCGCTCACATCATTAAAGGTATGAAAGCGCCAGATATTTGCTTCAAAATGTCACATCAAAGATGGCAACAACTGTTGGGATGCAGTGTGTTTCCTTCTCTAACCTCCAACCTCCTGATTTTAGGTCAGACAGTCTATGATGTGGACCTGAAGGCCACACCACGTGTCGCAGCGAAGGAGGGACGACCCTTCGCCGTCTTTAAGAAGGTTGACACTGCCATGTGTGGGAAAAAGGGCTTGACCGTAGTGATCGGAAGCCACTTCTACCTCTTTGAGAGCCCCATGCAAATGATCGCCTCCAAGGCCATCCCTGAGCAGCACAACGTGGCCCAGGAGCTGTTTGGCTGCGACCACTAAACACATCACACCGAGTGAGGAAGGGCGCGAGGAGATGCCACCCAACAACTAAAAGTGGACTGACCTTTGGGGTCTTCCTGCACGCCCTGCATTGATTAGCCACGGAATCATGCGGCACCGAACGAGCTAAGCGTGTCGCATCTTGTGGCATGTTTTGTTTTCCCCTCACTCATATCTCTCTGGCTTCAAACTGTTCCTACCTCGGCTCAAAGAAACGTTACCTTCAGTTCATACAAACACAAACATGCGCCGTAGCGTGAGCTACTGGGTTCTTCTTCCACTGTGCTGTGCGCTGTCTGCCGAAACAAGGCTAATATGTCTCTTCCAGCGCTGTCTTTAAACACAGATAACCATCTATGCACTTTGTGGTTGATGAATAAACTAAAGTAAAACCATTTACAGCTCAGTGTTTTCATTGGACTACATATGGCACTTAGCCACTGGACTAATGACTGTAAAAGAAAACAAAGCCTCATGCAGTCTATGTGAAATATGTTTTACTACTTTAACCACTAAATCACTTCGAAGTGTACAACTCACCCAAAATGATTGAGCTGCCAAAATCATGAAGCATGAAGAACACAGGCACACACATACACACTTTCAAAATACTACTGATATCAGTTCTGTGGGATCAAGATAACTTGGATGAACTGATGTGAAGGATGAAAAGCAGTAAGGTGGGTCAATGAGCTGGATCAGATTTTGTGGCTGTAGCTCCATCAAGGTAGTGAGACTGATGAGAAACAAGCAGGTGTAGCTTAATGAAAATGTATTAATAGCCAATAATTCAGAACCTCCACAGAGGCTTGGATGTTTTAGTGCTCATATTTTCCTATATAAAAGCCCCATGTAAGGCAAAGACAAAAGGATTTACGAGGACATGAAACAGAAACATGTGGGAGGGCTTTCAACTCCCTAACATCCAGGACACCAGTCACCCCAATTATTTTATTGTGTGTTAATGCTGTATTTTTTTTATGACTCTTATTTTGAAAGTTAATTTTTTTGTGCTGACTGCTTCACCTCACTTTAACAGGGAAACTCACTACTGAACATACAGATTCTGTTGGTTCCTGATCAAAGACAGCTGTTGCTCGGAAGGTGCCTGGTATTCAGTTCTGATAGTGGCTCTGGACTGTGGTTGCCAGTGTTTTGATGATTCATGCTGCCTTGTCAAAAAATGCTCCCTTTAAGTTCATTCAGTTCATACAGTTTATAACACTGATGATGTAGCAAATTAGACAAATATGCACAATCAAAGAATATATTTATATTCTAAATATTTAATTATAAACAATGTTTAAGTTGAGATATTTGAACTGTAGCTGTGTAACAGAAATATTACAGAAAAATTGTAGCTGTGTAAGTTTTTAAAACGGAATAAAAATAGCACCTTTTAAAAAAGCATCTTGTTTGAGTCAAGTCTGCCATGGGGAAGGAGGACGCACCTCTCAGTAAGAGCAAAAGGAGATTACATAAAGAGTCTTTGACCACAGTGCCAAACTCTGGGCTCTTCCTCATTGCTCTGGATGAGGCTCACTTCCTATTACAGCCATGAAGATATCCACCTCCACGTCTGGTAGGGCACAATGCATCTGGACTCACTGCCATTTACAGCATTTAGCTAATACTTTTTGTCCAAAGCGACTTCAATTTCAATTTATTCATGAGTAGTGGAGAACACACAAAACACATTACCCAAACCTGTTTCCCCTTGCACAAGGTTTTTATGTTCACTGGCTTTTCAGTTCACTGTGAGTGAGTATTTTCAATGGCAGGAGGAGTGGTTTCAAAGAAAAGAAACCTACTAACAGCAAAGACAGTGGAACAGAATGCTTAAAAAAAAAAAAAATTAATCCCACCTCCCAAGTTACACCAAGAATTCAATCTCCATGTGGCACACAAATTTCCATATTCATCAAAAATGCTGATCATGAAATTCATGAAAAACACTTAAAAAGCATTATATTCATTACTGTTCATTTAATGTTTTTCATAACAGAACATAAAAAAGTTTTGGTTAAGACGTTGGATGTGTAATTTAGCGACCAGGGTTCAATTCTTCTTATGAACTATATTTCCCCCCTTCCTGCGCTCTCTTCCATTTTCCAGGCGGGAGCAGGTAAGAAGTGATTTCATGTCAAGAATGGTAATGAAACTCTTACCATTACTGCATGTGAGGACAGTGGGCCAACGAAGGTCTCTCGTGGAGACTGTACTTCATTTTGGGTCCCTAGCTGAACACATGAATCAGGTTCAGATGAGCATATGGGTGATAACTTGCCTACTGTGAAGGTGCCAACTTCCTCCTCAGACCCCACTGGGTCTGGTGCTGGTAATTCCCCTGTCTCTAAGGCTGTTGTCCCTCCATGTGTGAAATCCTTTTTTCTTCAGTTAGCACTCATATTTCAGATGTGAGTACTGACCCTAAACCTTCACATTTTGGTACAGTCATTCACATTGTTAGAAGGTCAGTCACATCTATGAATCGTCAGAAATATTTGTTTTTAGAATATGTAGAAAGTTTTTCTCTGTGTTGAGAACAGCCTTTAATTTCCTTGACTGTATTTCATTTTCACATAATGTTGCGTGTGTACTACTGGCCTAAGTCTGTGTGGTGTTAATGGCACTGCATATTTCCTTTAGGAGTTCTCTGGGACACTGCTACACACTGAGCAGGCCCCAGTTCTCCTTAACACTTATAAATGAGTAGTTCATTAACTGGTTTATGTATAAGTCTGACTTGAGGTCTCTTTTTCTATCACTCAAAACAGAATGTTAATGTAATTCTAGATATGTGTGAATATGATTGTTATGTTTGTTTATGTTGTGTATAATTACACAATTTCATTTTTGTTTTTGCTGTATTTGTTTATTCGTTTTATTATAGAACAACATTTCCCATTGCCCTTATGTTCTTTAACTTATAAGGACAGTTCCTGTCTGTGTTGCTAACCATTTCTAATGAATTTCCAGACGCCTTAATGACTTGTTTCCCCCCAAAAAGTGCCTATTGTCAGATCTAGTGACATTTTGTACAAATATTTGCTACTTTCTGTATAACTTTGTCTTCAGACCGGCCTGAGAAACGGACTGCTCTGCCTCCATCCGTCCAGACACTCGGAAAAGAAATGATCTGCGCATATGTGTACAACATAACGGACTGACCGAACATAATCCTTCCTTGGCTGATTTCACCCATTCACAAAACATGTTTTATTACAAGCAAAATAATAATGAAAGAAAAATAAAATCCCTGTATAGAACACAGACATTTCTTTTAAGCCACACACGAACATTGTTTCTCTCACGTTCCAAGCCTCTCCTTCCTTTTGAACAAGTAAACACAGACACACAGACATTGAAATCACACTTTATTTGTTCTTTTATTACACAAACATGTAAAATGCATTGAAGGGCCCCTTATCTTTCAAGGTCCCACCCACTAGCCTGTTGCTCGTCATGACTTTCAGTGGCCATCTTGCATCTTTGCAGCTTTAGGTTTGCTAAATTCAGCCATGCTTGACCACTGCAGTGGCAAAAACTCCCACTGGCCAATACTGGCTAAAAACACAAGAAAGCTTTTGGTTAAGGCAAAGAAGTGAAAATACACCAATCATGGTGAAAAATGTGTGTTTTGTTCTTGTGGATGTATGCGGTAAGGCGTGCTCTGCTGCGTCCCAACACCAGATTACGTAAAGATATCATCATGGATAAGATGAGTGCAATGTCTACCGTAACAAATGAAGCGCTATGTTCGTCTTGCTCTGAGTCTGATTCGGGGCTGGATACCGTCTGTTTTCCACCTTTTGCCTTGTGTGTTAAGTGTCCCAATACTTTTGGCCATCTAGTGTATCTCTCACACTTTCTCCCTCCCTTCCTTCCTTCCTTCCTTCCATCCTTCAGCCTGGTCACCACATTTACGTTAGCTGATGTAAAGTGACCCAGCTGAAGGAAGGATAGAGTTTTGGCTAAGACTGCTGTCACGGATTGAAGAAAGAAAAAAACAATTTCACTGGTGTTAAGGACATGTAAAATCCAGAAGTTAAAGGGATGGTTGGGGCTTGGCCAAACAGCTTATTTGCATAAAATGGACACAGCCTTGTAATGACTCGTTTTGAAAGGGACTGAACCTTTAAGAATTAAGCTCATGAGGTCTGTGTGTGTGTGATTTTGTGCAAAGAACTAAATAAACAGGTCTTTTTCTAGCCCACAGGCCTATTATAAATTATTCTTTTTTTGTGAGTTTTGCATTGTAGAAACTACGACCGCCTATATGCTACTACCACACATTCCCAAAAAGAGCTACTAATGCAAATACTGAGGGATTTATGTGTTATTTTTAAAACCCTTTTTGTTGAAGGGAAGCAGGAAAAAGTGACATCAGGTTGTCATCAACATACACAACATCGGCAGGCAAGCACAGGATGGGTGTGTCCCGCGTACAGATTTCTTGTAAAGTAGAAAGTAGCGACAGAAACGGGGAGAGATACATTTGTTTCTACGACGAAACGAAAGGTATGCCATTGTCTGAGGGTTGAGAGACACATGCTTGATTAGAAAAGAGAGAGAGCGCGGGGAGGGAGGGAATGAGAGAGAGTTCCTTGAAAACAAAACAGAAAGTTACTGCGGTGAAGAAAACGAAACTAGAGAGCTAGATTTTTTTCTGAAGAACTCTCATCACTTCTCTCTCTCATTCACACCCACGCACTCACACACACACACACATCACAGAGACTGGACCGGAGTGAGGTAAGGACATCTGAAAAAAGGAATTTCATTGTTTTATATTCTAGATTTAATATGAATAACATGCATTTAGATTGAAGTAAAACAGTAATAAATGACAGAAGTAACATTGTAAGAGAGTGATTAAAAAAAGAGGCATTAGCTTTTTGCGAGTCTTTACCTTGGTGTGAAATACACTCAACAAAAATATAAACGCAACACCTTTGTTCCTGCTCCGATTTTTCATGAGATGGACTTAAAGATC
>JBBMFX010000128.1:9146511-9157112 GCA_037832545.1 Rhabdalestes septentrionalis
ACTCATTTTTGTATCATGAAAATAAGTTTTCAGCCTCTTATTTGTATAGTGACCTGCCGCAGTCATGGTTCCTGCCCATCTCCCATCATCTGAATCTGAATCAGAATCCTAATCTGGATCATAATCTTTTACTCATCAACCTTCAATGTTTTACTGACAACTAATGGGCAAATAATGATTTGGTGTAAGGAGGCAGATATGATTGGCTATACACGCAAGTTGGTTTTCCGACTTTCCGCGTCTTTTGCGCGCTCAAGTCCGTGAAACCCGCTCGTTTTTTTCAGGTGCTTCCACGCCGCGTCGAGTTGAAAACACCTCAACTTCTCAGAACCCCGCAAGCGCACTGCGGGTCAAGTGACAAGATTCAACCAGTTAGCTTCCTTGCCTTTTCCGTTACACTGACCAAAGATGTCTTCACAGGAGAAGCTCTGTTTACTGATGCTTTTTCCTAAAATATAATCGAACTGGTCCTTGTTAAGTCTGAAATAGGCTTTGAACCTCCCATTGTCCAGGCGGAGCTCCTGGATCGTTTTTTTTCCTTTTCTGCGTAAATAAATAATGTAGCAGAGTAACAGCAAGTGTTTTTTGCTGGTGGAAATCCATTGCTGAAATTAATGGAGTGCGCGGCTGATGGTTGCTTAGCAACGACAGACACTTCCGGAGCGCAAGCGCCAGAGTGCTTTTAGAAAGAAGGAGAAAGCGAGGTGCCTCGCGTTTTCCATGCGTTTTTAGGCGCGATATGTGAACGCCCCCTAATAAAATTTGACTGATCACGTTTTCAAATGTATGTAGATTCGTTAACCCTTCGGCGAGCTACTGGTAGCTCCCGAGCGACGTGTTGGAGACCCCTGATATAAAGTGATGCAAAAGTGATTACACCCTTAAACAAATTCTCCTAAATCTAATCTTTTGTTGGGTCTGTTTGACCTTAGAAGAGCAGCAACTCTTCTAGACACTGAATAAAACAAGTTTATGACAACTAACTTTCTTGAAGGATGAACCCTTTCAGACGCTGTAAGCTGGATGGAGAATGACGTGCAACTTCTTCTCTACTCCGAACTGCCCACCGGTGTTCTGGCGACGCGCTCCTCCGGCGAAACGTTTTCACGCTGTTCTTCCTCAGAAACGGGTATGATTTGGGTCACTGTGGTGATGAAAGCCTCGCTCTGTGAAGTAGGGGACGGAGTGATGGTGGCGTCTTCTCTCTCAGTGTTTCACAGTAGATCTGAGAATCCATGATTTCCGCAGCAACCCCACACAAGGGCACTGCCACCACCATGCTTTACTGTTAGAAATAATAATGATACATTTTTATTTATAGACGCATTTCTAAAACAAGTGCAACATCCACACGTCTCCAAAACAATATAGCTGTTGATTTCATAGCCTATAGATCCGTGACTTATTGTACAATTTAGTTCAAGACTAAGGCTTAATCTGTGTGTGTGTGTGTGTGTGTGAGTGAGTGAGTTAGTGAGTGAGACAGAGGGACAGACAGACCGACAGAGAGACAGAGAGAGAGACAAGAGAGACAGAGAGAGACAGACAGACAGAGACAGAGAGAGAGAGAGAGAGAGAGAGAAACAGAGAGAGACAGAGAGACAGAGACAGAGAGAGAGAGACAGAGAGAGGGACAGAGAGAGATAGAGAGACAGAGATAGACAGAGAGAGAGACAGAGAGAGAGACAGAGAGAGAGAGACAGAGACAGACAGGGGAAAAGGCCTTTCTCACAGTTTTCTACTGTAACATATGGTCCTGACACTCGGGGTCATCAGCAGATAAATACTGCATCAGCAGTGGGCCCAGTGCTCCATGCGTTCTCCCACATGCCCCCCACCGCTGCCACCAGCGGAAACACTGAATATCAATGACCACTCCACCTTCCCTGTGGTCGCCCCTGCTTCTGATCCTTTTGACCCCCATTTCCTTCCTCCATCTCCCCACCCAGCGGGAGCTCTCTCTGGACTCTCTCTCACTCCTCCCCTCTCATCCTGACTTGTCTTCTCCTCTTTTCTCACACAAATGGCGCTTGGCCAGATTAGTGCTGTCTGGCACATCCCAGGAAGGCGCTGTGATGTTATTGTGCCATATGGGAGGACAACATGGAAACTGTACAATACATTTCCTCTATGGGACTCAGTACTTACATCCATGTTACATTGACCACATTCTTCATTCTTCTTAGAAACTATGTATTTCTTTGTAATTGTGGCTCATGAAGTTGCTTAAGAAATTGCCAAAATGCAAAAGGGGACTACTTCAAAGAATCTCAAATAGAAGGTTATTGATTTGCAATTTTGTAAAATCCATCCATTGTTGTGTTCTGTGACACCTTCAGTCTATTTATAACAAGTGGAAAATAGTAAAGAAAATCTTTTTAGGAGTAGCTGTGTCCAAACTTGAGTGTAGTGGAGTGAAAAAACAGGGAAAGAGGAAGAGCCACCATCCGCTTAAATTTGGCAAAACAAACAAAAACAGGCGAATTCTCTTCATGTCACTTTTCTTGACAAAAACTCTTTCCACCATCCAGGTGGCTCCGCAGGTGGTGGTGGCAGAAGATTTTCTGCCTTCTCTCTCTATCACAGGGCAACGTCAGTGCTCCTAAACATCCCATTACCTTCACGACGGCCAAGCGCCGCAGCTGGGTGTTAAAAAAAAAGTAAATGCCTCCACACAAGTAGCCCTTTCAGTTGATGGCAGTAGTTAAACTTTGGCTCTTTTTTGTCTCTTTACTGCTCTCATTGTGTATGTGGGGGATAACTGCAGTCTCGTAAAAGCAGACGCTTTTGTCCCACAGTGTCAGATTTACACTCCTTGTTAAACCAATGGCACCCTCCATACTTGACGGCTTGTCAGTGTTTTTTGCTGGCTGTCTGTTTCAGCCGGGCGAACACGATTTTTAAGATCACGTTTCATTAGCAAATATAGGAGGTGGTTGCGGCAAGTGACCAAACCAATGGATGAGAGTCTCCAAAGTGTTCCTGGGAGCCTGAGCAAATAATGGAGTTTGTCTGAATTCTCCAGTATTTACAAGAATAATTTGTTTGTGGCTCATTGCCACCTGTTAGCCATAATTCAAAGACCCGGATGTGGCTGCCCGTAATGTGTGTTAAATAGAACATCAAATCACACCACACACACACACACACACACACACACACACACACACTTACTTTGAGAGTAACAAAGAAGTGTATACGGCTATTAGTGCTAGAATTCTCGGGTCAGGCTCAAATTGCATGCTTGTGATTTCCTGCCTCCCAGTTGTGTGTAGTTTAACCTACATTTCACTTGCATTAGCTTTTTCCTACGTTTATTCTTTCTCAGTTATTTGTGACAAGTTAACTTTAATAAATATAGAGTCAAAAATAGAGTTGAGCTAAAGGTGGAGACTACTATTTCATTTTATTTTTACCGAACAGCATGATAAGAGCATCGTTAGGAAAGTTCATTCTTACTAAATACTTTTGGAAAGTTGTTTGAGAGCATAGTTTAGGAAATGACATATTTCAAACTCAACAAAACTGACTGTGTTTCAGACAGAATGTTCCCAGATTGTATTTGGGTTTGGACTAACATTTCAGACCTTCTAAAACTAGAACAGGCATCTTGTGTAATTTTTATCAGACTGTGGATGTTGTGAACTACAAACAGACCCACCTTAAATAAATTCAAAAGATTAAAATCATTTTTAAACTTTCAATTCTGTTTTTCTAAACATATACTAAATTAAAATGCTGATTAAGATGTGTAAAAAAGTACAAAACAAAAAACTTAAAACAAAAAGCATTAGAAAAAGGGGTTCAGAATACTGTTTTGTTTTTCATTTTAGTTTTCACAAATTTCATTTCATTTCGTTATTGCAGGGAGTTGACAGTATTGTGCTCAAAGTCTCCAAAATGGCATCATAGGGGCGGAGCTTACCCAAACTTCTGTATGCCTGGGTTTGCCCTTGAGAAATAACTTGTTTGTGCTATCGAGTCCCATGGGGCTATGAGTGTGTGAGTATGCGTGTGTGTCAGAGTGAGAGAGAGCTGGGAGGGACTGGAGGAATGAGAGTGTTTAAAATAAACTCATTAGCATGACTTGATGAGGTTCAGAGGGAGTGCAACAAGGAAGGGTGTGTTCACTGGTGTGTGTGTGTGTGTATGTCAGACAAGGTGACCTAGAGGGTTAAGACCATAGTAGATGGAGAAAGTGAGAGACACTTCACTTTCCAGACCTATTCACAGTTTATGCAGTTTGTTTTCAGTACATTTGTTTACAGTTATGAATAGCCAGGTGTTATAACATTCAAACAACATTTACTTAATAAAAACTATTTACCTGGTATGTGCAGGAAACACAGAGAAATAATTTGAGACATCACAGTCAAGTGGGTTATTTGAAGAAAGAAATAAATTTATTTGCAGCCCCTTTAAAATATATGTTTTTAAATATCTGGTGTGATGCTGTGGGCTCAGTGGAAAGCTCTGGAACTGCCAGGTGAATACCTGCGCACCACAGGACTGCTGAGAAAAAGGACTGGCCAGCGCTCACATTTCACTTTTGAAACTTCCATGATTCATTACTGCACACATTTTGGACTATTTGTACCTCCAAATGCTTGATTGTGATGCAGGGTGGCTTGCTGCTAAACGCAATTCATCAATCGTGGCCTTTCGCGATTAACTAACTGCAGAGGCCAAGAATGTGATTAATATATATTAATCTACTACGTACTGAACTCACTTGACGTAGTTCAGCCAACTCAATCAAACCAAGGCACCTTCACACTAATTACTGGTCGCTCTGTCTTTTTATATTTTAATAGTGGCCTTTACAATACAGATATTGCAAAAGGCTCTGATATGCAAATTAGGCCTCCAAAAAACCTCTAAATATTTTCGTAAATCTCGGACTTTCCAGGTGAGTGTTTGGTTGATATTTCGATGATAAATGCTTCTGCATGACCCCTAAAATCAAGATTCCATTCTCCAGTGTTTTTATACTAAAAAAGGCCAAGCAGATTCATGAGTGACCCAGTAATGAATGGTTTATTTTAGAACGTAATGCTAATCTGAAAGTCACAGTCATCAGCTTAGGGCTGTGTTAACACATCCCTCATGCTCTGGACTCTGAGGGGAACTTGATTTTGTATAACAAACTAGATAAAATGTTAATAACCTGTAGCTTTGTTTTCATATCTAATTGTAATAACATTAATATTTATGTTTTAAAAATATTTAGAAACATTTTAACTGTAATTGTGTAAATGTGTTAAATTGAATACTGCTGTTAAAAGCTCCTTATTTGTTTAAAGTGTATGGTTATTGCACCTTTGGTTATATAGCAGTACTTTAAATGTTAAAATGAGGCTATAAACTTCTTTTGTATTAATTATTCAATTTAGTGAGTAATTGTAGAAAACTATACATATTTTACTCATTGCCCATATATACTGACTATATATATATATATATATATATATATATATATGAAGCGTCTTCTAATTGCTGTAATTACATTACATTTTATATGTTAATTATATTACATTATATATAAACGCATTTACATTTACAGCAATTAGCAAACTTTTTGTCCGAAGCGACTTCCAGTCCATAACTATAGGGGGCAGTCTTCCTACAGCAACCTGCCGTCAGGGAACCCAGTAGGACTTCGACCCATGACCTCTTGGTCCAGAGGCTATACAGTATAAACTGTATACACACATATATAATTCCCTTTTTAAAAAGTGATACAGCAATCTGTTTTGCCAACAGAAGCGTATTACAATCGCAATATATGACCCTAAAACTGCAGTATCATGTAGCTGTGTGTGCGTCTGCTGTTCTATTCCCATCTGCTCTCCTGTATGTATATCCAAGTTGATCGAGTATTCTAAGTCGGCTTTCTCTCTCTGGGTCTGCAGGGGGAGAGAGTTTGCTCAAACTCATGGTATCTGTACACAGGTCTGTCCTTTAAAGTTTGGCTACGGAATGTGTTTGCTCAGTGTGAGACAGCGCCCATGACTGAGTGTTGCATTACACAGCAGCAGGAGTGTCATACATAATAAGGCAGCCGAGCGCTCAGAGACAAACCCCACGCTTCTCGCCTCTCAGCACCAGCTCAAGCATGCCTGGGGATTCTGCTAATGCGGGTGTGGTTTTACCTGCGGCTACAACGAGCTGTCTTATAGCGGGGGAAAGGATCCGCTTTACAAATCAATCAATACCTGAGCTGTGAAGGTAGCACGTGATTGGTGAGGAATATCTACAATCTTACATTCTGTATGTCTATCTTGATAGATATGATATAGTTGCTAAGGGTGTAGGATTTAGTAGGGGCACAAAGGACATGACTCTACCAATATCCAGTGACTACTGAATAATCTCTTGCCATCATTTTAACACAAAATAAAACTATAACCACCACTCTACCTCAGTTTCTAGTCAATGTAATTGGTACACAAAGGGTCAACAGATCTTGCTCTCTAATGTAAATCCCACCTCACTGACTCACTACTGCCAATCAGAATCAGAACATGCTACTTTCCCAGAGGAAACTATGCTAAATTATGCTATGACTGTACAGACAGAAAGACAAAAAGACAAGAACAATACAACGTATAATACAAATAAGTCCAAATAAAATGGCCCATTAAAATACTCTGAAAATGCTTTGTACTAAATACACTACACTTTAGACTATGCTACATAATAGGACTGGCTTGGCTGTTTCTTGCTAATCTGTGAAAAGCTGTAGCTAAATGTCTGTCAACTGGATGTGCATGTAGGCTAAAGTAAGTAAGACACCATCCTTACATTAATAGTTTTGTGCACAAAAATCGCACCTCGTGCCATGACACTAACCATAGGCATACTGACAGTTTGCAGCTGAGTGTTTCCTATGTAAAAAAATCACTTCTAGCCTCCTTCTGCAGTTCGTGCCTCACCGATGCAGCCATGTGACATCATTTGCAATAACCTATTATTAATATTTGCTTGTTTAGATGTTTATCATGAAGTACAGAAAACTAAACTGTACTGTAGGATCATGAGTGTGGCTACTATATCTATAAAAAAGACTCTAGATGAAATTAGCTGCGGTTAGAAGATCATAAATGCAAAAAGCCTCAGCTTCCAAAAAGGCCCCTGTGGAGCCGTTTTAGGTCCTCACCAATGTCAAAATCAAACCAATGCTCTTGGTAGTCGCTGTGTACTCTCGGCTTCAAGGTCACTTTAAAAGCACAATACTTGTTTCACTTTCTTTCTGCAGTGAGAATCCAATTCATGCATATACTGAACCTGCACACTGGGAAAAAGCATAGGCTGGTCTGATACAATACTTGTCCAGTGCTACTGGCTGGTATTAATTACCAGCACTTTCACTGGTATGCAATGGTAATTGCTGTCACTGGGATTCTCCTGATGACATGGCAACATGCTCAATGAGAACCAAATATGCCACAATCTTCTCCTGTTAAATATATTACAGTGATACAGTCTGAACTGGTGAATCTGAACACAAGTACAAACCTCATCTTAAAGTAAGAATAGAATATTCTTTGGTATTAATCACGAAATATTTTAGGCTTTCACATATTACTAAAGGGTTAGACATTAATGGACATTCACTGACTGACATAGAGATTCATTAACATTTATAGAACTTATTTCAAAAAGCATCAGCTGTCATAACTGCTTCTTTATGACTGTCTGAATAAAATTATGACATGAAATTTGCTTTTTGAATGTTGTTCTTCAGTACACTGTTACCTTTAAGTTTACAGTCTTACCTTTCAAATAATTCATTTTGCACAGGCCTGAAGTGGAAATAATGGTCTAATCTGTCTGACATTGATAGATGATAATCTGATAATCTATTACAGTGATAATCTGCCAATACTAATATGAATTTGATATTACTGTACATTCCTATTATAAACCATATATTTGTTATAACGTAGGAATCAATTTGAACAACACATCCTGTGATACTTGACCTTACTGTGCAAATAATGGCCATTAAGAATCACACACTGACCTCAAATCCAGGGGAAACGTACTGAAACAAATGCCAGTGAGAAATGGAAAGTTTCTCACAAAGTTGCGCTCCAGAGGAGCTTGAGGCAAAAGTGACTCAGTAACGCCTCCCTCCTCTCTCTCTTTCTCTCTCGCACTCTAATCCACTAGCTGAACACATTTCTATTCCACCTGTGTGAGGTCCTCCAGATAGAGCCACAGAAGCAGAAATGATTGTAATTACTCTTTAATTTATTGACTAATGGCTGCAGCCTCCCCTGACAGCTGCAATTGTTCTAATGTCCCCGCCACCTAGACACAGCTCAAGTCCTCTTTGAGCACCATAACTAAAATAATTTATCATTACAAGCACATTAAATTGAAACATATAGACCATAACCGCTGTAATTTATATCATTTTGGGCCAGTGGATTTTTTTCACGTCCCACTCTGAAGAAAAGGCCTGATTCAGGTGATGTGGTGCTGTTTGTTCAGATAGCTAAGGGCTGCCTCAGATGAGGCGAGCACAGAACATGCTTCTTTGGAAATCTGAGACTTAAAGATGCAGTCCGCAACAGGAACGGATTAATTATGGAATAAGCCGATCAATATCAAACTGACTGCTCTTACTTTACCGACAGGCACGGCACCATCAGGACTGACTTCATCATTCTGAACAGAGACAACATCAACCCCTTAAAAAGCATGAACGCCTCAAATATGCAGCCAATCACCTTAATAATCAAATTGTAAACCGCAGGCTTATTATTCTGTTATTAGTCTGAAGGTTTATTATTTGGTACCAACTGCAAATTATTTAGTAACAAAAAAAAAAAGAATAAGTAAACAAAATAATATTTAAGCATATTTATTATCTTATTATCCTTATGGCACATTTAAATATACTTGACAGTAAATTATAGACCACAATCAACTCCCACACAAACATATGTTTTGTATTCTTCACACACATCTGGCCCACAAATTAATATGCCTTTTTCTGTGTTGAACTAGGTGTGTGCGGACAGAGAAAACACTCACATGTGCAGGAAAGGGGAAGACTCTGTATCTGAGGTTTGGAACCATGGCTAAAGATTATAAAAATATTTGACAGGTGCAGTTTAGGCTAAAATTATGTCGTTTGGAGCGAGCAAAGCCTTCTGTGCCGGAATTCAGGAGCATATATCATACGTTCTCCTCCAGGCGTGTGCACGTTTATAACCTGTGTATGAACCTAAACACACGGCTATAGGACGCACATATGAATAAAAGCAAAATGCTCCACACTCCCTCAAGCATTTGCATCTAAGAGCAGGTCATGAAAGACACGCGTGCAGATAATGGAAATTTGGCTGACTACATCTTCTTTTTAATTAACTACTAATGCCAACTTGTGTGAGAGACTTCTCCTATCAGGTGTAAATTAATGATAGTTTCTCAAAGGTGTGAAGTTAAAATATTTTTTTTCATCATTAGTTGTGGATGTAGCACAGAATCAAACAGGTATTGAAAAAAATAATTACCAACAGAACAACACTGAATACCATTGCCAGAAATAAAGTTGGGCCACAAGGCAAAAACTTTTCATTATACTTTGAGAAATTCCAATAATGCATATAAAGAATTTTATTTTGACATCTGTTAATAAGAAACAGACAAAGAGGAGCCAGTGGAGCCACACTTAAAAAATACCATACAAAAGCGAGCACAAGGTTTATCAAAAATTTTCACACACTGTTCTGCATCAGATCAAATTAACCATGGCTAATTATGCTTTGTTTTTATTTGAACATGCTGCTATTTAGTGTTTTTTTTTAAATATACTGACAGTATTTAAAAAAAAACCCATAATGTTTGCAAGTGAAATCTCATTTAGTTTCTCTACAATTAAACATTTGACATGAAAAGATCCTGAATCGTCAACGACTGATTCATGGAATTTCTCTGTAACGTCCTCTTGATTAAGAGGAACCAGTGAAATTCAATAAATAATACACGCAGGTAGAAACATAACAAGCTTGGAGGATTTTTGCACACCACAGAGGACAACAGAAGTGATTCTTCCCATAGAAAAAAAACCAGTACAGGCCAGGTATTCCTAATATGGGCATGCCCAACCAAATAATAATAAAATAATTCACAGGTATACACTGAGAGTTGTAGGTGGACATTTGCTCAGTTTCAAGTGATTAGCTACAGCCTCAGTAAAATGTTCCTTTCAGCTGTACTGCGAACACATTTTGGCCATATCACGAAAAATCCTGTGCTGCACCTTCTCGTGTACATACCTATGACCCTAAATTTGCTCAGCTCAACCAATCCAGAGTAATGCTCTCCTTTCCATCCTTCACACTCCTGTCTGTTTCTTCTGGAGCTGTTTTCTGCGCCTCAGTCTCCTGTCTTGTTCTTCTCAACTGTCAGATTGGTGGATCTGATCAATAGACTGATGTAGGGCTGGTGCTGGGAGGACACAAGTGGCCCGTCCCCAGAGGGGGACTATAGAACACACACACACAGACTAGCCTGCACACACACACACAAACACACACACACACACACACACACACCCACACACGAACACACACACACACACCCAC
>JBBMFX010000128.1:9179439-9205636 GCA_037832545.1 Rhabdalestes septentrionalis
TTGAGTGTCCAGGAGAGTTCTTATGAGATATGGATGCCCAGGAACTTGGTGTTGTTGACCTCTCTACTGCTCATGTGTGAGCAGGGTTGGATTTCCTGAAGTCAGTTATCATCTCCTTTGTCTTGTCGACATTGAGAGAAATATATATATATATTATTGTTCTTACACCAGGCAGCCAGTCTTGTCACCTCCTCTGTGTAGACTGAGCTGTCATTGTTACTTATGAGACCCACCACCATCTGCAAATATGATGATTTGATTGGAGCTGGACTCTACTGAGCAGTCATGGGTCAGAATTGTGAAGAGCTGAGAAGGGCAGCTTTAATGTGGTTCATGAATCAAAGCACTTCTTCATGACAGACTACAGAATGGTAGTCATTCGGGCAAGTCATGGTTGATTTCTTGGGAATGGGGATGATTGTAGTGGTTTTAAAACATGAAGGAACAACAGCTTGTCTCAGAGAGATGTTAAATACATCAGTGAGGACGTTGGTCATTTGGTCTGCACACTCCTTAAGCACCCGTCCTGGTATGTTGTCGGGACCAGGGGCATTGCATGGGTTAACTTTGACCAAAGTCCACCTCACTGCAGCTGTAGTCAGACAACTTGTTCACCTGAAAAAGGAGTGGATTTTCGTTCTGGCTCCCTGTTGACTGCATCGAATCATGTGTAGAAGGCCTTTAACATCAGGAAGAGAGGCATTACTGTAACATAAGGTGGTGGTCGGTAGTCTGTGAGGGCTTGGATGCCCCCCTGCATGCTCTGAGTGTCACCAATGTTCTGAAAGTGCCCTTGGATTTTTTGGGCACATGCATACTTTGCCTTCTTGACCGCCTGGGCCAGGTTCACTTGTGTGGTTTTGAGGGAAGCCTTGTCTCCAGGTGAGCTCAATTAAAATGCTATTAGATTAACCTACTTATAACTTCTTTGAGAATGGATGGAGCTAACTGCTAGAAGCTACCGTAAATTCCGGACAAAAGAGCGCACCTAATTAAAAGCCGCATGCTCTAATTTTAGAAAGAAAATCAATGTTGTACTTGTACTTGCTTTGGAAGTTTGAGCTGCCTAAACACTCAACACAGATGTGCTGAGATGCGCATAAAACATAACAATGAGCCTATAAAATGTGTGCCTCCCCCAAAGGTCCGTCCGCAAATCTGTGTCTGGCGGCGGGTCTGGTTATGAGCCAAATGTTTTTGGCACCATGAAAAAAAAACAATCATATATAAGCCGCACATGATTATTAGCCACAGGGTTCATTTTTTGGGAAAAAAGTAGTAGCTTATAGTCTGGAATTTACGGTAAACAGGTGGATTTATGCAAATATTCTTCATTAACCAGTGCCTTGTTTGGAGGGCAGCAGTAGTTGCTGTTAAAGGCAAACAGCTAGACTTCTTCACTCTTACTGGTTAGCAGGTACCAATGCAAACACCGACATTATACAGAAACAACAAATGTTCAGTTCAAGTCCTTATTCTTAAAATAGCACAGAAGAAGTGACAAATTATACATTTTACTCAAAATGCCTCAGGCATACAATATAAATCTAGAGAAAAGTATTTCGATAATTATTGTTATTGTTTAATTGCCCAAGCCCCCTGGCAGCAGTACTGACTCAAGGCTGGCTGGGGGAAGGAGAGAGCCAGAGACAGAAAGAGCTCTAATTGGCTGTGTGGGGGGACTCTGTGTCGCATGGCGTTTTGTCTGCAGGTAGAGCGCCTTTAGTGGTGCACACATGGCGAAGGGTGTGCCAAGATTCACATCAAACACACACACACACAAACACACACACACACACACACACACACACACACACACACAGCAAAGTGCATGCCAACGCAGATGCAGAGATGGAGATAAACAAACACAAACGCCCACTTAATGAGAACATTAAATGCATGCATGGATAAACTGTGTGGCCATTGCTAATCTAAGGCCACAGCATATACACGAACGACAGTGTCATTAAAGTGAATCAATCAACTCAATGTTTAACCCCCTTTTGACTGCAAGCTTATTATTCAGCTCTAATCTAAAGCCATACGATTCAGGAATTGCTACCAATTATTCAGAAACTACTATAAAACAAACTATTATACAATTATATGAGAATCAGCCAAAGTGTAGGCCCACATCCATACCCTTCAAGAGGTTGAAAGAACATATCTGTGTATGTTTCTCTTTACTTAAGGAACCAAAAGAAATGAAACATATGTTTAGTAGGAGCCAACTGCTCTCAATTTTATCTGCGCTTGTGTCAGCAGATGCTAAATTGGCTACACTTTTGGCTACCATTTTAATTGTCTTTTGAGTCACCTCATTTTTCCCTCTTTTACCAGCTATATGGAAACCCATGAATATTTTGGACTCTGGAAAGTGATTCAGTTACATATGCTGCAGACAAACATAAGGTTGACAAATGCTGGAGTACTCCTTCAATATAAGTAAAAATTGATTTGCCACATGTCAAAACAATGCATGGAAATAATAAACAAGAGGTGATATATAAAGCCCAACCAGTAACAAGACACTATACAAAACAAAAATGAGAAGGCTATGTAAAGAAATAGCTTCAACTGTCCTCCCACATTACACCCCTTAACTATGTGATGATTTTGCTGGGATGTGACAAAAAGTGGATTTAGTCTAACTTCGCTACAAATGCATATGGAAATAAATAAAACATTAATGTAAAACATTAACATAAAGCATCAAACTGTTAATCCTTCACCAGCGTACACTAGCATAATGAGGCTCTTTCATTTACCAGACACTTACTGTGTGTGTGTGTGTGTGTGTGCGTGCATGTCAGCGGTAATATCACTGCTCCAGAATGCGCATGGGGGTGGTGTTGGCTGCATGTCCCCAGTCATCGCTG
Source organism: Rhabdalestes septentrionalis (assembly GCA_037832545.1). NCBI lineage: Eukaryota > Metazoa > Chordata > Actinopteri > Characiformes > Alestidae > Rhabdalestes > Rhabdalestes septentrionalis. The sequence continues at coordinate 9,182,319 of JBBMFX010000128.1, forward strand.
CAAGTCGGAGCTCACACTGGTTGTGACCCCTGAAGACAGCCCAGAGTAACAGTGGCTTCATTAAGACCAGGAAAACCACTCGCTGCATTAAACAGCCATGGCAAATCGCACATTGAAATCAGTCCCATTATGTAAAGGCAAGCCGGGGGCGGTGAAGGCTGTGTGTGTGTGTGTGTTATGTGTGTGTGTGTGTTTCATGCAGCCAGCCCAGCAGTCTCATCCCTGCTGTGCTGTGTCCTCGTGCTGTCACTCACTGTTATCATATTGTTATTATTTCATCATATGAACTTTCTGAAATGATCTTACCTCACATGACCCACATTACTCAAACTTTGCCCTTTAGCTTAGAATCAAAACAAATTGCCAGGTGTAACATAAACGAGAAAAATTGCTGCTGTGCTACAGAAATGTTGAAATGTATTAGAACATTGCATATTGAAGTGACTTTTATTTGTGTACAAATTATTCTTGCCCAAAAGATCTCATTGATTAACAGAAGTGAGATTTACACTTGATCTTATTTCAACCTTTATTAGTGCAGCGACACAAAACTGTGAAATTAAGGTTATGTGGTGGTGGCCTAGTAGGTTGATTATTTGCCTCTGGATCAAGAGGTCATGGGTTTGAATCCTACCTTCAGCATCCCACCACTGGATTCATGAGCAAGACCCTTAACTACCCTGTAATCGGGGAATGGAAGTCGCTTTATATAAAACATCTGCTAAATGCTGTAAAACACTTTCACAACTTTGTGTGGTACTAAAACACATGCCTCTGATCCCTATTACCATAAAGTTGCAGGTGCAAGTCCCCACTTTCTTACACTGTGTCCTTGAGCAAAACACTTAACCTTCAGTTGCTGGAGGGGGACTGTCCCTGTAACTAATAATGGTGTCAGCCAAATGCCCACATTACCTATTACATTAAAAAAGTCTCTTTGTCTATTCATTGCTATATCTAGCAAATGGCAGTAACTAGTGCAATCCAATACACTACATTATCTAATTTAAAACTTCACATTGTGAAAACAAGACTATTTTGTTGTGAATTTAAAACACAATTTAGTACTCTACAAGGTTAATGATGGTTTAAACTCAACAACAACAACAACAACAACAACAACAACAACAACAATAATAATAATAATAGTAATAATAATAATAATAATAATAATAATAATAATAATAATAATAATAATAATAATAATAATAATAATAATAAAAAATGTACTGACACACACGTTTCATTATTATATACTCATAAGATCACAATATTATACTATGCCATTATACTGCACTGGTTTTTCACAGGCTGAAATAGTGAAAGGGGATGTCAAAATATGTACCGGCAAAGACAGCTACCACAAAACTGTACACCCAGTGAACTAATGCTGCATGTAGGTGGTAGACAGATGATAGCAATTCAGACATAACATTGTTTTCAGTGGAGCAGCAAAACAAAATGTACAGTAGAAACATACTTTCAAAAGTTCAATTTTTCCAACTTTTGCTGACAGAAATCATACTGGAAGTCACTGAATGTAGACAAACAGGTGCTGAACATTCATATTTGAAGCCTAGCAAACCCATTGGACACGGTCTCAGGAAACATGATTAGAAACATTAACATGCATTCTTAATGTTTTAGAATAATCGCCCTGCGGTAATGCTACCACCATGGCAATGTCAGCATGTACCCTTGCCACTATGGGGCCTCGAACAATGTTTTGCAGCATGTAAATGAGGCAAAAACCTTTTGCACCCATTACAGGAACAAATTGGATGCGCTCTAGCTGCATGCTATGGACTAAACAAGTGAACAACCCTACATGCGCAAATTAAAGGTAAAGAAAAAGTCAGAATGTATTAATATACCCATGTACAAATGCTTTGAAGGAGGTGGTGCAAAACATGGGAGGAGAAAATGGGCAGAGATATTGGGAAAGAGATACTGAATGGGTTAGCTTTTTTTTTTTTAGCAAGGTATAACTAAGAAGTGGTGTCTCAGAGACATGTTGATGTGGGACTTTTTGGCAGATGTCAAAATGGATAGGCTGCAAACCCTAAAGACATACTGAAAGAATTTCACTAGTTCAACAAACGTTTAACCTAAAATAAAAGACTACATTTGTATGTCTAGGTGGCACATGAACCTAGATCATTATGACACATTTAGTATGTAGCTCTAACCCTTCACTTGGCAATATCTTGGGACATTAAGGTTTAAACTTCAATGATTTTAACATGAAACATCACCACCACAATTTCAATATCTCAAAAAGTCGCTTCAGTTTAAGTTTGGAAATTTTGTATGTTTACACTTGGCTACACATCTCCTTAAGTTCGACATGGATCACTCAATAAAGGTTGATCAAAATTCAACAGCCAGTATATGCTTGCCCCAATATCCTGTAATTTAAAGGTTCAAGCTTCATGAAATTTAAAACCTCACATCACTACTACACTCTGCATCAAATTATTGAAATTTCATTCATGGGGAACTGACACATTTCAATAAGTCAAGAAGTCATTAAACTAACATTTGAAATTTGGGATGCTTAAACTAAGCTTTTTAGGTTTTTTTTTTATTCCATTTGGCTCAACAAAATAGCTGCCATTAGAAAATTAAAGTTCAGCAGCCAATCATTTTTTTGGCTCATTCATAATAGCATATAGATTCTATTTGCACATTATACAAAACTCAAATTTCTAGAAGGAATGAAATCCATCTCAAATATCTTAGCCTATTGTTTAAAAAAAAATTGGCCCTCATAATAACACATGAATTGTAAAACAAAAGACCGCATTACATGATTACAATCTCACTCGATCTCTAAACCTCAAAAGCAGCCATTTTGTGCATGCAGCCAGATTACACATATTATTGAATTTTCTTGAATAAAATCACACCAATGCAGAATGGTTTGGGAGAGAACTCTAATTAACACAGCCAACTGTTTGTCACTGAAATTTCATTTTCTTTTTTTGTCCTGATCCACAATCAGAAAAAGTTGTATGATTATTATAATATATTTGTTACAAAACGGTCTGTTTTTCTGAGTACAGTATGCTATGGCTACTTAATTACTTGGTTAAGTAATTGCTCATTACTTGGCTATGTCTAGTACTGCTCAATTTCCTTAAAAAAGACGTGGAAAACAATGATATTCTAAGGTTTGTCGGGAACTGGGGAAGCATAATACAAATAACTTGTTTATTTTTACTTCTCATGATCTCAGTATTTGGCCTCTGTGTTCAGTTATATACACACAGGCCTATGAATGACGGGGCCAAGCACAAGACAGGTAACCCCAGGCCACTGACTCATGTAAACACTGCTTAGACCCAAAACGTCCCCAGTGGCAGTTTGTGTACATTTTTTCCCTCTGATTTCCTACTCAAGCTTTTCACTGCCTTTTCTGAATACAATTTCTGCACTGCATACACCATGATGGATTCACTGGTAGAGAGTTTGAATCTACGCAGCTCCAATTCTGTTCACTAGAAAAGGACACATTTAAATGTACATGATAAGTGGATGCTAATTTGGAATCACAGTATACTGTAAAACACTCAAGTACAGATGTCATTTTTATGCAGCTAGAGGACATCAAAATATTCTAAATAGAGCTATTTCCACTCCAAAGGCATTCACCAGTTGCATAAAATATAGCAGCTGTTTCAGCCTCTACCCATTCTACAATTGTATCATTACTGTTAGAATATTTTATGATAGGCATAGAATTAGCATTAAGAGCAAAAACCATTTTCATTATTGCCACAGATCAAGTAAAAACTTTAATTTTTGTGTTGAGGCCTCTCACTGATGGAATGATATGTTGTGCGAGCCCAACACATTAACACCCACATTAATGGCTCTAGTGAGAAAAGAGAGCATTACTCTAATAGGCCTGGCCACATCTCACATCATAAGTGGCCATTAATATTCCATTATCTGTCTGGACATCCTACCAAAAAGCAAAGAAATTGTCGTCGGTAAAAAGAAGAGCTACTTCGCCCCATCATGTGAGGTGTTAATCTACTGTGTTCTTAAAAAGTGTCTACACACGCACACACACACTCTTGAAGTAGTAGGGGGATGCCTTACCTTGTTTTAGGGGATGTTGTTAGCCACTCTTCATGCTTTTCAAATGATATCAAGTAGGCAGCGATCTCCTGGAATGAAAGAAAAACAAGAGGTTTTGAGATTTTTATCGAGCACTGGCACGCACCTTGATCTCACTTTGAGAATTTCACTTATTCACCTGTTGATAACGTCAAGGTAAACAAAACAAAAGCCTGTCACGTTCAAAACAGCAGTGAGCGAAATGACAGCAACGTTGATGCCTTTAGCTTTGGATGTTTCATTCTCCACTTCGCAGGGAAGTTGCGTTTAGGACAAGTAATCCTTTCCTTTATTGTGCTGGCGAGACACGGGTGCTTTGATCACATTGCAGATGAGTGCTTCAGGGAGCTCAACCTTGGACTGATGTTACAAAAATACGGCCTCAGCAGACCCTCAGCCAGGGGTTTTCATCTTGTTACAGAGAACGCAAAAAAAACCCAGAGGTTACAGTTCACTCATTTTGTGCTCTCACTGGCGCTCTTGATGTTCCATAGTCCATCAACTGTACTTTATCCAGGCAAACTGAGTTTTCCCATCTCCCTTTTGCTACACTACAACAACCTGTCTTGCTAATCTTTGTGAAAACTGGCTGAAAACTGAAATTGTATTAAACTCCACCATATAAAACTGTGATTAGCATCTAGCACTACATACCATCAAGCCCCGCCAGACAAGGTTTATGCCCAAAGGTGAATGTCCCAACTGCTCTCCTGGAGCAGAGATAAAAGAACTCAGATGACCTGATGATGACCACTGGTGGCTGGTTGCTATGTCAGAGCCCAGCTGCCTCTCTGGGTCATTCGTCAGCCCCTCGTGCTGAACACTGAGCAGCTTCTAAGAGTGGGATTACACAGCCTTGGGGGTTTAGGAGTGTTCTGACTGATCTATTCACACTCCGCTCACAATTTTTTTCTTTCACAGCTAGTAAGCTTGGGCAGAATACAAAAGAAAATCTGTCAAAAAAGCATTCACACACCTAAATCATTTGCATATATTATGCAATATTTCTTTAGAGTCAATGTTTATACTACCTACATTGCTATGGCTTAATGCATCTGGCTAAACCATATCATTTGCCAGAACACTAAATGAAGCTTAATTACACACAAAAAAACTCATATTAACAGCCTTGGATTCCTGTATCTTTCACATATACATTTCTGGAATTCATACAACTCCATTTAAAACAGATAGCAGCATTACTGACTCAGATGTGACATTTATTTAGTAAAAAAGTGGAGCAGTGTCTCCTGAGTGGTGCAGTACAAAATATTAGCCTTAGTATCTGGAGATCGGCAGTTTGATCCCCAGCAGTGCCATGACTGCCTGTAACCAGGAGTAGGTAGTAATAGGTAATTCCAGGTAAAACTACATTCTTGGGTTTGGTTTGGTTGCATTTAACTAACCTCTTTGTTCTTCTCAGGCAATCAGCTAGGGTACCAAGCAGCACCACTGAAATGCATTTCTGTCCAAGATTGGCAACCAGTTAACCAACCATCGGCATCAGTGAAGAGTCATTTAGTGTTGCAGTGCCACCTCAAACACACTCCTAAATAGTGCTCACTTGTGAAGCCCACTTTAACCTAATTAATGTGAGTGAATATGTAAATTAGGCAATAAGACAAGGCAATAACTACATCCCATCTATACTAAAAATGGAACCGTTCACACACAGACCTGTTTTGTCAAAAAACAGCTACAGTCTTTTGATTAGGATGAACAAAATTAATCACTTGGTTGCATAAAATTTGTCCAACCTGTAAAGAAAGAAGAAATGAAAGAATGCAACTGTGGGCTGAGTATACATGGTCAATTCCTGCATCCAACTGGGATTGAACATCATCTTTCAGAGAAAGAAATATGCCCAGCTACTTGTTCTCACCGTGTAACCATTGCACGAAGGAGCAGAGGTACCTTAGGACAAAATTCACATGCAGAACAGCCGCTCATCCCTTGAATTTGGAGATCACTGGAGAGACTCAGAGCTCATTTTATGCGCCAATGGTCGCAGTTGAGAAAGGCATGAGTGGAATGCATGTCCAAACATCTAGTGCATGGAGTCGAGCCATGTCACAGAAAGGTTAACAACTTCATCACACCATGTCATAGGTGCCTTATGAGGGCTTATGCAAAGGAGGGACATGTTAAAGAGAGGGAAAAGGGAAAGAACAGAAGTAGAGGGCAGAACATAAAGATGCCTCTCACAGAATAGACAGGATTCTCTGAATCGAATGACTTCTCCAAGCCTGGCTGGATATCAGCACCACAGCCATATGCTCTGTGGGCTGTGGCATGATGAGTGTAGAGACTGCCTGGAGTTGTGGATGGGCAACGTCAAGCTACCCTCCTTGGATGATGGTGCATGAGATGGGCATGACAGAGCAAGTAATGGCTCCAAATAATAAAGGGAACAAGTATGTGCTGTAATGAGGTTCAAAAAGTGGAGTATGAATGAAGAAGAGAGCAAAGGGTGGACAGACAGAAAGACCTATATTGGATAGGTTAGCAGACTTGCATTTAAAGGTTTTAGGTAAAAATATGATTTAACTGAACCCAGCATCAACCAAAATTAAATGGAAAGAAAATAAACTTTCTATCTTATAAAGTTTGGTACAATTTCATTGACTACAATCTGCTGTGGTAATTTGACAACATGGGGTAATAACTTTTGAGAATCAGTGACTGCATTTAAATACCTATGGCGAGCTTTGTATTTTAGCATGTTTGATAAGAAACCATTAAATTCGAAAGTCAGTGCAGGACTCTTGAGCCCACTAAGGCCACTGCAGATAAGGCAAGTCAGCTTAGTGCCTGCTCCATTGTTTCAACAGTTCTCAAGAAAACATCCTAACATCTTGGTATTGTTCCATCCTCTGTGACCACGGTGCATGCTCTTTTGTCTTCCTGTTTACCACTGGGCCAGGTTTTCATTAGCGTGGCCTGATTGCTTGTCAAGTCAAGACCTCCACTGTCCCCTGGCACATCTTTGGAGCGAAAGAAAAACAATGACCTGCTACATTCTGGCAAACAGGAATAAAGACTGAGGACGTCCAAAGGGGAACTGGGCTTTTGTCAGATTCTGTTTATTCAGGATTCAATTCTCAGTGGCTTGTTAGTTTTCACTGTCCCTTTTTTTCTTGTTGTCCCAGTTCTTTCTTGTACCTTGTCACATTTTTCCCAGCCCTACTCTCTTCCCTCTTTGCCTACTTTACTATTCCTATTATATTTCTGCTTGGTGCACCTCAGTCAGAGCTGTAGTCACTGCAGAGATTATATGACAAAGTAGTTTTGCATTGAAATGAAGATGAAGGCCTGCAGGCTTTAGCGTTCTGCCAGAGAATCCCCCTTCTTCCCTCCCCCTGACTTCCCCTCCACCCTGGGGGCCAGTCATTCGGCTTCCAGTGAGCCTGCTCCAGGCAAGCGCTTCTCTCACCTGCAGTTAACCTGAAGGGTGACGCCTTGGTCTTGCTCTGACTGCCAATGAGATTCCTTCAGAATCTAAGAAGCCGTCAAATGTGAAAACTCCTCAAAGTGCTCTTTAAACTACAGTGGGGTGGGGGAACCAGGAGTCGAATGCCTGGGAGAGGGAGATCCAGACAAAACCCACGCCTCTTCAACCATCCTTTTTAGAAGGTGTCTGTCTCTTTCTCTTGCCTTCTCCTTTAGCGTGTGCCTTTAATGCTTGATGCTCAACTTTATGAAATGTAAATTGGCCTCTTGAGGAAATCAGCCTTAAATGTGTTCTCACAATTTCACAGGGGAAAAAAAGATATCAGCAACCTCACCGGTGCTTTCAAAAGGCCAACCCTACCATCAGCCTGCAATTGTTGTTTACGATATAAAAGGGGGAGCTTCCATTATCTGGCAGACTTTATGCTTGAAAACATGCTGTGTGTCCATGTGTGTTGTGGTGTTTGCTGCTCCATTTGTATAGAAGTTCAAACTACTATTACATTCTATTTCAGTAGTTATTTATTCAAAGCACAAGGGGACGTCTGAAGAACCACTTCGCTGAACTGATCAAGGACAGCTTCTAGTGGAGTTGAGGGGAGTCCTTTGTTGTATTTGTGAAATAGCCATGGGTAAAACTATGCCATGTCAAAATTAGTCAAGGCAATAAAGACAACACAGAAAAAAGGGAGTGAACGTGATCTTGTGGAATCAGAGTTGTGGTTTACTGTAACACTGAGAAAGTAATCATATAAAATGCTATAAAACAAATGACATAATCTGTTCTCACATTTGTCTTTCAATCGATTTGCACATGAATCATGGATTGTTTCAACACAAAGGCTAAAAGTAAGGCCTAAGGGTGCTAATCTGAAGGGACCATCCCAAAAAAGGAACAGGTGACAAAGCATAAATGCTGTTTTGAGCTCAGATTTTCTCAAGGGCGCAGACGAAGATAGGTAAAAAATATTATCCCATTGAAAAACCCATTTCCACATTTCATCACAAGACTGAACCAGGTTTTAAAATGTGTCCTTTTCTGTTACTTATAATCTCAGTCAGACCACTGCCTTTTCCTTTAGTCTCCCCAGGTTGCCTAAAACCAGTTTCAAAAATCGCAAGTTGGCAAAGTAAGAAATCAATATTAGTCTCAGTCTTTGGTCCCATCTGAACTGCACTATAACTCCTTAAACCTGGAGTAAGTGTGAAATGAATCATGCTCAGCTGTGCTCCCTAAACCCCAGCAGCATCACTTTTAATCAGACTAATCCAGGGGATCCAGCAGGCCGATCTGGCACTCAAGCCAGGGGACCGAGGTGCAAATAGATGAGAGGGAGGACAAGGGAGAAAGGGAGGCACTGGCCTGTCCACACACATGAAATAACGTAGGAAGACAATTAGACAGAGGTTCCTCGCCAAATCCTAAGCTCTCACAACATGCTGTGTTTGTATTAAGGATAATATGCAATGGGTTGGCGATTTTTCAAGAGTCCTAAAACATGATTGGCTCTGATGTTTGCCATGATTAAAAAAGGAACTCATCTTGCCCTGGTTTACCAGTAATGCGAAGTGATGGTAAGTCGGCCCTCCCACAGTCATCTCAATAATCATAATCAAATTCACTATCTCATTCTTTTACATTTTCTCCCCGCCCACTCAGTCAAGGAGAAATCACAGTATCATAGGAAGTAAATTGACACTCCACTTTAAAAAGTGCAATGGAAAATTGAGTCATTAATCATAACTCTCACAGCCCCCACTCCAATCCCAATCCTGTCCACAGTCACACATACACACACAAACCCCTTAACCACACCTCAATTCCAATGTGCTACTGAGGAGTGACCAAAGCTTGTTACACAGAGGAGATAAATACTTCCCTTAACCACCATTTGCCACTGTCTCCCCTGCAAACCTCTGCATGCTGATGTCACTCCAGCACTCCTTTTGATTAGTGGCTTTAGCTTCTGAGCCTGGCTGTAGAAGAGCTCAAGGAGAGAGCCCCATGGCAGACGGGAGAAGGACATCATGGTGGCCAGAGATTGATGTGCACTCATACTGTCGTGGGACAACTATAAAGGATCATGTATGAGGAACCGTCTCAGTGGAGAAATCCCAGTCGTTAAGAGCTTTCAAACCTGCCATCCACTTACAATTCATCTTAGCTGAAGAACCCTCCATTCTGATTTGACCATGTCATCACAATGGGGCAAACACAATAAATGGTGCATATGTCACTTATCAAACGAAGTTTGAGAGTCCCTGACATTCATTCTAGTTTTAAATGATCCACAAGTGTGCAATTATTTTTTTATTTATATTTATTTATATGAAAAACGATTTTGTAAAATATATTGTACAGAATACATGTTAATTTCAGCATGAATACACGCTTCTGCCAGACAGCTGGCTGCGAGCCTGCACTTGAAACGACGTTGCAGACTGCAGGACGAAAAGCTCAAGAGGTCAAAAGGGGCTAGACCGGCAGGGCTGTACTGCAGGTGTTCCTTCTCCAGCTGCACCTGTTTAAGCTCAACCTACACTGTTCTTGCTTGGTTCCAGCTGCTGGACGAAGTGTAAACAGTTGCATGTAGCAGTGTGTGGTGCTGTGTGACGACCATGTCTGTTTTGGGTTATTAATATTAACGAGAAAAATGGGTTCCAGGTTTGTAGGGATGAATTATGAAGGAACAGTGAGGCCAGGGGCCTGGTCCAGCTTGGGCGGTGCATGTTTTTTTTAATGCATACATTCACTCTGCCTCGTCCCTCCACAGACATTGATGGCAGAGGTTCAGATTCTCGGGCCAAATCTGTCGTCTGGTGGGCCGGGTGATATATCATGCAGGGATCGATTGCCAATCGATGTTGAATCCTGAAGGAGATCGGAGCTCTTGGCCATGCTGCTGGACTCCTGCCACTTTGACGGCCAGGCTGCCCCTAAGCAACTTGAGAGCTTGCACTAGAGAGCTTGGTCAGAATCTGACCAATATAATATTTTAGTCTTGTTTCGCAGGATTGAGGAGCATGACCAAACCATGACCTGTAATATTTTGATCCTTGTAGATATTCCATACATGTCGCAAGAAATGTATGATTTTGACCAGCAACTTGTCACTGTGCGGTTTATGCAGTTAATATGCACTGTTGTATGCAAGCTTTCTCATGATATAAGCAGTTATCTGGGTACTGGTGATACCCATCACATAATCAGGAAAGCGCATCCTAAAGCAGTATATCACGACAACGACGATAACATACGGTCATATTGCACCCTACTCCCTTTTTCACTCTTTCCGTTCATTTTTTACACACATTTTCACTGCATGCTTTATTTTTTTCCCTATTTTCCCATCCTTTCGTTCATTTTAACTTATTCAATTTTACCTCTCTTTTTTCCTCGATGCTCTATGACGGTGCCCCTGCAATACTTTATTTGTTTGTTTTGGTGAGCTGTAAAAAAAAAAAAACAAGCAATGATAAGGATAGAGTATTATAGTAGAGGAAAGGCACAGGACAGACAGGGGAGGCTGAGTGGTCGGGAGGGAGTTGGCACTTAGCAAAATTGTTTTTCTCTTGTCCAAGGGCCAAGGCTACTGCCTTCTCTGATAAAAAGGAAACTATCATTTGAAGGGATACTATCAGTTAGCACTTAGCTGAGTGGGCGGGAAAGGAGACAAGAAAGAGAAAGGCTGGAAGAAATTGAGACGTAGAGGACCAGCCATTACTGAAAATAGTCGTCACATCATTACAGGTAATGAGATTCTCGCCGTACGTTACTGCATAGGCTTCAATTTTCATCAAATGTCATTGCCCAAATCTAATGAAAAGCTCACTGTAGCTAAAACATCTTATCCATTGTTCATATCGACTGGTCATCATTTCTGTTTGATAATCTCTTCTAGCATCTCTCTATGATCCTCCTCCACTTTCTTTCTGCGTAACGTGTTCTGATAAAATCAGTACTACTGCTTGTGAATAATTTTCAGTAAAAAAAAAAAAAGGCAGTTTGACACATTAGGTTTAAAGTACTCATTAAGACAGAAACTCCATGAACAGAGGAAGCTGTCTTCCTCAAATTACCATTTCATTGTCCCCGCAATTTCCCCGTAATCACACAGACCCTAAAAGTTTTTAATTTGTTTTGAACTTTTCCACTTGTTAAACTCGAACCAATTGGTTGTCTTCTCCCACGTGCACAGTCATGCAGTAAATAGCTCCTTCACTTTCCGGCAAGTGAGGGAGATTGATAGCGACTGCAATTAATAGCGGCCTCTACAGATTAATTAAAAACACAAAGCAAAACACAAAACGTACAGATTTGGATAAAGAAGCACAAAGACTGCGAGGGCTGAAATAACGGGTAGGTATGGAACAGAACAGAGCTCCCTGAGAGAGCATCCTCAGAGCCGTGTCTGCCGTCAGCAGCAGACAGCAGTCAGGGCTGCGGGCCAAATTTGGATGAAAGGAGAACAATGGAGAAGCACGGAGTGAAAGAGTGAGGCCAGAGAGAAAGCGACACCATCCAGGAATGTGCCCCACCCTTTGTCACGGGGGGCTTGGAGTGAAGGTCGTATCTCAGGCAGGAGCATCCAGAAGCAGGCTAGTTACTGCCAGCTCAGCCCCGGAGGGAGATTTGATGGAACACTCTATGTTTCCTTCGCGACACACACACAAGCCTGACTGGATTCAAGGTTATTAATGTTAACGAAACCCATTGCAAAAATTAAAACTATCAGTGAAAATATATTTACTTGGACAAGCACTTGTCTACTACTATTTAATCTGCAGTTTTCCATGCTGTCTTTACTCTTATTTGATATGTAAAGGACAAGAGTTAACCAAGCTAAAATTTCAACAATTTTGATCTTGCTTTCTTAACCCCGACTTTGAACAAGAAATCGCAAGAACAGGAACGTAAGTCACACATCAGTTGTGTTTGATCTTTATTCTCACTAAACAAAACAAAGGGCTCACTGATCTGCACTCTGAATGAGTTTGCACTTTCACTGGGAAAGAATAACAGAACAATGCACAAAAAAGGAAGCCTCACGCATCAAGATTATACCTAAGCTAAAGCTAAGATTCTTCACAATGATAAGTTTAACTCTGGCCAATGGGGATATGCATGTGCCATTACTCTTCTGGTAGCAGACTTAAATTAGTTAAAGCGGCCATCACCAAATGCTTGGAATGGATCAATGGGAAGACACTTGCTTAAACAGGGTTGATCTTTAAAGATAACCAGAGCCTAAAATATATTATTCAGTCAATGTGACAAAAAAGCAAAATCTTTGAGTTTTGTTTGGGTTATATATATCATCCAGACCATTTATAGCTTTGAAACATTTGAATAAGACTCATGTAATGTGAAGATTCTCTATGACTGAAATATGTATGTCCAAGCCATTAGAAACCTATTACAGGCAAAAGAAACTAGATTTTTTTAAAAAGTATGTATAAATAAAATCAGGTCCTGTAATTGTTCACAATTAAAGTAAAACAAGCACTAACACATACTAATAACCCTGTCTGAATTTTTGTGGAGGGAAAACATGTTCCAACATCCATTCCCTGGATCATCTCCAGAATTTCATCCACACTAGAGAGTGGTATTGGGATTCTGAATTTCCATAATGGGTCACGGAAATGGCCTTGCTGGATATAGACTCTCTGAGCTACGATGATGCCAGGTCACTGGTGCTTTTTGGGCTTGTGCACACAAACTCTCTGACACAGGTTTTCAGCCATGGCAATGCGCATATATACACACACACAAATAGATGTCTGTGAACGTAAACCCCTCACACGTCTTCACTCTGTCACAATTTTCCAGTTCCCTGACTCTGATAAATTGGGAGACTCCTAACAGGCACCTCTTCGACCGTCGAGCCTTTTGCTGAGTCGCAGCACGTCTGGAGCCCCCGCTGCTATTCCTCAGGTCACAAGTTCAGCATCCAACCATTAGAGGTGGATCAACGCCCCAGCCCCAACCTGAGGCTGAGGTTGCACCATGGAATGTTGCTCTAGCTCTACGGGAGCTGTCCATCTGGCCTGGGTATGAGTCAGGAGGGGGCCGAGAGGGCCTCTGACTCGTCAAACAGCAAGGCATCAAAATTGACGGTTGACAGAGAAAGGTTGAGCATGAAGAAGAGTGCAGGATCATTGGAGAATGAAGGAGTAAATCAAAGCCTATTGACCAGAGACAGAATGACTGACTGACAAAGAGAATGCTGTTTCACGGGCCAAGACAAAGCTGTTACTGTCCATACAAAAAAAAAGACAGAAATGAAAGAAAAACCATTTGGGATAGGCAGGAGATGGCACTTTGAAAGGTTGAGCTTAAGTGTATAAAACTTACAGCACAAAGGAACACTGTAATTTTGACAAGGAAGTATGACGGCAGTGACCAAAGTTCAGCCAAAGCCAAAGACAGTTTGCCCAGACACCTGAAGAAAAAAAAAGAAGGCTATCAGGTTACAATGAAGCAAAAAAATGATGATTTCAAAAAGGACCATAGCATCTTCACATCCATTTAACTTATTTCTCAGATGAAGTCGCTCTGTTTATTCATCTCCCATGGGTTGTTTAACTTTGCTCCCCTGAGGAGCATTGTTTGCCAAAGTGAATTTTCTTGGGTTGTGTGCCTTTTGCTAGTCGTCATTGACACAGATTCATCTTTGCCTTGATCAGAGGTCCGTGACTGGCCTTAATGAAGGCATGTTTGCCCAGTTGAGAGCTCCAGGGGTTGGCTGCTTGTGTTTGGTGAGGCAGCCTGGCTGTCAGGCTTTTTGGCAGGGCTTGAGCTTGGTAATAAAGTGCTGACGTGGCAATAAAGAAAGCTGTGTGGACGTGAAGGTCACTGCCAGACACGGCAGCTCCAAGCTGAGCCATGCCAAGCCACTCCCTGATATGCTTATTGCTCCTCACTCACCTAGGCCAGACTGGCTTTTGTGCTTCGATGCTTCAGTGGTAGAGGATTTCAGTGGATGTGAGACAATGTGGCTCTGGTTTTATGGCTTCGATGCAGCACAAAGCTTTAAAGTTAATGGTGTTTGCAAGTATAATGTTGCTTATGTTGTTTGGATATGGCATTAGAAAGTAATATCCATACTGTTAGTGAAGTTCATTATACAGAGCTCCATTATTTAAAAGATGGCTGTTCCTGCCATTTTTATCTGACATAGGCCATGACCTTAAACGCCCCAGTTATTGCTGTATGTGATAAAAATAAATAATTACGATGCAATGCAATATATAGCCACTCTTGACTTTATTTATACTAACTTCAGTAACTTTAGTATAGCAGCTTTGATTCAATTTTTTACTGTAGAACCTAAATAAAATACCCAAACATGTTTATTTCATTTGTAAACCAATGGGGCATATTTTTGTTGTGATAAAATCACAAAAAAAGCTAAAATTCCAGAAATTGTTTCAAAATCATACCAAAAAAGTCTGGAATATTTTATGATTATTATTTCTTTTTTGCATACAGAGGTTGGGTTTAAGTGATACATTGCAGAACTGCAGTTACATTTTGTTTACATTCTGGATCTACAAGCGGGTAGAGGGACAAATTTGGGTAAAGAGGCTCTTTTTTTTGACATTGCTGGAAACCTTCAATGGAAGTGCAGGTGGTAATAGGATTATAAATGACCAATACATGCCCTTCCCTTTCATTTGAATAAAGCAGGAGTTTGAAGAAAATCTAGCAAAGTATGCTCTTTCATGTACGGACCCAAAATCACAGAAGACGCTTTGCTGTGATGTTACAGTTGCATCATGCTTCCTTTGTTTTCTGAAGGACACACTACTGGCTAGACGTGCAGTCGAACTTTTATCATCAGGGGTTTTTTGTTTGTTTTTTTGGTACAAAAAAGAGGCCACTAGTAAGTTTTACTCCCATTTAAGAAAAACCTTTTGACAAATGGTAGCAAGAATGTTAGCAAATAAATAAATAACTTGTTGAATGAAAAGATGAATTTTGGAGTGAGCAGCAGCCAAGGAGTAACCATACATCATGGTTAGCCAGCGCTGCTGCAGCACTCAGACAAAAACACAAGCGCAGGGAAGCGGCACATCAATCTAGCACACAGCTTACACCATGCTAAGACACACAAACAGACACACATACGGACACACAGGGCTTCCTATACACCTCAAATAGAGGGGCTGACTATATTGTACAAACAAAGACCCCAACATTTTCGTAGTCACACCAAAAATTATAAAGACTGACCCCTCTAAATAAGTCAATAATTTTCCACATATCTACAGCACATAAAGGCAAATGGACATTGAGTAGTTGTAGATAAATATTGCCTGCTCATCAAGGGTTTCATTGTATTGAAATAAGGGTAATACAATATCTTGTCTCTTTGGGTGGTATGGTGGTGCAGTGCTTGGTCCTTGGTTCCATTCCTGGCCAGAAAGTCATGGGATTTCCCCCCGATGTCTGTGTGAGACTCCCACAGTCCAAAGATATTTAACAGTCCGTGTGGCTCAGTGGTTAAGGGGTCTCTATTTTTGCCGGTTCAAACCCAGCTGTGAAAGGATTTAAATGGGCAAATGGTGGCCTAGTAGTTATGGAGTTGCCTCTGTGATTGGAAGATCTAAGGTTTGAATCCCATGACTACCAGTGACACCACTGAGGTACTCTTCAACAAGGTACCGTCCCCACACTTTGCTCCCAAAAAGTTGCTGGCTGCCCTGTGCTTCACTCGGTGGATGGGTTAAATGCAGAGAAAGAATTTCACATTGATCACACTGTGTGCTGTTTTGTGCTCTGTTCACGCGTGACTATAAGAGACCACTTTAGTTGCTTCACTGCTTTCGTCCTGTGACTGTTAAGAGTCCAGCACCCCCTGTGATCCTGGTCAAGGATAAGTGGCTCAAATAATGGGTGGATTGTCCCTTATTGACATTTTATACTTTTCTGGGAAGCCAAAATATAGGAACATCACTGTGAAGGTTTGATTGCAATCAACCACAAGATTATAAGGGAGACACAGCCCAGCGCCCGGGGGGGGGGGGGGGGGGGAGGGGGGGGGTTTTTGCCCCCCCTTGCTCTCTGGGGTTGGGGGAGTGCAATGGGGGTGCTTTTAGCCCACTCTTGGCTCAATTATGCCTGCACCTGACCATAGCATTCTATGTGCAGTTCTCTTCTATGCAGATTACTCAAGCTGTGTGTAGGCAGTTAAACACCTCTGTCAGCAGTGGATGCACCTTAAAGCAGCTGAATTCACAAATTAAAAAAATGTTCTGCATACTTTTAAACAATTACATTAACAGACGTTTACACTTTATTACCGCAGTTTCATATGCAGTCGTATTGTCCCATGTACATGCTTATCTCCTTCGTTAAAAATGAGACAAACATGTTAACCACCACATATTTAGTGTTACAATATTGAAAGATATGCTGAGAACCGGTTCATAGGTACTGCTGACACAATATGCTGCACCATGAATGTTTCAAGACCATCAAGTTCCAGGTGTGAATAAATAATGCACTTATATATGTTTCATGTACACATTAACTCTGGTAATTAAGTATGCATGAAAATGCCCCATAAAGGATAGTTGGTACATCTTTCTAAAGGGTTGAAACAAAGAATCTAAAGACACAGGGCTAAAAAAACCCAACAATATTTAATAGTAGCTTCAGCAGCGCTTTTCAGTCTGTGAAATGCCATTATTCCCTGTTGTCAGGTTAAAATGTTCATAGTGCCGAGGGAGAGACAGTCATTTCACTTTTCTCTGGTGTACCCTCGCTTGCATGCCTTTTCAGCAATTCCAACGCTTTTTGCCGGTGGCAAAAATTCAGCAAGTGTTAGGGAATGACTTATTTAACAGATAACATTTCCCCCTCTGTCAGCAGAAAGGGGTCCCTTAAAAAAAATACAGGAGAGAGCCAATGTAGTGTGAAATCTAGGGTCATCTGGAGACAAATAACTCTCAAGCAAAAGGGCAGTGGAGGACATGGAAATAAAGAAACCAGTCTCATTCTGATAATTAATTAAAAGCATCTTTGCAGTAAAAGGTGCTGCTGTTTGCCACTCACCTAACAAAAAGCCAGCTTTTCAAGGCATATCACTTCACTGCCCATGGACCTCATACGTATCAACGCTTGGCTCTATCATGTAGTCTTGATCAATTTACTTCAAGCTTGGGCTCTATTGATTCCAAGTCTTCTGATGTTCTTCTAGACCACTTAGTAGAAGCAATGAGAACGGTCTGTGCATGTCCTAGTGGATGACTGTCAAGCTAGAAATCCCCCCCAAACCCATTACTTAATACCCATTACAAATAACCACTAGACTTTTTTATAGACTATAAAAGAGAAGTGCACGCACATAATTGACAAATGTATCAAATTCATTGGGGCGAATAAAATTACAAGCTATAATTACGATTTATAAGCTTTGCAATATCATTTTAGTAAATAACATGTCAGTGAGGTGAATGGTATTTGACACCTTGATGTTAACATAGCTACTTTCAAAATGGAGACTTACAAAACACGATCTATTCATTCACTCTAGGTAAAACAAACTGTGGCATTGTGTGTACTAGGAAACAACTAGCCCAAACTGTCTTTTTTATGGCTTTTCTTATTCTTTTGTCAGTTTCACTGTCAATCAGCTTGTCTTGGACTAATCGATAAGGAACAAGCCAAAGCATTCATGCGGGTATGTGCAGTTCCAGCGAGGAAGTGAACTATTCCATTAGGGGAGAGCTAAGCACTTGACTGGCTCCTCATACTCACAGGCATAGCCTAAGGCCAGTCAGTGTCCAGTCTTCTTCACTTGCTGAGATTCGGTGCAGACAGCTATTCGTTGCACACTAACATCATCCTTATTTTATGAAGGAAGTTCTAACCAAAAATATACTATTAAAATACAATTTGAATATGCCTGTATGTATGTCCTAATTAACACCTGACAACTGCCAGCAATAATTTTATTGTAATATCACACATTGGCAGACTGCATTACTTTTTGTTTTGTTTTGTTTTGTTTTGGTGCAAAGCAGCAGGAGTGACTTCAGTCGATGCAGAGACACCAGACGTCCCAACCTCAGCATGAGATGGCCCACTGAGGCTGTTCACGTCAGGATAATTTCTTTTGTGTAGAAGATAAATCTGTGAACAGAAAGAAAATGTGCTTCCCACTCGCGTTGAGAGGACTTTTCAAACCACAGTAGTTTGAGGTGACTGTCATCTGCCCCACCAGGAAGCCGTCACTCAGGCACATGCTATGGTGCCGAATGGTGGTTATGAAAATAACAAATGGTCGAACAGCTCTCCCTATCAGCACGCCTCTCACTTAAGGTGTTGATTCTGGAGACATGGGACGCAAGGTCTTACAGGCCCCCTCCACCAGCCTACACAGTGGAGGTGGGTTTGGAACACCAGACACTACAGGAAGGAGTGGTAGCAGACTTCTAAAAAGCACCGTAAATAAGGACTTTGGTGTTATTACTCAGGAATTGTCTTCAATAATTCAGGAATTTGTCTTCAATCAACTAAAACATGATTGTGGACCAAATTTTGCTTCTATAGGCCAGTCCTGGAGCTATGAGGATAACAGTAGAAGTCAACTGTCACCTGAATGTATTTCTGGCAATACATCTCCAAAGCTGTTCTCAATTTTTCTAGAAAACAGGTTTTTATTAACCACCTCAGGAGAAAGACTGTTGATCTAAAATCAGTTTTGCATGTTACTAAACACATGGGAAACGGATTCAAAGTCATTCTGTCATGCTGAGTTTATGACCAGCATTACTGCTCACAGTATATCTGAATGTGATTTGAGTGGGATGAGGGTTTTGGTCATGTATTTTTATGGAAACACCCACAAGGTGACAACTGATGACAAGTGTTTGTTAGATACCTCCTAGTTCCTGAACTGAACAGGAGAAGCCAGATTTTTCATTCATCAAATTCTTTTGTGGTAAGTGGAAAATTGTGCAAATGTGTTTTTTTTTTCACTGAACTGTTAATTTACTCATATAACAAGACAAATGCAAGACAACACATATAATGAGCAACAAAATACTTTGCAATGAGCCTCAAACCAACACATTTTTTGTTTGTTTTTATATCAAATGATGTTAGTTGCCCTTTACATTGTGTGAACACTTCACAACTAACCAAAATAGAATAGATTTGTTTTCTTTTCAAGGTATAGTATTTAGAGTTGTGGAATTTAGACTTCCCTACTTCCAAAGCCATTTAGAATATAGAAGGTTTAAAACTCTGAAAGTGTAAAATCAACAGTGTACAAAATTTCGGAAGAGTTCAGAACTAAAACTCAAACCCAAAACATCACGAACAGCTTTCTCTTTCTCGCTTGTACAAGGCAAAAACAACAATCCACCAGACCTGAGCGATATGAAAATCCCCTTTGTAACATGCTGAGCTACGAAATAGCATTTAATCTGTGTAAAAACTTCAGATGAGGTGTGTACCTTTGTATAAAAATGTACACAACTGTGACGTTCTTGTATTTCTTGTCTTGGTCTGACATAATGACTCACATGTTGCTTCCAACACAAAACACATTAAAACTTCTGTACTTTCAGAACCCTGTGGACTACATAAGGATTACAACTTCAAAACTATGACATAACGGATGTTTGTCTTTTGGTTCTGCACGGTTTAGCCTTGGAAGTACATTTCAAGAAAATAATTTCTTCCTGACACAATATGACAAAGCAGTGTTGGACAGCGGCGGTGGTGGGTGAGGGAAGTCAGGCGAAGGCTGAAGCGAGTGAATGTGGCACGGCTCCACTCGGCATGCCACTCTCTCTCCGTGGAAGCAGCCAAAACTGTCTGGCCCCTGAGCGGAGCGACAAGTCGGTGGTGCGAATCATATTTCTAGGGCCTTGCACTTTCCCAAGCCATGTGCGGTGGTGCAAATGCTTTACCCATAACCCTGTTTGTCACAGTCAGCACAAGCAAAGCTCAGGGAGCACCACATAAGCTGGAGTAGAGCTGGGGCTCGATTATGGCTCTACTTAGAGGTAGGCGATATGGTCAAAGGACTTATCACAGTATGTTTCTCCATGTCTTTCAATGCCTGAATTGTTTGAAACTATATATACATTTCCTAATGTTCAAATTTTGCTATGAATGGTGCTCTGAACACTCCGCAACTCAAACTGTTAAAATAATGTCTTTCTCCTGCTCCTCTCTTTATGGCAAAAAGAACAGATTCTTCTGACCTTGAAGCTAAATGCACTTTGGATATTTCTGGGAAAATATTAAGCTCTACCATTTCATCTGAGTCAAAAACTATAGATGGAATTTGCTCAGGCTACAGGAAAGATGGAGGTGACAGAAAGTCATCTAAGCTGTCTGAGAATGGCAGACTTTGTGTTGGATGAAATATAAGGAATTAACTATTGTGGTTCCTTTAATTTGTCTAGAATATGCCCACTGTCCGCATTATTTACTGTAATGTAAGCAATTTCAATACGCTTCCACATTTCTCCAAGCTGACAATAAGCTTCTCTTGCTCCCATTTTTCCCACTTCCCTGCATTAGCCACCCATCAACAAGATGCAACTTTAATTACTTGACCACAGTCATCAACCACTGCTCAGTCTCAGACGTTTGCCACAAGGCCATCTCCAGGGACTACCTCGCAAGCCAGGAGGGGGCTAAGGAGCTAACTTGCTCTTCCAGGAAGCCAAAAGTGTGTGTGTATGTGTGTGTGCATGGAGGCACTAAGTAAATCATGCCTCTCTCCAGGGAGACCTGCCCACAAACCTCTGATATGAGAAGACTGTGGCATACTTAAGGTTGGTACTTTCCATTACCTGTGCAAGCGCTAAGAAAGTAGTGGCTAACAGCTAAATCTGGGCTTCTTCAATTCATTTGCTCTGTTTGTTTAACACAGTGTGGGAGGCACACGGAAATAAGAAGCAATGTACATACTAGCAATAACAAATACCAGGCAGTATAAAACACACACAAAAAAGACACCCATATTAATTCTTTCCAGTTGGTTTTCTTGGCAGAAAACAAAGCAGCACGAAATCCCATGGGAGAGAGTCAGATGCATCATTTCTTTGTCACCGCTGAAGACTTGGAGATCTATGCAACGTATGCCTGGCACCCCCGGAGCAATCGCAGAACAAATATCATCCCAAGTCCAATTGGCTTTGAAATGCAAACGCACAATTACGCCTTCCCCATGCCAACTGTTGCAAAGCCTCTTAATTGCATTCTTCTTGGGGTTTCTTGTTTACACATGATCCACAACATCCCCTTTTTGGCAGAGGCCAATAGTGTGGCCCTCACAAGTGGAGCTTTTTCAGCCCAGATAAAGCGGAGCGGCAAGATCGCAAATGAGGAAGGCCTTGCAATAGAACTCAGGGGCTTCAATGATATCTGTTTTTTTTCAGGGCCTTGTTTGGACAAAGATGGCTTCATCCAGCCAATGCCCTCTGGATGCTCAGCGCCTCGTTATTTCACTGCTACACCTACTTACATTTGGATTGTCCGGCCAATCCTGAGAAACGTTAGGCGCCCCTTTGAGCTGCTCTCACAAGGTCTAGTTCACGCGAGAATTGTACAACTGACCCAAAATTCTGAAATCTTAATGTTCAGTTTGAATGTTTTGATCTTGTCCACTGCCATAGCTAGAGAAGAGTTTCCATGGAAACCTAAATTTTTCACACATTCACTCTTGTTTCTGATGCTTAATGGCCACTTCCTTGTGGTCTACAAGGAGCATCTAGGCTGTCCTCCTCCATGATGCCATGATGTGATGTGATGTGAGTGGGTGAGGACTGAGGTAGGTAGGGGTGAGACATTACAGTACCTTGAGCAAAGCCATGCTTGTGTGTGTGTGAGTACGAGTGTGGTATGGAGGAAGAAATCACCACCTCTCACAGTTCTGCCTCAACGCTGAGGAGGAAAGGGGAAGAGGGCGCAAGCGCACCAATCAATATTCTTGAGAGACTGCCCCTCCCACACACTCTCTTTCTACTGCCACTCGCTTTCTGGCCTGCGATTGGATGGAGAGGCCTGCGCCACATGACCTTCAGCGTGGCCAGCAGGGACCCGCCCCCTCGCCTGCCTCGTCGAGATGAGGGCGCGTCACATACATCTCTGTCAGCCGCTAGCAGCTCCGCCATTCATCAGCTGGAACGCCTGACAGCAACGCTAGAACACTGAGAGCATACACACACACATTCGCACAAACTCTAGCATACATAGCCTACTCAAGCATATACCGACGCACATGCTAGTAGTGAAACCTAAAACTTTGTTATGTGTGAGAACAAAACAGGGAACAGAATTCATTACTGCAATTATACTGTAAAATCTAAATTATTTTGACCAAACGATCAGACTTAATGACTTTGAATTGAGATTTTTGGATCAGGTGAGTGATGAAAATTAGGTGGTTTGGGGGTACTTGTGTGAACCAATTTGTGTGACTAAATGTTCATTGTGGAACAACAAAAAAATCAAGAGCCAAAAAGACAAAACAAATAGCTAATTAAGATTGGTAGGTTTCAAATGAAAAAAATAATTTTTTATAAAATACTTAAACGTAATGAGTTATAGTTTCAACATATGTCAGGTGGGCCAAATCATGGGCCAGTCATGGTAGTCCTGATCTAAATACTACTACTACTACTATTACTAACAATATTACTACTACTACTACTACTACTACTACTACTACTACTACTACTACTACTACTACTACTACTAATAATAATAA
>JBBMFX010000128.1:9233900-9280071 GCA_037832545.1 Rhabdalestes septentrionalis
TCTGGAGACAACTGTTTCGTTTTGTGGCAAACAAACACAAACCAAGAATAAGAAATAAAATCCCTCTGATTTTAATCTATTCTGACGACTGTAATTATATCCATTTTTTTACCTCATGTTTTTTACCTCAGTTCAGCTCGAGCTGTGCCTCGGTCGCTGCGCAACCAGTTGTAGTGGTAGGGTAGAGTCAACTAGGAATATCTTTAGTCGGGGGCAGACCAAAAACGCACTCAAAATATTTACAATTTATAATTAATCAAAATTGTATTTGATTGATTTTAATTTTTGTACTGATAGAGTGATAGAAAGAGTAAGTGTTCTTTGCTTCATTCACTGCCAGAACTGAAACAGGGTTGGATTTTAGATTTGCCTCTTACCAGAACCAAGTAGTAGCCCACTCAGACGCTTACATAATTCCTTCATCAAACTTGTGATTGCAAACCATCTTCTTGTGCAACTCTGAGGCAAGGGTTTGAGGAAGCCTCAGATACACCAGCTATAAATAATTTGTTTAGTGCTTTTTATTTTATAGTAACAACCACTGCTCTTTAATTAAAAGCTGTTGGTGATAATGCGTGTTAGACTAGAAATGTTGTGTGAGATGAAATAGAGTTATAAATCACAGCTTGAAAACAAATATAAAAAACTATATTAATGAATCAAGTCTGCCCCCATTATAACTATTGATCCATTACAAGGTTTACACAATGTAAGGGGCAGCTGGCGTTTACAGAGGGCGTAAAGGAGTAAAGGATTTTGATATTACAGAATGATGATACGGAATTACAAAGCAAGGACAAGATTCATACTCATAAGACAAAAATATTCAGCTTGGCAACAGAGGCCCTAGAACGGCGCTGCTTACAACACAAAGGAGAATTCAAGAAAAGGAAATGGATAGAGGTCAGCGTGTCAGTGGCCAGCACAAAAGGCTAATCTAAAAACCCAGTTGGATGCCTGGTATGTATTGTGGTGCAGGCAGGACATGAAATGGTAGAATATGCAGAATATTCAATTAGTATTGTCTCAAATTTAGACTGCCTAGCTAGGGGCCAACTGGCATGGCTGATACTGGCTGGAGTGTATGTGTGTGTGTTTGTGTGTGTGTGCGCAGATGAGTGTGTGTGTATATGTGTGTGAGTGTGTGTATGTCTGTGCCTGTCTGTCTAGAGCTTAGGGTGCAATTTCTTGGAGTCTTATCACAAAGACACCTGATGTCAATCCATCATGCTTGAAACATCCTCATTATCTGGTTGCTAATGCAGGATGCTGGGAGTCAAAGCTTTGTGTCTTACCTGGAGTCACAAATGAGCCAAGCGAGGGGGGAGGTTATTGTCAAGATCAGGACATCCAAGAGAAATAGCAGGGCAAAAAAAAAGAAGGAAAGAGAAAAAGAAGAGAGAGAGAGAGAAAGGGACGATTAGTTAATGACAACAAATAAGTCAAATTGTGAAAGAAGAAAAGGGGCTAATCATGTTAGCATTACTGGAAGTGCCTGGGCCCTTGGGCTGCCTGATTACACATGCAAATGAAGGCTGATTCGGCCAGCTGGGGAACAACCTTGGTCTGGTCCTCCAAAGGACAGAGCTACTTCCTTTCACAAAGCTGTAGAGAAAAAAGTAGTCTGGAGCTTAACCCTTAGATCTGCAGCGGTACTATATTTTGTTATTATAAATTTACAGACATTGGTAATTACGTAGATACATAACTAATGATATTTACATTGGCAATTCTGTCCCTGTTCTCTGTTTTTTTCACGACTTCATGACAGCGATGAGTCCAAGACACCACCTCAGAAATGTAGAATTACTGTAGTTGCTTGTTATAAGTTCAATTCATATCACATTTACATTTACATTATTTAGCAGATGCTCTTTTCCAAAGCAACTTCCATTTCCTAACTACATGGGACAGTCTCCCTGGAGCAACTTGGTGTTAAGGGTCTTGCTCAGGAACCCAATTGTGAGATGCTGAAGGTAGGATTCAAGTCGCACCTAAGTCGCACAGACAAAGACTTGTGACTTGACTTAAGACTTGCCCTTAATGACTCGAGACTTGACTCGGACTTGGGGGTTGTGACTCGTGAGTCATAACTCGTAAACAATGTTAATTTCATTGAATTATTTACTACATTCATTTCAGAGTTTCCAAAGCTTTATTTGAAGACTGTAGCAGACTGATTTTCCCTCCCGGGTAATACGCGCAATGTCACGCATGCGTGAAGCCACAGATTTCAAATCAACACTGATGCCAACGGAAAGTTCACGGAAGCCTTTTGTTGTAGCATTTGTTTATAAAGCCTTCACTCAGACGGCTACCAAGCGAACGGCCACTTGCAAAGAGTGTGGCATCAGGAATAATTACGCCACTTCATCAGGCACCTCAAAACCCACAAAGATAGGTCAGTGGTTCAGGTGAAAAGGGAAACTTAGCATGTATGGGAAGGTGAATCTACCGCTAACAAACTAATCGAGCCACATTTGACCACAGTTGTAGGCTACATGCAGATTAGAGGTTTATTGTTTCTCTCACAACATTACCATTTTATTTGATTAATATTTGTTTTACCCGTAAATACCAGGCACAATATTTCCAGGAGACGTACACAGTACGACACATCTTAGCTTTGTGCTTAGAACATCACAATGTTTTTAAAATGCAACTATTCTGCTGTCGAAACCCTTTTCCAGGATAAAGATAATGTTTAAAGGTTTGCTCCCACAGATGTTGGTCATCTTTTGGCAGGCTTTGTAATTGCTTTATTTTGTTATTTTCCCCATTATTTGCAAATGTTATTTGCAGGCAATTGCCTGTTTAGTGCCATGGCACTATGATAAACAGTAGAACATTATATACATAATGTATCCTTTCATTTGATGTTGTTTCAAAATATATATATCAACTCAAAGCTTTCATGATATTTCTTCACATTGAAATAGCCCTCTGAAGTGCCTCTTCTAATCAGTTTTGTTACTGTCTAATAGATGATATAGTAGAGTACATGTCTTTAATCTAAAATTACAGCAATGTAGTATTATTTTAGATAGCATCTGATTAGAGTACATTTATTTCAGTCATTTGAGACTTGAGACTTGATTGGACTTGGGACTAAAGATTTGAGACTTGACTTGGACTTGGAACCACCACCCCCCATACATTATTATCACATTGTAGCACATAATTAAATAAAACAAGACTATTCTACTTAAAAATACAATTAAGAATCAGAATCAGAAAACTTCAAGAAACTGATTCCGAAGGATAGTGCTTAAATGTGTTGTCAGCTAAATCTTTATACCTTCAACAGTATTATTTCAGTCGGATATAATGAATATAAAAAAAATTAGACCACGCTCACTATCGCTGCCGTTAATGACCAAGTTCATAAAAAGGAGAGTTAAAAAGGGAAGAAGGTTCAGAAAGTAGCAGCGCAAGCATATTGGCCACATTGCATAAGCGTGTATATGCGGCTGTGCGGAGTCTAAGTGTGTTGTACTACTTAAGTGGTGAGAATGCAGTATCCAGGCTGAGGTTTTTTTTTTCATGTGCTATATAAAGGAACTGTTCCCACCTCACACTCTGTGACTTTCTATGAATGTAACATGTAGGGCAGCTACCCCACCCCCCATCCCCCCAGTGTTCCGTGGTGTGCTACAGCACCCACACACTGAAAATAGACCCACTCCACCTCCCCAACTGCAACAGGAACATTTTCATTCAAATTCTCTGGCTAGACGCAATAAAATAATCCAAGTATTATGGGAGCTGCGCTGGTTAAATGGGTAGCCTACTAGACACACATCCACACACACAGCCACCTCACACGAGTCTGACTTTCAAAATCCCTAACCCTCATAAGTCTCGGTTGTCACTGCTGGAAATAAAATAATCTTATCACATTATGGGAAATAACACAATCCATTGTTGTCGTACTGTGTTGGCACTAAAATATACTGAGACATGATAATGCGGGGGGTCTTCACATTTTCCATTAATGAAAAGTGGGGGTGGTGGGAGGTGTGGGTGGAAAGACAGTATTACTGGTTAATATTATTATTCCTGATCCACTGGTGCACAGAGATGTACTCACAATTCAGAATTCCTTAATTGAAATGTCTTTCAAAAGGTATGAACAATGCTAAATATGACCAAGAACATAGAAGATGAAAAGTCAGATTCAGTTTGCGAAGTTATTTTGATTTAATATTGACCTTACCTTTGGCACTGAAATCGTGTGGTTTGTTGTAATGATGATTCATATACGCCATTAAGCAGGCTCTTTTATTCAAAGTGACTTCCGTTCCTTATCTAGAGGGCGCAGTCTCCCTGGAGCAACCTGGGCTCAGGAACCCAGTGGTGGTAAATTGAATGTAGGATTTGAACCCATGACCAACTATCCTACCCACTAGTCCACCACAACCTAAGTGTACTGTCAGGCTATGGAAAATCATTAATAGATATTTAGTTAGAACATTAAATATAAGGTACGCCTCTACAAAGCACATATATGGAACAATATAAAGTGTTACCTTGACATTAAAACAATCACAAAAAGTTAGAAGTGCAGAGTCAAATTTGTCAGAACAGAGCACTAATCGCATGGTAATACAATTCATTACATAACTGTGTCATTAATTACCCAATTAGTAAGTTCAGTAAACTGTAGACTTCTGAGGGTTAAAATTCCCTTCCAGTGCTTTTTGCATAATGAAGTCAGTGGGGTGTGGAAAATGTGGGGGTACTTTTTTTTTGTTTTTTGGAAAAGTAAGCAAACTAGATTTCAAATTTAATCTGCTCTCTCACTGCAACTATGACAACAGCAGTTGGCATTTGCCTCTGGACAGTCTTAGCCTTTCCTCTCACCTGGCAAGGCCTGTGTTTTGGTACTGTGGCCCTCCTCACCTCTCCATTTCCATAAAACCAATCCATTACTAATGCGGCCCTGGCCACAGTGCGATCCCAATATGACCCGTCACACACTTTTGAGCAAAGCCTCGCTCCCTTTTCTCATGTTTGTGTTTCTTATTTCATCCTTTCAGACGATTTTCCTTTTCCCTTTTTCTTCAGGGCGAAGGGGGGGCGGGTGGGCAGGTTATTGGGGCTTTTACAAATAACATGCAGGCAAGAGAGAGAAAAAAAGAAAGCACTTGAGATAACACAAGTGAACGCCTTTGGTGCTCTGCCTCTTTCTCTCTTGCGTCTGCACAGTCAGGCAGCGGGCCCAATGAATAAATGAATGAATTAACATGAAGCTGGAGAAGGCCTCCGGGTCCATGTGCAACTCCAAAAAGAAAAAAAAATCTCAAAAGCCCTGCCCCTCTACAGCCACCACAGACACACTCATGTACTCGCACTCACTCATACACACACACACACACACACAGACGTCCCTCTCTGATTCTGAGTTATTACGGTTCGCACACTTAAAAAGATTTATGACCTACATCAGGGCATTTGCAATTCAAGAGCTCCAAATTCTGTTGGTTGGAGTAGAAAAAAGATTAACACACCATGAAGAAGAGCAAGAGAAAGACCGGCATGGACTGACCGGAGAGAGAAAGAGGGAATGGTTTAAAGGAGAGGGCAAGTATGAGAGAGAGAGGTTTGTTGTAAAGGGAGAGAGAGAGACTGTAAGGAAAGTGAGAGAGAATCTGGTGAGGAACAGAGGGAGAGAGAGACTGTTTAGAAAGCGAGACAGAGGGCAGCTGGGTAGAAAAACAAGAAGGCAGACTGGTCAGAAAGACAGAGGGAGAGAGACTGGCCAAAGAGGACGAAAACTGAACATGTTTTTTTGGGTTTTGTAAGGGAGTTGCTGGAGAGCAATATTTAGAAGTTTAGGCCAAAGCCCCCTTTGACTCTCAGAGTTAAAATTAAAGAAACATTTTCTAACTACTGTTGTGGAATGGTGTGCTTGTCCTGATTTGGAATTAAACCTAAATATATTCTGGTGGAGCTTAATATATACCTGCCAAACAAATGAAAGAAAAGAGGGGCAACTGACTAATTATAAGTTCAACCCAACCTGTATTGTTAGTGGAGCTCATAAAACTGACAATGAATATTAAAAAAAAAGATCTTTATCCAGTGGCTCGTTGATGTAAATGCTGTATACCTGTGTTCATATTTTGTCGATTCTTTGGATAAATTGTTAGAGCAGAAATAAACTATGCAGGACAGGGCATCTCCAGGTCCAGAACTGGGAACCACTGCCCTAGAGTAACGTGAACCACTCCTGACCCCCTGCACGCCTATCTCCCCGTTTCCCTCCCTGTCTCTCCTGTCCTATCCAGTCCTCTGGGAGGAAAAGAAAAAGAGATTAGCACTCTAGCAAAAATGGACTTGCTCCTCATCAGAAAGAGGGATTTTAATTTCACACCCTTATCAGCGCAAACGCAGCACCACAGAGGCCCCAACCCTTCAGAAAGCAGCGAGAGACCGCTGTCCCAGGCCAGAGCCCTTCTATCCACACAGACATGAAGACTCAAAGTGCAAACAGAGAGAGGATACCTCAACCGCTCTTATAACATACAGACCAGGTTTCAAAATAAAGTAACCCACCACTTTTCGTGGGGGAAACCTTCCAAGGGCACCCATGTATAGTGAAAAACTATATGGTAAAAAAACCCAAAAAACTAAAAATGCCTATTTTCATAGTGTAAACCCAATATATGCCCCAAATATTTTCCCAAAACACGCTAATTTCATTTAAAACTCAACCTTAAAGAAAATGTAACGTTAAACCTGTATTCGCACTGACTTGCAAACATTTGGAATCATTAATATTTCTTTTGTTAGATATGTATCCAACTACTTACATAATGTAAATAGAAGCAAAATAACACAATGCAACTTTATTAAGATTTCAGGGTCTTTCAGAAACACCTAAAACTGTATAAAAAAATATTTTTTAGTTTTGTGATCTAATAACCACTGAAATATGAACCATTCTTGTTTAAAATAAATAGTTGTACCTTCAATCTCTTCACTCCTGACAGCCTTCTCAGCCATTTTACAATCACCTACAGCCCTGTTCATCATTATAGACAGACATGTTTTTCTATAATATCTAGGAACACCTTAACAAAGTCTTTCTATGTTACGGTTTATTTTGCTATTAACTTGTTTGCCAAACTAGCTTTCATTGGCTGTCTCAGTGGAATGGAAAACGACAGAGTCACATGCAAAAAAGGGGGCAGCATGCCAAATCTTCACATGTGTCTCAGACAGCAGACATAATGACATATATCTGTTTGGTTCACTTGGATTCTGAAAAATGACTTGAAAGCTAAAAAGTACTTCCATCTTAAAATGATTTTTTACCTTGATCTGCAACAAAAATTGTGTTGTACCATTAAAAGTTGTGATGCCACATTTCTGAATGACTTTGAACATACACACAAAGACACATACGCACTGCATGAAACAAGCACAAGCGCGCTTTTGGGTGCTTTTATTAGTGAGCTAATTGATGTGAAGCTGAGGCGTACGCAGAGAAATGAAAAGAAAATGCAACAAGCAGACGTGACAGTGAACTAAATCCTCTCTGGGTCAGAGAACAGAACCAATGACGGCTCAGATGTCTCCTTACAGATTCTTGAAATGAACAGTGGAGATCAGAGGCCACCTTTTAAACGCACAGCGTGCCTCATCACATCACACACAGAGAATGAGCAATCATTGCTCAAATGCAATTCATCTCTTTGTCTTTTCTGTTTCTATGTGTCTGAGTGCCAGCCTCTCTCACTTCGTCTCTCTCCTTTTCATTTGAAAACTCACCATCACAGAGGCGTCAGGCCTCTGTGAACAACCACCAGAGGGAGTTTGAGGTTGGACTGCAATGAAGATCAGCTGAATTTTAAGGGTCCGGCAAACCATGCATTAAATCTTACCTCATAACCTGCTCTGAGAGGAAATCCTCAGATTTCACTCTCATTTGTAGTGAGGAGTCAGGCCATGATTTTATTCAGGGGACTTCCAGCAGCTGACGGGAGGGAAAAAAACATCCTACTTCCTACTTATTACAGTAACTGTGCAACATATTTGATTTATATTGCACAATTATTTTGATGCAATTACCTAAGTCTTAATAGTAGTGATTAGTTACATACTATAGAACTTTTGCCTCACACCTCCAGGGTTGGGGGTTTGAACCCGGGTCCTGGACTTGTGTGTCTGGAGATTGCATGTTCTCCTCTGGGTTCCCCTTGCAGTCTCCAGTTTCAAAGACATGCCTGTCAGGTAAACTGGGTATTTCAAATTGTGTATGTGCATAAATGTGCGCCCTGTGGTGGGCTAGTGTGAGTCCCTGCCTATAGACATATGAATGAATGAATGAAGGTTGCTCTATAAAGACCAGTGTAACAGCAAATAAAGCTGAGGTGGTTTGTGAAAAAAAATGTTGACTGCTCACAGTTTTCAACTACAAATTTTTATTGCTCATAGCTCTAGTACCCAGATTTACCCAGTCTCTGACTTGAGGCTGGTGCTTTTTCAATAAAACTGCCTGTATTGGCTTGACCACAGCAAAATAAAGCAAATAAAAAGATTATTCAGCAAAATGCAACACGTTCTTTTCTATTTGTGTCCAAATTCTGTCTTTCTCATTTGGAATCGGTCTTGACTAAGACTTGAACCTTGGACTTGGACTTGTATTTGACTTTACATCTGTGGGCTTGGCTACAGCTCTGGCTCACAGAGGCATTTTCTTAGACCATATTGAATAGTCTAAGCCACTTTAATAAAGAACTGAAACAGATTTAAACTTGGCAATGTATTTACTTAAACATTTTTTGGAAAGGAAATTTAAGCAATTAGCATTACTGTTTTTATGAAGAAAAATACAACCAGTAGCAGCGGCTTCAAATAATAATACTCAGCTGTCAGAATTTCCCACCTTCGTATTCAGTCATTTTGCATTCAGTGGGAGTAGTTGGGGGTCTTGAGGGAGGCACTTTTAATCAGTCAGCTTGTGCGGCTGTCCCAGCTGCAGACACACAAGCGGCTTGACCAAAGTAAACACAGGCGGTCAGCTGATGAGCAAAGCCACCCGCTTGTTAGCTCTGATTGGCCAACACCCCCTCATGGGAAGCCAAAACACAAAACGACTTTCCGATCCCACACAGGTGCATGCTGTATGAACTATTTCTCTCCTGTTCTGATACTTTTCGTCCTTGCATTTATTCCTCTCCACGTTTCGCTCTCTGATTGAAAAGCGAAGTGTGGTGCGAGCAAAAGAGGAACAAATGCCGGCAAGTATAAGCCATTAAACGTTCACAGGTGTCTCTCTTGCCTGAACTCGATGAAACTCGACTGTGTGTGTATTTTGGTGTATGCTGTAATCTCGTCAGATTGATTGCTTGGATGTTAGACTCCTACCATACACTCAAGTGTTTCTAATAATTATATCTGCTGACACTGGAAACAAAGCAGCGTGTCAAAGCAAGACAACAGTCTGAATCATGACGGTCTGTACTTCGCCCTCATCATGTCTTCACATCTTGACACTCACACCTCCGTAGGTGTGGGTAAAAGCAATATTAGAGTCCTTCCCTATATTTCTGCAAAGAATGCACATGAAAGAGTAAGTTTCCATCAAATAAAAGTCACGATTGTCTACTTACAATCACAACTGAAATGATGAGTACAAATTTACAACATGCTTTTAACTCCAGCATTAACATTGAAAACTGAGGGTTAACTAATTTAGAAAGGGCTTAATCCATAGTAATTTTGGAACATTTCTACTGTCCATTTGTCATGGAATGTTTGCACAATAGGACAGCTGGCGTTTTCATATGGGGCACCGAAATTCGCACTGATGGGGGGACAGGGAAAGAGAGGACATTCCCACTCACCCAGAGAGAGCTCACAAAATTGTACTCTCTTGGACTCTTGGAACTCTCTCTGGCATTGCCAGGGAACAAACTCTCCCAGGGAAGCAGCCAACACGTAGACGACTGTGCCATTTGGGAGCCCTTGCTAGGTTACTTTACTGAATACCAGGTCGTTCTTACATGAAACCTCATTCTGTACTGTAGCCCACACACAACCACCTTTTTCTTGAGACACTAAAAATATAAGACAAAAAAACTCTGTAAGCATGCAAGCTATCATTTGGCACCCAGAACTTCTAGATAAACAAACAGTATTCTGTCCTCTACATGTGTTACAGCACAGTTACATAATTCTGAAATCTAACTAGTGTGCAGGAGGATCAGGGTCATCTTTAAGCATTGCTTTGAAGTCAGATTATGACAATCAGTTCTTTATGCAATACTTGTGTCCGTAGAACATTTATCATCCACCTTGGTGGAAATTTGTCTTTGCTGTCCAATACACCACATAGCAGACCTCACAGGCATGATATGTGCACATATACACACAACAAAAATAACAATAACATCACAACACCACCACCACCGCCTTGCCCTTGTATACTTTTAGTGTGATTGGCCCTTTTTCTAAAAGCAGGCAAAGAGTAGAAAAAAACACATGCAAACAGGCCTATAGTGCACGCTGAAACTTCACTGCTATGCATATCGCAATGTTAATCAGTCCTTTGGGCTAAAATAAGGTACCAGGTGGTGGAGAACACAGTAACCTCCACAAAGCCCGGCCTCTCTAATGAGGACATTTTAATCTCTGAACTATGGCGGTGCATATTTTAACATGTTCTCCCTCTTTCACTTCCTCTCTATCTCTCTCTGCCCGGCACATGGAGAGTGCTGGATGGATCCAGCCTCGGCTAGCTGTGCACGTTGTGAAACCGATATGCATTTTTGATTAAGCAGTGTGTAATATTTATTGCGTTATGGTGTGCATGAATCTCTTTAACTGGGCTTGTGCTCTGCAGGGCACATCTAAGTAAGGGTTACTCTCTCACTGTCTCTCTGTCTGACTTATTCTTTCTTAACCTCCTCCTCGTTCCCTCTCCCCTCTTCTCCTCCCCCACCCTTCAGAGAGATAAAGAGAAGGAGAGAGAGAAAGAGAGAGAGAGAGAAAGAGAGACAGAGAGAGAGAGAGAGAGAGAGAGAGAGAGAGAGAGAGAGAGACCCCCTACAGTATGCTTTACTAGGGTTATTAGGGAAAAGCAAACAGAAAATAAAAGCAAATCATTGTCAGTGATGTACTATAATGACTGCTCTCTGCAGGGTGAGCTATGGCTTTACCCTTGCCAGGGGCTACACTGCTGTATACTGTATTAGCCTCTCACCTAAGCTACACTGGGTTCATTAAGAGTAGCCCGGAATGGGAGAGGAACTGGGGGGAAGTGAAGGAGCAAGAGATATGGAAAAAGACAGCACATGCGTTTCTTCCATCAAAGAGATTAATACGTGTGCAATTTACCACAAGAATATGTTTTCTTACATTTCCTCTGCAAATTGTGAGAGTATGTTCCTTTTTTATCCCTAAATCTGTTCTACCGAGGTTTTGTTTAAAAAACGACTGCAAAATAACTACATCGTTTTGTCTTTCATTTATAGAAAATCTCTTTGTTATGTGAAGGTTTTTTAACTCACTAAGTTGCGCGATCCCTCCTACGCTCGAACAGCGACATATGTGCATTATTTAAGCAATTCTATAGGGCACGTATTTACCACAAATTAAGCTGCGGTTTTGCATTTAGATGTTTCATCATCGTCAGCGCTGATTGAGTGTGACAGACTGAGGCTTGGGAGGCTTGACTTGCACCGTACATCATTAACAGTACCATTAGGAACCTCCACCATGTTCAAATAACAGCACGCGGCTTAACGGTGTCTTAATTAACAATATTATACTTATTCACAAATATGCAAATGTTCTAAATTCAATGGTGGCATTATTTGTATACATAATTGCCTAGTCCAAATGACAGTAAGCAATACATGCAGTATTTTTTCCGGCAATACAAATTGTTTTGGAGGAGCGTTATTTTGTGCTGAAATGAGGAAAGAGTGGCTTATCACCATTTTTTTTGTTTGTTTTATGAGAAAGCAGAAGAAAATCATGTTTTTCATTAAGTGTTGGGATGGTTGGGGGTGAGAATGAGGTGAGAAATGATATTAAATGCACAGGGAGTTAAGTGATGCTAATTTATAGCATCACTAATTTGAAAATGTGCAGTAGGGCTAATTGAAATTCTATCTAGGGGGAAAAAAAACGAAAGCACAACTGTCCCGTTTGATTCAGATTAAAGGAACTGCAACCTTGCAGTCACAAAGAAAGAAATCATACTCCTCTGTGTAGAAAATAAACTTTTTTTACTGCCTGGGTAAAAAGTTTATTGTCACCTAAAAGCCAGACATTATGGAAATTTAAGAGATCTTCCTGGCATACTAATGAACTGGAGTTGACAATTTGAAGATTGTCATCAAAACCTGAGAAAATTTATTGCTAAACATTGTGGCGTAATAAAAGAAATTCAGGCACAATGTGTCACGTTCTTCTTTCTCTGCAAGCAGAGTTTTCAGATACCCTGCTCTGAAACATAGAGACAGAATCTGCTGTTTCTTTTAACCCTGGGAAATGATCACAGTGTAGCTGTGAGTGCAGAAGAGCAGAGCAGGCCTTGCTCATTCTGGGTGGATATGATGCCCCCCTCTCGCAGCCTTCATGATCCCAGCTTGGTATCACTTTGTGGAAATTAAACTGGGGAGAAAATTCACAGTCAAAAGCATCTTATATTTTATACTAATCCCAGTATATGAAAGTAAAATACCTCTGCTAGAAGTCTGGATTGATAGTCTATTTTAATTTGTAAGCAAAGGACAAATTTTAGTATCATCTGAATCTAATGGGAAGTTATTGTTGCACACAGTCTTGTTTAACCGTGAGATGCATTCAAAACAAAACAAAAGACAAAACTGAAAGCTTGAACCGACCAATTCAGAATATTAATCCAAATTAATCTAATGTAATTCAACTGAGTATATAATTACACTTGAAAAGGATAGCAAAATGAGTTCAACTGCAAAGTATTTGTGTGTAGCAGAGATGTTAATGGTGGAGTGTGATAAAAGAGCAGTGAAGGGGGGAGGAAGTGAGGGCAGTGAAGAAAGAGAACATTGACAAGACCTACACTCTATTCCCTCTAAAGGAAAGGGAGAAAGAAGTCAAGGTCAGGCCAAAACAAGGTTAAAGGAAAATGATGGGTTGGGGGGGGGGGGTTTAGAGAGAGAGCGAGAGAGAAAAAGAGAGAGATACAGAAGGGTAAAGCGGATAGGCTGATATGAGCTGATAAGACCCATGTGACAGAAGCAGAGGGACTAAAAAGACCAGCAGGACCTTAAGTCTTGAGGAAAGGAGGAAAACTAGAGGAGGTATGACAGAGAGAGGGAAAGAAATAATAAAGAGAGAAGGGATAGAGGGAGAATAGAGTGGAGATGAAGTAGAGAAATCTCACTCCACTGGGAGTCCACAGTGGACGTGTCCTCTTAATTAGGTATTTTTATTTTGTGCGACAAAATCCAATTTCAGCCAGTTAGTAAATAAGCCTGCTAGAAGACCACTTCATTATCAGTCACTAATTGTGAAAAAAATCAAACAAAGTGTTCTTGTCCTTAATTTAAAGATGCAGTCATTTGAAAAAAAAAAAGGAAAAATGGATGACTCTTTTTTTTATTTCATTTCATTTGAATTCTCATAAAAATGCCACTCAAATCTGGCAGGTATTAACCAAAAGGAAAATAAAACCCTCGACATGACAGACCTGGGAATACTGCTCTCTGGAAAACAATTTATTAGGATGAAAATGAAGATTAATGAACAGTATGGACGGTTGATCTTAACACCCCCCCACACACAAACACTCCAAAGCTCAGAGCTCTGTTACCTAGCTCACTTGAGAGAGAAACTGAAGCCAAAGGCATGTGTCACTCAGTTAAGACTGAATCAAACAAGGAGTGAAAGTCAATAAATAAAAACTCCTTTGCAAGGGCCATGGTCCTCCACCTCTGCTCTATTTTACCTGAGTGGTCCCATAAGAACCGAAAACTAAGAGCAATCTCTCAACTTTTCTCCTTCACTTCCTTCAAATTCCATTAAAGATTATACAAATCCTCTGCATCTGCAATATGTACCCATGCTTGTTCCCCTCTTGCTCTACACCAACCCACTGCAAACTTTGTTGGCTCAAAGTCACTTTTCATGTTGCCAGGTATAAGTGCCTGCACATATGTGGCTTGCCAGCGTTGCTGTTTTGAATGTGTCAGTTGCTGGCATACTCTCTGGTGCTCCGAATTTACTTGGCAAGTCTGTCTTTTCCGTCAGACGAGTCTCTCTGTGTTCCAGCTGGACGAGTTTTTGACCTCTTGACCCTAGCCAATTAAGAGTTCCCTTTGATTGAGCACGGGAAAAATAGGAAGAGGAACCTCCTGCGTGTCTGAATGAGTTCCAGCAGGAGTGACTGCAACTTGACAGCATTCACTTCTTTGGTCTCACATTGTCTGACATACCAATCGAAAGAAATGTCTTGTCTTACATCCAACATCTTTGCTTTATTAACTGTGGTGCAGAACCTCCAATAAGGCAAATACATGCCTCAGGGGTGTATCTTCGACTCCCACTGATTCTCTTTGAAATGATTCAGTGCATTGCAAGATCTCAGAGTGACTAATCAGACAGCAAGAATAAGACTATGAAGAGTTTACGTTGTGCATGGCATTAGGTAAGAACTGCACAAACTTAAGTGAAGTCAAACGTTACCATTAATGTTGTTACAGAGGCTGAGGTAAAAAGTGCTTTGGGTCATCCTCTCATATTACTATAGTAACAAACATGGTAGTGAGATAATGCTTGAAATTTACTCTGAAGATCCTTTGCACCATTAAAGTAATATGTTTACTTGGTTGTGTAAATTAACCAAAACAAGACTGTGATATTAATTGCCCCCCAGTTGTCAGATTTTAAAGGACCTTTTTAAAACAAAAAGATATGTTAGAGCGCAGTGCAGCCTCAACTTATTCAAGTCATTCTACTGTAACTTCTTATGCAAATATTCATGATTATATACTTTACTAGTAAAATGTGTGATATACATCTGATGAGTCCCTGTCTACTCTGTCAAAAATAAAATGTGACATGGCTTCTTTTCACTCTATAAGTCAGTAGGTATTTAGATTAGTCTGGTTTATCACTCTACTTTTACATATATTATAACAACTAACCACTTTATCTGTTCCAGTTCTGCCTATGGGATAAGTTGTAAAGTTTTCACTTGTGCTGCCATAGATGCTGGATTTTCTTTTCAAAGACACAAAAGTTACTCATGTTTATTATTCAGCAAAATCTCTGTTAAGTGGTCAATATCCCCAAATTTGATTGGGGATCTGAACGTATAGGTTTTCATTTACATTTAACATATATTCTGGCCAGAAATATTACTATACTTTTCTACAACTGATTCTAACATTTCAAAACCAATTCACTTGTTTCAGTGATTAAAGTTGCTCCACTTCAGAAGTTGTTCTTGATTCTGCAGTGCTACC
Source organism: Rhabdalestes septentrionalis (assembly GCA_037832545.1). Classification (NCBI taxonomy): domain Eukaryota; kingdom Metazoa; phylum Chordata; class Actinopteri; order Characiformes; family Alestidae; genus Rhabdalestes; species Rhabdalestes septentrionalis. The sequence continues at coordinate 9,249,368 of JBBMFX010000128.1, forward strand.
TTGGGGACACCAGATCCAGCACATGGAGATTATGCTTCAAAAGAACACATGAACCCACAAAGTCCTTCTCGGAACATCGCTGCACAGTTACGTAAAAAGTCTCCTTTCTTTTTCCAGGACAAACACCCACCCTGAGCACCCCATCGTGTCTCCTTTTGTTCCTGTAATCACTCGGAGGCTCTCTTCTGTTTGTGCTGAGTCACCCAGTCCCACACAGAGGCGCTCATCGTCTCCTTCACCCGAGAACCACTTTAACCACCATCTAGCCCACTGATACTCAAAACTGCTCTACTCAGGTCTATATCCGTGCGCTTACATTTCTCAGGTGGACTACAAAGACTAGCATTGGAATGAGACAAACAAATGTAACTGGAAGATCTAAAAGAAGAACTAGGACACAATCAAAGATCTGGAATTTAACATACTGAACCAAATTATTTGCTAATTAGCAAGCTATTCCTTGTCAAGTGCAAATATAAGCTAAAATGACAGATGTTCCACAATCCTGCTGGGAATACATTTGAGACTGTAGCAGTTTTCATTCTTTTTTTCATGATTGTTTCAATAGTTTATGAGTGATATTCTATGAGCCTCTCTAACTGCCTTAATTATAACGTTTGCTAATGTATTCCATTATCTTTCTCAAACTGAAGGAGAATAACTGTATTTCTGAAAGTTCATGAAAACCAAGCTAACATATATGGTGATTTCTGATGCCCCCTTTCTGGACTCAAACACTACTTTTCCATCTCAAGTTTGGTGCTCTCATTCCATTAACTCATCCCTTCACTCTCTCCACTGCCCCTCCTTCCTTTTACATTTCCACTTGGAGAGATTCTGGAGAGCAAAGCGACATTACTGCAACCCCCCCACCACATCCCCACCCACCCCATAAGTACCCTTCAAAGGAGCCATGTAGTCTTGGTTTGATGACACAGCTCACTTGTGTCACTCAAGCTCCCTGTGGACTGCCTTAGCACACACACCCCACCCACCCACATACACACACTCACATAAATAGGGTGCTGAGACTGAGTCACCATTCAGTGGCACTGTTCAGGTGCGAAAGAGAGAGCTGCACGGCCTTTCACAAAAATAAATGTGCCAAAAATGGTTCTTTGAAGCAATGCCATGAGAGAATCACCTTTAAGTCCCTAAAGAACCACTGAATGGATTAAATAAAATGGGTGAGTGTGATGAATGGTTTAAGTTTCAAGTACCTTTATGTTTTCCCTAGAACTGTGCATCCAGGAACTATTTAAGAATCTCTTCCAAAGTACAGCAAATCCCATTTTCTTTACCCAAGGCTCAGTAACAGGAGAGCGCTAACTAGTTAGCCATGTTGTGCTCCCACAGCTAAAGGCAAAAGCAAGAGCAGCGAGCACATTACTAGGAAAAACAGGCCCCCAGAGAGGCAGCTGCCAAGTCTTTCTCCAAGTCGAAACTCAACTGCAGTTTTCCAAGAGCTTTATCGTGTCCTCGCTTCATTTATACAGACCTCTGGCCCTGGTGAATGCCACCTCCCACATAACTCTTAGCAAATTACAGTTGACCGCTAGGTCACAGGGGAGGGCTGTATTTTCAGCTCTACCCTTGACAGACAAATGAGGAGACATAATCAGAAAAAAAGGAGGAAGGAAAGCTATCGTGGCAGATGACCTTTAGATGAAGAGGTCATCTCTCTCAGGCTTGTCTGTCTGTCTGAAAACCCAGGAGCAATGGTATGGAACGCTGTATGCTAGCCATTTGTTTCGTGTGGGCTTTGTCAGTTTTCAATAATGCTCAGTGTTGTGCAAAATCCCAGCGTATATATATATATATCCACTGTTTATGAGAACCTCACTCTCTTGAGTGACTCATCCCCCCCCTTCTCACACCTCAAAAAAGCAATAGTCTTCAGGCTTCATATTTAATCCACCCTCCCCCTAGCCCTCTCTAATCATAAATCTAAGTCACAGTGCACAGTGGGCCGACACTACTAATTGATATTGCTTTCACTGCAGTAAAGCTCATCTTGGCAGGGTGCTCCATAGTTGCACGTCAGAGTCGGGGTAGGCTCAGTCTTTTTTGTGAAGAGCACTTCCAAAAACGGCAGTGGGGTACTGCATGTGCACGGTTACTGCTATTATAAAGCCCCTGTTAATTACGTCCTCAGATCTCAAATGAACAAAGGCGTGTGGAAGACACCTGGTGGCTTGGTCCGACCTCAGGTCCTCCTTGTAGTTCACCCAAAAGGGTGTTTCCCCCCAGTGACTTCCTGCTTTGCAAGTTAAAATGAAAGAACAAAAAATAACATAGATCCTGTCCTACTGTTTAATAGCTTCTATGGAACATTTTTTGGACTGCAGCTAGCTCCTAGTACACCTCAGTCACTCCCCTGTTTTGGCTTCATCAAGGAGCTGCTGGCGGTCTACCTTCTTTCCATTTTGATTTGGGTCAAAGGAAAAGTGAAGGCAACGGCAAGGGAGAAAGTGATCCGGCCCAAATTCAAGAGTGTTGCTGCTGCAGGGGGTGGGGCTCAAAAGACCTGTCAAGAGACATCTTCTCTCAGAAACGAGGGGTGGAGACGCGGACAGGGATAGAGGAAGGAGCTACATGTCATCAGTGGTTCCTTCCCTTGAAGAAGTCTGTGCTTCTGAGCAGCTTCATCAAGTCTTTCACATGCACTTCAATCCAATTCAGTATAATTACAGTGTGTTATAACAGCCATTGTAACAAAGAAACTTTCCAGACATGTGACAGGCAGTGGCAGGAAAAAAAAACTGAAACTGAGAACCCTAGAAGCTATAATATTTTAAAACACAGGGACTTGGCAGGACAAATATAGTATTTGTGAAAGAAGCTAATGACTAATGCTAGAAATCTAACTCTGCTATATAAAGATGATCAGAAATAGTATGGCCAAAACTTCCTGAAAAGGACAGGCAGAATTAGATCTGAACTGCCATTGATTCTATAATCTAGAGTGGCGATTCATAACTTTTTATAATATTAAAGAGTATTTTAAAAGAATAATATCTGAGGAACAATGCAAAATTCACAGGTATGTCACAAATGGTATTAATCATTATATAGTACTGATATTTCATGAATGTGCGAGGTACATTTCCTAACAAGGCATATCATGGAAAAGAAAATTCTTGTCTTAATATTTTAAAATGCCCCTGTGATCAGAGGGCCATGATTTCGAGTCCCAGTGACACCTTTGGAGTGTCCTTGAACAAGGTACGATCCCTGCACACTGCTCCCCGGATGTACTCTATGAAGTACACTTGATGAAGTATGTATCATAACAATAACTTATCTACATATTGTCTGACCCAACACTAAAATGGTCCATCGCTTAAATATTAGGTGGTAGAAGAAAACCAAAGAAACCTTTGCATTATGTGGAGTTTCTATATTATTTTCTGAGTTACATTTCCATTAAAATGTTATTTTAAGAACCACTCATTGAAAGGATCTTTAGGGAATTTTCTTCCTTTCATTGGTGTGACTCTAAAGAAGCAATTTTTACACTCTTTCTAAGAGTGGAATGGCACAAGAGGCCCTCAGTTCTGTTCTTGTCTTCAGCATGTCATCTTCCGATCACGCAGTGTTGACAGCTCAGCTTGGTGAGAGACGGAGGTTCAGGCAAATGGCAGGACAGTACGTTTAGAGTAGGCTTCTTTGGCAGGCAGTCCGAGGAACTTGGGCAGTTATTGTTTGCCTGCCGCTGTCCTCACTCAATTCCAGCCATGTGTGTCCCATTTACCTCCCACTCAACCCTCAACTCGGAGCTGCTGTTCTCACCCAGCGCTGACAGCAATGCCCCTTCCCCTAATACACACGCACGCACATATATGTACCCCCTCCCCCAGTCTTAGCCAAAGCTGAGGGGCTTGTGTGTGGGCACATAAGAGTGTCCTCATATTCTCTCTGTGCATCACAATTCCTCTGGCTCCGCACTGACTTGGAGAGTTATTTAAAGAACAGCAAGCAGAGAGGGATTTTCATGTGCTCCGGTTTGGGGGGGGGTTAGGGTGTGTGTGTGTGTGGGGGGGGGATTGTGGATCCTTAGCCAAATGATTCAGCGTCATACTGATACATCAGAGCTCACAGGAACACAGCGGCAAAGGCTTATGGTGGCAGATGCATGGGTGTTGCCTATGAATTCATGAGTCCATTGTCAGCATACATTTCAATGGTTTTAAAGGAACGGGACACAAAACAGATTAGGAGTCAAAACTAGCGAAAAAATATTTTTATCCACTTGCGTCACATATTTATGTAAGGTTATTAGCTAAATTAGGCATTTCTTCGCAGGCAACAACTTCACATAGCAAGCAGGAGGCGAAAGACAAGGCATTTCTGTATTTTTTTACAACAGTTCCCCTCATGATACATATAGTATACGACTTACAGAGGCAGAGGCATGTTTGGAGTCGATATCTGGAAAATACAGGAAGGTTTTAGGTCTTTGTCATCGAATGATCCGAGTGAAAGCTTTTCCGCTTTTTTTTTTTTTCATCGCAGTCTATGGAGGCTCTGAGCATAAATGCATAATAAATGAAAATTCGAAAAGGCGTTGAGACCAAGCCGAGCCTTTCATTTATCATGCCCACTACCACAGGGCTGCCAGCAATGCTTCCTCATGCTAATGCCATTGAACCCAGTCTACCAATCGCTCTGGCAACTGGTTCAGAACAGCCATCACCCATAACCCCCCCAAACATACACACACACACACACACACACACACACAAACACATCATACTGAGGCGATTAAGCCTATCCTGAACTCAGAACAAGCTTCTGATAGGCGTGTTTTGTCTGGGTCAGGTTTAGCGGATGGGTGCCTATTATGGGTGTGAGAAATGCCTTGTAGTCTAGGACATGGCGATTGAAATGCAGTAGATAGCAGCTTAAGTTGAGAAATGTCAGTGGCAAACTGAGGATGTTTACTTGCTTTTGCTAACAGTAGGATGCCATTAATCCTCTCCATCCCCTCAAACGCAGCGAGCGTACCTTTTAATAGTCCTGACACAGAAATGTGCATACCCATAATGCCCTCCTAAATGTTTATTTCCATGCCAGCAATTAAAACATCCTTCCCTCTTGCCTCACCATTCAGGAGGTTATAAATGACCTTACACTGTTTTCTCTCAGATTCATTGCTGGAGACTGAAGTTTCTTGCGTATTCGACCGAGGAACAAGTAAAGAAACACATGACTCCTAGAATAAAACATCTTTAAGTGATATAATTCTGCACCATTTAAAAAACGTTTTTTTGTTTAAAAAAACTACACAATGTGGAAATACGACAGGATTGGCCTAGGCATTTGTTATTTTGTGTAATAAAGTATACATGCATCTTGTAGGCAGCTATGATATGCAAAATGCCAAGCCATTCCACATTCCTCTGTTCTGTCTTACAATCTGTGTGATCGGTGAAGTGTGGAATAAACTAGCTGGGAGAGAATGGAGGGGAAAGTCAATGGCAAACTGGATTTCTAGCAAACTTTGTGATTTCTTCAGCTTCAAAACAAAACAAAAAAGAGAAAATATAAGGTGAAGGGTAAATGTAACATTAAAGCAAGCCAGCTGTCATAGACTTGGGAGAGATTTTAGTGAGCCTGCCCAGTGATGTTCTTTCAGAAGTGATTCTTTTGGGATCTTTATGTAGACTGATGTGGTAAGATTCAAACGTACATATTAAATGCACACTACTATATATTGTAATAATAATCATTATAGAATAAAAATATATGTAAGTGCGTGTTCCTATCGGGCTCATCAGGCTGATTGTTTAATTGATTCATCTTGACAGCTCTAATTCTGAAACACTACTATTGCCAGCACCAAGTAGATTAATCATACAATAAGAGCAAAACTTCAAAACATGCCATATGTTAGGTGTTTTAAATACATTAATCTCACATGCCAAGCATCTTCACATGTAATCTTTGGCCAATAGAATAGATTCCACGCATAATTTCCAGCATATACACGCCTACAAAGCTAATTTTAAAAAAAGTTTCAACCAAAGCTTTAGCAATCAAGCTTATTGCGGGATCTATTTAAAGATGTTCTACTTTTTTGGCTGGGATATTATCATTAAAGCACACTGAAGCATGTCTATAATTGTCATTCATATATTCCCTTCATTGCTGCCTTTCCTAATGAAAATTGGGCAGAATGCCCCTCATATCAGAGTCTTGCTCTTGATAGTTTCAGAGAGGCGCATGCTCACTGAATTCCTGAGTAAAGGTGGATTTTTCCAGAACTGCTGAGCAGACACTTTAATGACATTTTGGGCAAGGCCTGTGAAACTAGATCAGTGGTCTACAAGCCACTAAATCTGGTCAGCAGTGCAGATTAGGGAGGCATACTGTAGCACTTGAACCTAACATAGATTAACTGGATTCCTACAATGGCACCAAATAGTACTTACTAAATAAAATGAATTACTTATTAAAGGCACCTGATAAAATTATACATATTTGATACAAATTCTTACATTTCTTACATTTCTTTAAGTATTGCAAAATTATATTTAAAAATTGCATGCTCCTAAATATAACTTCCACAAATGCAACAAGATTTCTTTGACAGTATTAAAAATAATCATGGAAAATGTATGCAAAGCAAGGCTTCCCGACTAAAAGAAACTCCTGAGACACAGGCTGTTTACTGAATCAACTGTGGCACAAGAGCTCCCAGATTACTAATGGAAGGCATCGGGCTCCCAATGCTTCAAACGTTTCTACCCATGTGCACATCCTACCACCCTCTGCTGGATTGGGAGCACTCCCGCTCTAGCTATTAATCAGGGAAAATGGATGACAGCTGCCCGTAATTAATCTGCATGCCAAGCAACGAGACGCAGGTTCTGCTATGGAGAGACGATTCCTGCCGTTTATGACTTTTTCATAGGAGGACTCATGTATAATGGAGGCTCAGCAAAAGGAGGAGAAGATGGGAGAGCGAATGGATGGAATGGGAGAACTTGTTAGAGGGGCAGCTTGACTGCTCACTCTACCACAAAATCCCTGGCAGACCCCCCTTAACAATACATGGAGAGGTCTTTCTTTCTCTTTTTGATTCGTTTATTAGAGCAGCAAGGTGTACACACGACTTTTGGACTCTCTAAGGCACCATCCTTCTCTTCCCCTTGAGATCTTTCCGGGTTTGTGTTCTAGGGCTTAAAAATACCTTCGAATGGTCACAGAATGCCCACCCTCTTAACTCGCTGCTGCTGTTATCGAGTGCATGTGTGAAGGAGTGCCCTCCAGCACATGGCTAGGGTCAGCTGTTCCCTGGATACAGAGAAGACTTCAGTGTTTCCATAACAACACCATGTTGCCATGAACACCTTGCGAGTGACTAATTAGGCACACTTGTTTAGCTCTGTAATCACTTCATTCGGATTTATTGTCAAAACGCAGTATTTTCTTAATTACATGTCACTAATTTTAGACTATAAATTCACAAACACCGCATTCCGGAGCACCTCCTCCGTACCTGACTATTTAGACTAATTAAACTAAACACTATGTAAATGTGACACGGTAATTAGTGAAAGCACCCAAGCCCCAACGAGCAACACAACAATAAGACCCTAGAGGCAATTGTGTCCTTTCGGCGCAGAAGAGGTGAGATAATCAGGTACTGCAGTAACACACACTGCCCAGCAGAAGCTCTAGCTGCACTATTACTGCCCTTTCTTAGTTGACATATGGGGGAACATTGCTTCATGCGACTGCAAATGCCCTAAGCACACTTGTCTGGGTGGAATTTACCAGGACCAATCCTCAACATCTGCTCCCGGCAGACTACATTGGCTTTGACACTTACAGGATAGAGGGCCAGGGGGACTGAGAGACTTTCCTGCACCTGCATAAATGACACTGGTGAGAAATTCACAGCATCGATGGGAAGAGGGGAGAGTTACTGGGGCGGTGGAATTAGGGTCCGACTAATATTATATATAAGTAGTAGAACAAGAACATCTTTTGGCCTTGTTGAACACACTTCTGATAAAGAAAAATCTGTAAGGGCTTTATTTTAAGTCCATGGCTTTACACATCACAGTTTTTAAGTCCATGGCTTTACACATCACAGTTTTTTTGTATGCTATTATTGTTTATTGGAATGTGTAGCTCCTTAAAAGCTTTATTAGTGTCAATTTTTAGTCCGGCCCTGGAATTCAATGCATGGTGATATGATGCAGGGGGTGTGTCAGGGACATGTGAGGTAACAGAGGGATAAAAGGAGGCACAAGTGTGGGAGCCAAAGGAAGCTCGGCAGCGACAGACGGAGGAAAGTTGCATCAGGGAGTGCAACGGAGGAGCCTCAGGACTATAGTCAGGATGGAATGGTGGTTACTTGCAATATGTTGAGTAAACACTGCAATGAAATCTACAGGGCATAATCGTCAGAACACAAAGGCACATTCTTAAAAGCCAAACTGACCACCATGCTACAAAAACAGGGCACATGCCTTTGCGGGAGGACAAAAACAGGCAAACAGCAGCAGGAGGCGGCAGGAGGAAAGCAGTAATGATCAGGAAACTTCTGTTGAGAGATGAAAATGAGTGTCTGCGTTCTGTAGAATCCTACATGGCTGAAGGGACACCGGCAGTTCTATGAGAAAGCATCACAGTCTCTGAACTAAATGGGTTTGGGGCACACAGCTGGTGCAGTCTTTTTCTTTTTCTCTGACTATTTCTCTCACTCAGCCAAGACCTTTCCAAGAGCGAAGAAAGCAGCAAGTTAATAAGCATTCTCCATGGTCTCTGCTTCGACTCGAAAAAGGTCACTCCCAGATATTCCCTTACAACGCCACTATAAGTATAGGGCTGACAAAATGTTTAGAGCATACAGTATTATGGAGAGCCTGTTATGAGGGAGGATACACTGATATTTTGAGTGCTTGTGCACTTGCTTTCTTGTAAATTGTGAAGATCTAAACAACTGGTATGTTCCACTTACTTTATTTTGTAACCCTATGTTGGCCATGACCATTAAAATAAAGGCAGGTAGATTACACACCGACACAGATGGAAATAAGACTGAATATTAAACTAACTATTAATCTTTGAACATTGCCATCTTTCAAAGAGCTAGCGCCAACCAGACGATAGGTGTCATTTCGTTTAATGGCTAAAGATGGCGACGAACCACTGGGGAAATCATCTGGTGACAGCGTCTATTGCTCCTGAAGTGTTTCGCTGCCAAGACTTTTATACCCATCACTTTCTGTGAACCCCTCTTCATCGGGGTGCGCCGAGATTTTCCTAGAGATGGATATTCAGTGCCATCCAAAGCATGGAGATCCAGCTTGAGCTGACCACTCTTGGAATGTTTTGTCAATGTCGACTACTTTGCCAAGTGAAACAGCAAACCTAAGCGATTGCCTTGCGAATCATGAATAAGTTATTGAGAGGTTTCCTTGGTGATAAGGTTCACTGAAGCCTTGTGGACTGTGCGATAGCTCATGGTAAACTGCTGGCGATGACGGATGGTTCTGGCCTCAGATAGCTTTGTCAGTGTCACAGCCACTCTCCCCTGCCGGGTCTCTCGCAGCCTGGCCTGTAAGTCAGCATGCATGCCGAGAAACATGAGAGTGAAGTGTCCCATGGAAAAATAAAACAAACAAACAGACAAAAAAAAACAAAAAAACAAACAAAGTAAAAATAATAGCTTGACTAAAACTCATATTCCCTGTAACCTGAAAGAAAATGACAGTACGAGGCACTGGTGTCAGGCCAAAAAACAACAGCGTTTTTTCTTTCAATCTCCTGTCTTGTCCTACTGACATTGTCAGTATTATCTAACCATAATAAACAATGTCACCCTTTCCATTTTCATTTCGGAATTTCTTCTGGAACAAAACTGGATGCAGGCCATTCTTAATTGCCAACATTGGACGCTGTGTTGTCAATTACCTGCAAAATAATTACGAAAAAATTCCCCATGGCTCCTACCCAGTGGCATGGTCACACCAATGCTAAATGCTATTCAAGGTTACTCGGACCTGTCCTTCCCTCAAGTATGCTGGACCGATTAGTAGAACATGCAGAGATCGTTTAGAAATTATGTACGCCCATTTGATGAAGTCTGTGCACTGTTGCATTGGGTTGTTGGCCGGAAACTTCTAGAAGCCATGTTTCTCTCCAGACAGCAATCCCAAGGCTCAGAGGGGAGGCCTGTTCTTTCAGGCGCACCGGCTGAATGCCTCATGCCGTGACACACTGGAGGCTGCAGGGAAACGGAAATGTCTCTAAACACACTCGAGCAAGACCTATCGGGTCCATTGCACATCTCCCTCATTCATGCACCTTTCACTCAAGTGACCTTGCAGAATTAACCCCAATAGCAGCTGGGTCAGCCTGCCGAGGACTGAAGTCATACTAAATCTGACGCTATAAAGACCAACGGTGAAGACTGTCATGAAGAACCTTGATTATCTTAATAGTCAAGACTGTAAGAGGCCTTCTGAAGTACAATTTAACATTCAAGGATAAAAACTTGGTGAGCAGGCAGCTGAAAGCTTTAACAAGAGGTAATGCAAGAAGCTTGAAGACTTAAAAGCAAAATATGCATGCTGACTAGCCACAAGTGACTACACACCGCTACTGGTTACATAAAAGAAAAGCAAAATTGCTGCAGGCCATCTAAAGGACTATTTTCCTTGTTTACCACTTTACCTCAACCCACCCCCCACTCCCTCCCTGCGTGCTCAGGGCTCTAACATCCTTAAACTTCTTTTCAGATTAAAGACTTTCACCTTGCTGCTTCAAATTTCAGGCTGAAAGTCCTTATTCTCCTTCACTAATTTTCTCACTCTCTGGAGTTTGTGAAACTTGACAGACACGTGGCAGCTGGAGCGGCCCAAAGGACACCAGGGCACTGCTTTCATGTTCTCCAAGCTATAGGCTTCCCCTACCCTGGATTTTCAAATGCCCAATGCATGTCCACAGAGTTGGTACAGACGAACATGAATCAGCAACTGAGATGACTCCAGTTAATCATAAATACAGTAATTGGATTGGGCTACTAAGCAAGGCGTATGTCAAGAATGGGTGACTAATTAAAGCCACGATGAGATGCTAGTGAACCCTCCGCCTGTTTGAGGATTCCCAGCACGTCACTAATATGGGGGGAAAGGTATAAACAAACAGCAATCTGGCTGTTTAGCTCTTCTAGCCTAATTACAAAGATCCAATTAGGGAACAACATCCCGGAGCTAGTAATACAATTTACAGCGAGGTAAAGGACTTTATCTGCAAAAAAGGTGCGTACACATTTCCAAAGCTCAACAGCCAGGCCATCTTTAATTCAAGAATATTCATTATTTGAGGGTACATATGATGAGTATGCAGCCTCATTTATTTATTTGGCACCAAAAATGGCCAAACCCAGCAAAATGTGATTATGGTGATGGGGGCTGTCAATATGCTTGCTTTGCATCAGCATTCAGAACATTCAAGGTTTCTGCCTAATTCTTTGTTTAGATCTTTAAAAATGCAATTTGCATATTTGTTCAGTGTGCTATGAAATATTTTACTTTTTGTTGTTTTGTTTCATTGTCATTTCTTTGTGTGCAATCATCTATTGTGAGATGTCACCATATGAATACGAATACGGACTGCAAAGTAAAAGTTGTTATAAATAACACTGCACAAAAGCAGGAAAGAACAGGAAGTGCAAATGTATATTCCTTAAGGCATACAGACAAAATCTTTCAGATTCTAATAAAATCAGTGTTCCTTAGAGTGACTGGTCAAGGTGCTGATCATTTCCCAGTGCCAGTTGCCAAACTCAGCTGGGGGCTTTTCAGGACCTCGGGCAGGTGTGAATTTCTCATTTTGTATTTGGGCACAGAATAGCATCTGTCCCTGTGGATATCCAGAAAAACACCCCCAGAGCACATAAAGGTCTACCTTTTATCTGGTGAAAAATAGTGACTCAGGAGACACTGGGTTTGCCTAATTATCTGGGCGCTAGCTAGTCTTCATTCGCCTTTGTAATTATTATTGCCAGTGTTTATTCCGCTGACCTTTTATTATTGCATTGCCTGTGTCTGCAGTTTTTATTTGGTGCAAATTTTATGCAACAGCATGTTTTTTCCCTCGTCTTGCTCGGTTGTTTTATTTGTGTTTTAGTGCTGCTGCTGTGCAGCAGAATAGTAGTTGATATTCAGGAATGGTCACTGCCAATTTCTGTGTATTATTTTTCCTCAGCCTCTTCCAAGACATGAAATGATAATGTCACACCCTGAGCTGTAGTGACCATTCCTCCACTTTGCCACAGAGGTACGTGGAATGCATATATGAGCTTCGGTAGCTTTCAATAAAGGCCCCCATTTTTCAAAAAGAAGAGAGGCATTACATTGTCTTTTTGCAGGAAATGACTCTCCATTAAAGTAAAATAATAACCCAAAACTATGGAATAAGCACTCTAGGTCTTCATTAAATGGGATTTTTGGAGTGAGGAAAAAACAAGGTGAAAAAGGTAATTAGCTCAACAGACAATAAAAATAGAACAACCCTTTAAACAAGCCATATCTTTGACAACTGGATTTTCATTCTTGGTTAGTTTTTTAAACAGAAAATTTAATATTTAATCACTGCATAATTTTCACTTGGTACATGGGAACTAACTTGCAAAAACATAATGTTTGTAATTCATAATGGTTGTGATATAATTGTGAGCACATTTACATCATTCTACAGCAGTTTCACCTTCATTTTGAAATAATAAGAAGTGGATGGGAAAATAATTATGGATGGGAAAGCAATTCGATGCCACAGCAAAAGCAGAATTTACTTATAGACTACATTATTAAAAATCTAAATGATTAGCGATTCCATGGTAGATTAGTATGTTTAAGGCCAGAGCAGGTCAACCAAATAATTATGAAACAAATGCGAACCTGGTAAGTATGACTCAGTTAAACCACCACTACATAATCTTGAATAAAATTAAAATCTTTATTCAACCACAAGGCAGCTGAAACAACAAAAAAGGGACCAAATCATTGGTGAACATGTGGCAAAATGTATCAAGTTTTGCCACATCAAAATCAGCATGTGGACACTAAACTAAACAACTTAAGCAGTGATGTACGTCACTCTGGATGGGAGCGTCTGCTAAATGATGTAGATTTGGACCTCTGTTTGGTAATTGTGAAGCAAGTGATTGTGAGGACCAATAAGTCAGGGGGTGGTCTTAGAAAGCATGAGGCTTAGGAGTTCAAATTGGCAGCCAGAGAAAATGACACAGTTCAAACTCCAACCTGTCTTTGACCATTTTGATGTAATTTATTTTTTTGTACAGCAAACCACCCATAGGAAGAAACATGTAAATGTAAAGATAGAACCCTTTAATGAACTAAATAAGAATATGTTACACCAGGAAACAACGAAATACATGTTTGTAAATATGCCTACAACTTGCGATAAGAGCTTGCACACTTAAAAAACTGCTCTAGCATTCTTAAGCAGAGGTGGCGGCGGCAGGTGTCTGTGCTCCTGTTAAGGGCCCTCCCACTAATGAAACGAGCCTTAAAAAAGTGCCAAACAAGAACAGTGCTTATCCAGCAAAACTGCTGCTAGATGGAGCGTAAAGTGCACACATTTTCCATGACACTACAGTAATGAGGTTTTATATTGGCCCAGCCCTCACTCCTTCTGTTCAGGGCCGCCCCAGCAACCCCTCTCTTATCTGTCTCCAGTGTTATTTTTTTCTTCTTCTTCCCCACATCACCTTTTTTCATCAATCTGGCTTCTCTATCAAGCACACACAAGTAAATGCACGGACCAGCATACCATCACGTCCAGTCGTAATTTTCCCGAAGTGACAAGGAAAAAATTTGTCAGTCAAAGCGCATGACGCTGCACTCTTCACTGAATTTTAATTAGAACCTGAAGTCAGGAGGATACACACAAAGACACTTCATTTGTGAAGGAGGCCTTATAACTAACAATACATGAAAAAAAAAAAAGATTTATGGAAACAAGAGTTTGTTTTAGCGAGCTGAATGCTTTCATGTTCTTTAATAAGCCAAATTCATTAAAGTTACAGCAAAGCGCTGGAGAAAGATAAACAGACTTTTGATTTAGTTTTTTTCGTTTCACTTTTAGGCCTGTAACTGGAGGTGTGAAGTTTTAAATACTGGATTAACACCAGAAGTTTCAAGTCTGCCGTGTTTTGATAAAGCCAATTTATGTATTCCTTGAGTTGCTTCTGGTACATGAAATGACCTTTATACTATCCTTCCACTTGACGAAAATCAGGATTCAAAACTCCAATCGATAGCGCGGGAGCAGGAAGATCAGATTAAGCGCAACACAAACTGATTACCTCATTTCAGTTCGCTCAGCGTTTTGCACACCCTTGCCAGCACTCTGTAAAGGCAGCACAGAAATGTGCTCTCAGCTCTGCTGGCCTTCATTTCTGACAAGCTCTTGTGGATTCTGTGTCTGATCTTTACATGGCCTAGGAGAACCTGGAGCACCCAATGTAGATTAATACCCATAAAATTAACTCAAACTTCATTGGCTGATTGGTTAGATACAGGTACTGCAAATTCAGTCTAAATTCAATCTGTTGAGCCAACTGCCTTCAAGCTTAAATCACACCTTTAAAACTCTCCTCACTGGAATGGCTTTTAAGCCATTTTAAATCCAGCAATTTCATTGCCTCTGCACATTATAAAAGATTTGTTGCTACTCTAAGTAGGTGACCTGGCTGTCTTACAATTTTGAGGCCATTGAACTCAATAGGAAAAATCTTTGCTTTGATAAATTCTGCATTATCAGAAGATCAAACAGAATCACTTGGCAAACAGGTTAGGTCAGGGATTATTATTTATCAAGTAAAAATGCAGTGCAATTTGGCTGACCTTAAGTTAAGGTCTGAAATCAGGGTTCATAAGTCATCAATGTGTTTAAAAATCAAGGTAAAAAAAGGAATCAATGTGCTTAAAAATATTAAAACCATTTTGATGCTGAACGATGCAAAAACCTTTTTTAATATTAGGCTAGTAAATTACAGCAGGGGTTCTCAAACTCGGTTCTGGAGCACAAACTTCTCTGCACTTCCAAGCTCTAACCCAGTTTTTCTCCCAAAATTGCCATTATTTAGACCAGTGGTCCCCAACCTTTTTGTGCCATAGACCTGTTTCATGTAAAACAATATTTTCACGGGCTAGTATAGATACAACTAAAAACAAAGTGTGTAAAAATACAACATACCTCTCCCATGTATTAGTGAGAGACCTGCACAACAAAAAAACTGCACAACACATTTACAATATTTAATTACACAGTGCGAATGTGTGACTCGGTTTCATCCCATCTGAAACTGAATCAGGAGCGAAGCTGCTGGAATGCAGCACATAGAAATGCTACTACTGCACTCACAACACATATAGAGGCATTTTTACACAGCTCACACTGCAATAGTTCAGAAAAGAATAGCAACCTGTGCATTTTACATGCACACACACTGCTGCAAATTATACAACCATTGAACAGAAAAGAAAAGGAGGCCTCGCTGTAAAGTGCAGGATGGCGTCCAGAACCCAGGTTTGAGAAACGCTGATCTACAGGTTTCAAATACTTAGTTGAAAGCTGTAAAATGAAAAAAAAAATCAGTGATTGCCAAAGCTGTATGTAATCCTATAATTCATACTTCATAAATCAAACATACATGTATATGCATATTGATAAAACGTTTTCTTAACATTATTATAAGTTATAATTAAATGTCACAAGATATTATTAATATATGATTTAAAATAGCAAAAGATTTGAATTGGCGAGCAAAGGAGTATGGAATGGAAGCCGGAAACTGCTAGCAAATCCTGGCCTAACACACAAACTATATTTTTATTTTACTTCAGCAGCACCGCATCTATCTTTTGTATAATAGAACCCAAACGGCAAAACATTTTCTATATGAAACCAAGTGCACATGAAGTTGGATATTACTGAATTTTGAATACATCCAACCTATAAAAAAACTCTAAAAGTCCAAAACTGCAGTAAATTGACCATCTCTGGACAGATACTTACACCCCTACACCCCTTTACTATGTGTACCAGGGACTCATCTGTGACTTCCTCAGGGGATATATATCACAAACCTGGGCTAGATTTCAGGGGGTCTCCCAGTTTATGACAGTTATGATAAGCACACTACTTAAAGTTGTCCATCCGTGGATTTCCGAACGGTGACCCTGGAGCCCTTTGTGAAATTTAGCTCTGAAGCAGACACATGTTCAGAGGAGCATGTGTGACCCTCTCGGTTGACACACACCTCTCAGAACAGCAAAGGTCTCCAAGGTGATTTGCATGCTGTGATAGGTCACCGAGGTCAGGTGCTGAGAGGACAGCCCAGGATGCACTGGGATGTCTGCTCTCTGTTATTTTGCCATGAAAGTGTTCTTAGATTTGAACTAGTGTGGCAGGATTGTACATCTCAAGAAAGGGCGCAAAGACTCTTAAATTCTGAGCCGATAACAATAAGTTGGTGAGTATGGGTACCAATTCAGTCAAATCACATGAAGCAACATTGTAGCTCAACACACTTGGATGAGAACACTAACTGTCAATTCTGTTATGTCAGCAGAAACCCATGTTAGCTCACATCATATACACTGATAGGGGAGAGGACGGGCCATTTTGCCTCACCAGATTAAGTGAGGAGGCTTTCTAGGACTCCAAGGGATGAATAGTTAAGTCATTCCTGGGAATCAAACTCCTGACCTCTCAATTACATGGTCAAAGCTTAGACGGTTATGCCACTTGGGAGCTGCAACACATTGTCTCAGCAGATAGAGACTGTTCAAATTTTGTAACAAAATTGAAACATTTACTCATTAATTTTTCTAATAATGATAATAATAATAATAATAATAATAATAATAATAATAATAATAATAATAATAATAATAATAATAATAATAATAATGATAAAAAGAAGAAGAAGATGCTAGTTTTGTAATGTGTGTCTTTGGCCTATATATATATATTTCACTAAAATATTGGGTTTTCTAATTATGACATTAGTACTTATACCTATGACATGAGTTCTATAGAAAGTCTTTGATGTTTATGGTTTTTGGTTGACTGCATCTTTCTAATCTAAACTCTCCCCACAATACTCCCAAGGAGATCTAACTCTAAGTCTGTACATGGCTCTGTTTCTAGAAACGCGCAACTCTATTGTTTTCAGCATAAACCATGAAATATTTGCATACCACCACCATGTTATCTGTGGAGATAATCTGTTATTCAGATCTTTCCATTCACTTAATAAATACTATTATACTACTGCACTTTATAATACTCTCACCAGTACTCTGCCACCAATATATATTGTGCATATACATGACACATACCTAACTTCACCCTTTAATCTACTCTCCATTAACACTCCTAACATTCACTGTTGCCTTCATAAACACAAGGTCATCAGGGGAAATGAAGGGCCCACACTCTTTCCATACTGTGAAGATAAACCTTGCAAGCACTTTTAATTATCCTGCGCTTCCCCACAATGGTTTCGTTGAAAGCGCGCATCTCATGAGAGTACGGGAGGGAATAAATAAATCTAGCCTTGGTGTCGTTGGAGAGTAACAAGTATTGATGAGCTATTCAGAGCGTGCTTCCCTGAGGACAAGTAATTGCGGCCTGCGTGTGCTCCTGTACTTGGGAGAGAAACAGCATGTGCTAAAAATGAGCTCCTCATGTGACGTCACTCGAGGGCCCATGCTGATGAATGTACATGTCTCCTCTGATCCACAGCCCGTGTTTGTACAAGTCACCGTAATACAATCTCTGAGATTGGTCGGGAGGTAAGTGGGTGAGCGATTTGAACGTGTACGCTGTTCAAGCAGAGATTGCAGGGAGGGGGACACTTACGTAAGGAGTCCATAAGCACCGGGGAGACTTTGTATCTCATTTAGAGTGTCCGGCTAATGTCGAGAAGCCATTTGTCTTCAAAGATGCTCCTAAGTCGTAATGGACTGATGCTCTTCTCTCCCCCCTACCACCCTTGTTTTGGGGGGATAAAAATATGGTCACATTGTTATTGTATAGAAATAAACAGAAGTGCCATGAGGTAAAAAAATTAAATAAAAAGCTTGTAGAAACTTAGGATGATTCAGACTTTTTTTATTTTTTTAAACCTCGTTCCCAATGCATCTGCCATCGCAGGTTCACACTTTGTATGATGACTACAATTTTTATATATGTTCTAAACTGGGCACAAACATGTTATAAGTATTGTAGGAACAAAAGGTTATGACAAGGAAAAATAGTTAAAATTACTCATTAACCAACTGCAATTTACTATAGTTATCTTGGAGCAATTATCTTACAGCAAATTCACAAATTTACAGTATACAACTATTTGATCACTGAGATTTGCTCAATGCTTTTTGCATATGATATATACTGGAATTTCATTGCTTTGCACTATTCATTAATGTTGAGCTCATTTTTACTATTTGACATTTAAAGAAATGTCACCATGTAATTTTGTGACTGTCAGTCAACAATATGACTAGTAACAGTATATTGAAAATCTGAGAACAGTAATAAAGTACAAATTTTATTTGATTACTTGAATTCTGCAGAAAGAAAGCCTAAATATTTTGCGTAGATTTGCTTTGGCGCTCTACATCTGTGCAGTAGTTTCCTTACTGAGACATAGAGAAGTTGACCCAACACTCTGTCTCTTTGGATTTTTGAATAGCTGGGTCAACTTGCACAATAATATCAATGCCATCAGTGTTATTTATTCATTTTTGATTATTTCCAAGCGAGTGGATTATTGCAGCTCAAAATATATTCAGGAATAATGGGTGTTGGAAAATGAGATCCCTTTATCACTACAGCGAAGGAGGATTTCTGTTGTTCTGTTGAAGAAGCAAGAACAATAGGCTGCTTTTGTTAGCACTTCTGTCAGGGCCTATGAAGCCTTCACAATTACAGGCCAAAACAGTTGTAATTATGCCGCAAACATAAATCTTTTCTATCCATTAACGCTGCTCCGTCTATCGCCGAGGTACATAGTCTACTGAACAGGAGACATTACTGTAGCTGTTTCTCATCCCTGTAAACACTGTCTCATTTGGTTGATGGCTTTTCGTTGTGACAAAACATCCTTTTGAAAGAAAGAAAATGCTAGCTCGCATGTTTGGAGCTGTTTTATTGTTTTTCAGCTATTGGCTGGCATATCAGAGCAGCTAAATCTAGGGAACGAGGAGTAGACATGCATATTTTAGTTAGCAGCAGGCGTTTATTTGCATTCCGCTCCACACAGCCCCAGAATCAAAAGCTGACCGGGCTTAAGAGGTGGACACTGTTTCAGAGCTCGAGCTGTGCGTTGCTTTCTTACACAGTTGGAAATGAACGGCTTGATAATGATCTATACGGGAAGCTAATTGAACAGGCACAATTAAAAATGCATTTTAAAAAAAAGAAGAAAATAACCATGAATTGAAAGCATTCAAGGCAAGGACAATAATTACATTAAGTAGTGTATTCCCTGCTGCAGTAGCAATCCTTAATTAAACCTGAGGAGTTTACCGAAAAGTTGGAGAAAAAAAGCGGATTATAAATTGCCTTATTAATCAGATAAGCAGCTTTTAATGAGCATGTCAGGGTTATCGAGACCAACACGCCGTTTTGGGCTAGTCTGGAAAAACTGATGTAGCTGTGCGACACTGAGAGGACAAATAAACAACAGCCCTGATGTCGTCCAAAACGCCTATATTTCAGCTCATTTTAATGTAACATTTGACTAATTAGACTCCATTCCCTCTAGAGCATTGACTAATTCACTTCCCTTTAACTAACATTTGGATACAATGTTTATTTGTTTATCATTTGACTGTGTAAATGGCATAAGATGTCTACTTGGGAATTTGCATATGGCTATTCACTGACTGTTCCGGTCACAAATACTCTAGTGGGTTTTAGCAGCTTTATGGGCTTTTTTTGTTTATTTGTTTGTGCTTTCTTGTAACCATATTTACTCATCCGTTCCGAATACTTGTTTCCTCCAGAGTCTGTGCCAGCTTTTATTGAGGCTGACATCTGTGGCCTATTTCATAACCTTCGTAGTCTTTATATTTTCTCATTACTGAATTTGTTTAATGTGACTTAAAGATGTGCTGCTTCTATGTCTATTTCTATAGCTAAACCTGCACAATATGGACAAAACACCATGATGTCGTTATGTGATTTAAATGATAGACATCTTGCAATACACCTTACCACATATTGGTGGATGCTAGAGGGAACATGTTTGAAGACTGATCTGCACTCCTCCTAAAATAATTTACGTTATTGCTTTGTGTGAATGCCTTGAGCAACCACAGAAATTCTGGACCAGCTCAGATTCGGTCAAGGTGCTCAAAGCACATCGAAAATTATTTATGTTGGCGCACTTTATGGAATATTACAGAATATCAGTATTACAAAAGCAAGTCAAATAAAGCTATTTACATTAGCAGAATGGGCGTCTGTGCCAGTAAATCACTTTATTAAATTTGGAATCCATACAATCAATAGAGTATACTTCACAAATATTTGTATCAAAATACACAGTTAATTTAATGACAAACTGTGTGTTCTAGACAGCACTTTTCCATACTTCCTACGTACTAACAGACATAAAATCACAAAGCATTATTGATTTGTTTGTCAGATGACCTGAAACTGTAACACAGCATTGTTTATAACCACATGAATATGCTGGAGTTAAATAATAATGATAAAGTGGAAATAACACTTCTGGCCTAAGCATGGAAGGCTTGTTGCTGCAAGGGCATTGAAGTCGCTGTGCGCTCTTTCTAACGGGTTACACAAATAACAGAAAGACAGCTGCTTCCATCAGAGCTCCTCCACTCTACGATACCTTCATTCTCAACTCTCAAAAGATGGACCCATTATCTTTCTTACACTGATGCGGATGGGAGCACACGCACAGTTGTCCATGAGAGCTGCCCTCTAGGCCAAGTTAACAAGCCCCATCAGGGCTAACCCTCAGATCTAACCCCTCCTCCGCCCCAGGGCGCTTTTGAACGCAATGAGAGGGCCACAATCCAGACTGCTATGGTTTATCTGCTCCTGCCACTTTGCATCCCATGCTAGCACGCAAGGCCTGCATGACAAACACATGTCAGAAGGAACGCTTAAAATGAGAGTGTTTGATCCACTGCTCATCAGTATGCCAACTGATATTTCCCATCCCCACTCACGCTGATGAAGGGGGCTGGGGGGCATGAGGGATGAAACTTTATTTTATTTTGACATTGTAACAACATGTCTTCACTATGCTATTGGCATATACAGCATAAGAGCATTAAATCCCGCTATTGTTTTGCTTTCTCCCATTTCTTTGGGGACCTAGACATCCACATATCCAAGATGTGAGTTGCTTAAGTTAGCAGCATTTCTCTAAAATGGAATAAAATACTTGTTTGAACCACAATTCATTCCTTTTGTAAATGATACATGAGTCAAATACACATCACATATTTTTGGTTTGTTTATTATGTGTGGTAGGTTTTTGTTGATTTGTTACTCTATTTTGGACTATTTCTGAGTTTTACCTGATTTAACACATCTGATCTCATATCAGGGAAGTAAAAGCAATATAATTACGTTGTGTATTCCTATGCCAGATTTGGTGTAGGGTTTAGCCAGCAAGTCAGATATCAGGTGTGGTACATTCTTTACTTTATCTAGAAATTGATCCATTCCTGGTTAGTTTATCAGGCAGTAAAGTTGATATGCTTTTCTCGAAAGTTATAAGGGTTACAATCATCTTTTAAACAAATGCAGAAATGGTCCAAACGTGCTTTAAAATACTGTAAAATTACCCAGTATCCACCAAACAGTAGAAAAATCAATATAATACCAAGACTTCATGTTGAAATGCCTCAGCAGTTTTCAATTTCCAACAACTTCTTGAACACGCAAGCCCGGAGCCGGCCATTATTTCGCACCGTATCATCATCTCTACCCAAGCACTCTCCTGTGACAATTTTTAGAGCCTCTCCAATATCGCTGTGGTATGCACCTACTTACAATTGCCATCAATTAGCTTTGTATATTAAAGTTCCGCTTTGCTGAGACGCTACAGCACAGCATAAAGATGCTGTCACTCGTGGGCGCGTCGCTCATTTGCGAGATAAGGTAAAACAAATTGCCCCATTGTTTGATGCTACAGCACCGGTGCAGATAGGTTTCAAATGGAAGCTGTCATCGAGGGAATACCAGCCACCTTGAACAATAGATCAGAGGGATCCATCTACCCCGTACACTAAGGTTGGTGCTTTAGTGTTCTGCCGCAGCTTCCAACTCTATGCTCTCAGTCACAAAGTCCTCTGTGAGGACCTTTAAATAACCTATCGGCATAGCTAAGCCTTTGGGTTTAAATGACCTGAGATATGACTGATGTCTTCTGTCCAACGCCTACATCCCAATGGACAAGGCTGGCTTGGGTACTCCATTGAACACAGCAGTCAGGTAGCTTTGATTACAATGCCCAGAACAGTATAAGCTCCTATCTGCCCCCAACCTGTGAGAAGAGGCTTGGAACATCATTCATCTTGCCTGCTTCGCGGCGCTAGCAAATAGTATGTGTATTGTTCATTCTCTTTTCATAGGGAGATGGATTTAATAAATCTTTTTGATGCACAGTTTGCTGTAGCATCAGCAGGTCCCATGCCAGACTGCTTAAACAAATAAATTTCTAATACACCATAAACCACAAATGAAATATTTTAATGACTTTCATGATTACTAGACAACAGAAGGTACCAGTAGACATGAGCAAAAGCATGGAGTGGCTTTTATTCATGATGATGCTTTTTAAGGTTGCACATCAATGATGCTGAAAACCTCACAAAAGTCCAAGCTTACACTGTGTGGTTGAAAGGCATCATCGCAATGTGCCCCTTTTCAAATATCTGGAAAAAGAACACAACTGTACTGTGAGCCAATGTTCCTAAAGCAAGCTTGCCATCAGACCTTCCGATTGCTTGTGATGAGATCCTTTGCAGCACCATTCAGCTCTATACACCAAATAAAAGAGCATGTGTAGTCGGCAAACCCACCACACAGATGAACAACTCCACCACATATGAAATATTTATTCTTCCCCTCTCAAAAAAAGAGACTGTTTCATGCATGCTCATTCTTGCTCTTGTGAAATCTCCAAGCCGTCAGAGCTACTGTAATCTATGCACATCAAAGATGCCCTTTGCTCTAAAGCTTGAGTAATCTTTACAAACGCCAGTCATGTTCAATCATGAATTCGTATGAGGAAATAATAAAGGATTCTGTCTGACAAGAGAATCCCATTCATTAAAAACAGTCTTTGAGACCCAGAAGGGAATGTCGCAAGCCGGGCTTCTGTCTAATCCTAAAATTCACATATCAGTCTGAAACAGTCGATAAACTGACCTATCTCTGCTAGCCTCGTTTTAGGATTTAGGTTTAGGTTTCCAGATTCTTTTGGGTTTTGTAGTGGGGCATCAGATGACAGTGCAGATTAAATTGTCTATATCAATACTGTTCTCTCGTCAAAGACCATGTTACTAGTTTGTTTCTTTCTTGCTTTTGAACCAGTTTACTTTGGTATAGGCCTCTGGCATTACAGATACACAATATTGAGGCTTTGAAATGAGAAATACAAAAGACAAAATAAAATTGCTAGCTTTCCCTCAGGAACCCTCTCATTTAGACAGTACTTAGAGGCATACTAGGATTAATATGCTCCCTTGACCAGTCCAGTATACACAATAAATTAGCTCAGGCCCTGCTCGTTTGCACCACTTTCGTCTCTCAGGTGTACCAGTGCTCCAAAAGGTGCTGACGCTATAGAGAAGGCAATCCTCTGACAATGCGAGTGCCACAAAAGGCAGCTTCTGAGTCTCTGTCACTTGTCCTGCCCTTTTCAGAGCCAAAACTGTCACTTGGGGAGGATATGAAAGAGTTCTAAATCCTAAAGCAATACGAGTGTGGATTTAAAGTGATGTGGTTTCACACTTGTCGCTTGAGGGAGTGGAGTGGCCTGTCACTTAAGAGTGCCACTTGAGGTCATGCAACTGGGCTCTGGTGTTCTTGAGAAGACAAAGGCTCTGCCTAAAAGCCATTTGATGTTTTTTTTTTCTCTGTTGTTTCATGAACATGACAGCGCTTATCATCAAAGACCAGCATGCTGATACTGTCAACAGCAGGTTTCAAATGATCGTGATTAAAAGACAGAGTTTAAACTCCTTTTGCACTAGTTTAGCCTTTCCTATCAATCACATGCTTCCTGCCTGAAACATCCCCGTGATTTGTTTTTCCATCACTGAAACACTGCTTAAGGACCACAGATACAACAACTTCATATTATGGCATGGATTTTTACCAATTGTGACATGACTAAACATCAAACGCATAGTGTGACTCCATACCGTGACTGATTATTGTTAAGTGGAGAACGGGGTTTGATTTATTCTTAGTATCTCTGAATACGTTGAAATTCATGATCCTGGTGAGAACTTTTGGAATGACTATATCAGACTGAGATATATAATGAGTCAGAATGCAGTTTAACCATTACCTCAGGGGCATATTCTCTCTTGGCAGAACTGAAAGTCTATTACCATGAACCCACTGAATTCCTTTTATCTCCTAGATTTTTTTTTTATTCTCAGAGCTGCCTTACCTACATTAAAAAAACACGCATCAGCAAGGCCTTTCGACCTCTCCAGAAACTTGAAAGCCTTTCCAAATGGCTGCAGATTTGGAGAGAAGGCTGCGTAAAGCTAAGCCTCACACCTTGTCACAGGAAGGGTGCAGGAATGCACCTGGCCTGCTGATGAAAGGGAAAGAGACAGTCTGATTATGAATTCAACATTGAAGTGGCATGATTTGCTGCTGCTGTCATGGACCAACTCCCATCACTCTTCAGTGCATTATTAATGGACCAGCAAGGTAATGCAAGGTTGTTTTTAATCATGCAAAAATTATCCTGACAGACTTGGATGTCTTTTCCAAATGAGAGCTGGATAGCCAAACAGTAGATTTGTTTACGGATTCAAGAGTGGATGTTACAGGGAAGGGTGAGTGTGGATAATAGAATATAAGAGCATGCAAACTCATCTTAAGCTGCAATCTATTTTCTTCACTAGTGTCGGACTGTTATGGGCTGTCCTGATGATTTTCAGTCCTGTTTTTGTATTGGGTCCATGGTTTTGTTGCCAGGAAAACATACAAAAATATGATAAATCTAGTGCAAGCTTGCTCAACTCCAAGTCACCGTTCTGTAGGCAAACCGGAGTGGCAACCTTAGTTTTACTTTAATTGCACAATAAATAATGGATATTGGGATATTTAAGATATGTGATATTCTCAAACAAAAATGGCAAATATTGACATAAAATACCAGTTGTTTTTCTTGTATGAGATGATGTGGTATGCCATGATGTCCACACGTATGTTACAACAGTGTCTGCGTGGCTATCACTGATAACGTTTTCTTGTTTAGGGCATACCTCACACTCTCTGAGACCTGCCAACATGTGTGTCTGGAGGCTGGGAGGCAGGCAATTTTAGCACCATGCCAAGAATCAATACTCCATCTCGCTGTCAGAGCGGAGCACACCAATCCTTCAGGGCCCACGTTATTTATATTGTTTTAGCCCTGCAGTCGCAAAAAAGGCACCAGTGATGAACGTCGTTCTCCCCCTTTCGCATCCCCCTTCCTCCGTATGTGAGGAAGGGAGAAGGAGAAGGGCAAGAGCTGAGGGTGGGGAGGCATTATTGTGTAATGCCCAAGGACAATGGCACTTCCCACAATGCTTAGTGCGAGTGAATTCAGTCAAATGCAAAGTCTCTCCTCACAGCCTTACAGCCGACCACCTCCCCACTTACTCTTTACAAGAGAAAACAGCCTGTTTTGATGCAAGCTCAGCTTGGTGCTGGACTGTAGTTTTTTTTAATCTGATTTACAAAACTAAAAATGGGTTTGATTTTCATTACTGTTTGAAGAAATGTGATGCCTTTTCTGGTTGTTTTAGGCTTTTATTATTGTTTGGCTATATTACCCTCGTAGTTCCAGTGCATTAAAGTCCAGTCCATTAAAGAAGAAAATGTCCTTGACTCATCAAATGCAGGTGCGTTACAGGGAAAACTGGGTAGACTCAATCTTTGGTTTTACTTGTCCTACAGTACCAATAACAATGTTCTTTTTTCCTGAGCACAAAATCAAACAGCACTGTGGTTCTCTCATAAGACTTTCCTGTCCCGTATGTTGTCACTCGCAGACACAGGTCTGAACTGACCTTTCGTGATGAATTGCTGGATGGTACTGGCCTTTTGATCTTAGTTCTCTAAGGGCAACAACAATGTGTCTCCAAAGGCAACAGAAATAAATGGATGATTCTAAAAAGTGCAGCTTAATTTGTGCTTTGGCACTCTCCTGAGATTCAAATCTATTTAAACTCAAATCGAAAGATTCTTCAATTCAAGGTTTTAAAGATGTGAGTATCACTCTAGGGCTGAAATATTGTATATGATCGAAATCACTTAAAGGAAATTATTGTTGAAATAATTGTGTCCATAGTTCATAACCGTAAGGCCAAGGCTCCACCGTATTTCTAATCAGCACCAACTAACAGTTTCATGACATCAACTCAACTTGGCTGTCTGTGCGAGTTGAAGGGGGAAGGGATGAATAATAAATAGAGAAAAGAAAGAATAAATAAATAAATACAAAGCACCTCCGCTCGCCTTTGAAGCAAGGTACAGCTCAGGGCGGTACCCAAAAATAACCGGAGAGACAGGGAGAGAAAGAGAGAGAGAGAGAGAGAGAGAGAGAGAGAGAGAGAGATGTGTCACGGCTGAATGGAGAGAGCGAGTTGTAGGGGCCGAGCGAGCCCAAGCCCCACATGCTTGCTCTGATAGGGACTTTTATGGCTCCTAGGCGTTGGAGCAGAAAAGAAGCAGGCACAAAAAGAGCTCTTCTTCTGCAGTCTCAATAATCAGGGATTCCACAGAAACAGGCCTAAGTGCTGACACACTGATGGCCTGCATCAATATCTGTAAACTCGCACACGGCAAGATTAGGGCCAGATTTACTAAGGCTTTAGCAGAGGCCTTTTCTACAGCCATGTGCACAGCTCACTGAGGCAGCACTCACCATTTGGCTCGCCCTATTGCCAAATATTTTTGTGGAAAAGAGGACTGTGAATTGAGTCGTAACTGTTGGGGTTGTGGGCTGTCACCCATGTGCAGAGCTGGGCAGCACACTAGTGACACATACTAACATATTTAAGTACGCATGCAAGTTACAAAGTGCAAAGTATTATTCATGATCATATGTTCACTGAACCAAAGTACAATTATCACTGAACATTGAATAAAATAATTTACTTCTATTCATGGCACCTTGCCATGTTATATTTTAGCCATTCACAATTACTTCCTGTTTTTGGGTTTGGGTAATTTCATTCTACTGGTTCAGTAAGTTGACAGTGTCGCTTTTTCTCAATTCACACCTTAGAACTTACAACCAAAAAGAAAAGAATAACTGACTTCCTATGCTGCTAGACAGTTCAAGGACATTGTGCTGCAGTTCTACAGGAAACATAAGAAAAACTTAAGTACTGCAAAATGTTTTTGTAACTAAAGTTTTCTTGTGGAGCTACTTTTATGCTGCTTGAGACATTGCTTCACTGAAGCGGTAATACTTCTGCATGAATATGAGTTTAGGCTACTCTGCTCACTTCTGCCAAGGGATGCATAAGTGGTCATACCTTCTGGTGAAGTGTTACAGGACAATTTTACAACACATGCTATGTTATAATGAAAGTGCATGTTCTTTGGACAAAGCAAAACCTGCACCACACACAACCACAGATCACCCACAGACAACCGACGCTAAGGCAAGATCCCCACTAACCCAGCCAGGCAGATTTTAATATTTCATGTTCACAATTTCTCGGGATTTAACATTGTTTTCTGTCAAATTACAAACCACAAGATAAATAGGCTGCCTCTGTTTGGAGGGCAGAAATAGAAATAATAATGTTAGAACTTCAGAATCAAGCTTGACAGCAGAGGGAAAAAGCAAAAGCTTCCACGACGCTTTCGGCTCCAAAAAAACGAATTTTATTTTTTTGAACCCCTTGAAAGATAATTGGGCATCAGGTAGAGAGGAGAAAATGAGACTCGTGAGTTCACTTGTCCTTTGACAGTCTATCAGGTAAGCATGCCCCCCCACACTAATGATGTCTTGCCAACCTTGAAAGCCCTTGTTAAACGTGGAGAAACATCACACGCCAGACCTTTTCTGTGGTAATAGATGTTTCATCTCAAGAATAATGACTATTTCACATTCTCTTAGAAAAGAAATCATCCCTGGAAACAACCTTACACACATATTCTGATGTTTCTTGATTAGATCTTCATGTTTCCTTCCTGGAACAAAGGTAACATTATGAACTCAATTCTCATCAAATCAAACAGCAAGGTGTTTCCGGAATTGAAACGGCACACTTAAATTCAAGTACTAACGCTTTGTTAAAGAGGGAAAAAGTGTGCTTCATGCAGTCACATTCAAAAGATGTTATGATATGTGTAAACATACTCTACTTCATCTCCTTGTGCCTTATAAATCTTGTCAAAGCCCCTTGTTTACAGGCCTGTCAATCAAATCAAACAGGAAGAAAAAAAACTTCATTCAACATTATTGTCACATAGCAACGAGACAGCTGGTGTATGTTCCGAGGCTTTGACAATTTGTTTTACATATATAAGCACCCACCATGAATGCAAAATTTTGGTGGGACAAAAAGAAGTTTGATGTCTGAGAGAGTGCAAAACAAAATGATATCTGTGGCTTCGCTCTCAGAAGCAGAAGCAGAGCTCCAGCGGAGCCCAGGTGGTGAGGCGGAGAGACTGCGAAGAGTGGAGGTGTGGCTGGCCTGCTGGAGCGAAATGGGCCCCCAACCCACTCTAGAGGCCAGATGGTTCGGGCTACCAGCATAAACGGACTGAAAAACATCCACAGTGGCCCCGCAAGCCAGGCAGAGCACAACACCTAAGACTGGCTGATATGGCCAAAAAAATATATATTTTCCTTTCTATTTAATAACTCTACCATGCTTTTTATAAAGCTTTAGTTTCTTAATACTAAAGAAATTAAAATGTCCACAAAGAGATGTTGTGCTGTTGTGAACAAACACATATACTTCTTCTTCCTGAATAGGGAGTGAAGCAATTTTCCAGTACAGGATTGAAGAACTAACCTATTTTTTCTACTTTACTGAAGACACCTCAAACACATCAATTTTGTCAATAAAGGAAAAAGAAAAACCTTACAAACTCCATATCCACATCAGTTAGGTAGGAGGTTCAATAAACTTCACTTGTTCAAAAGCCTTCCACTGGTGCTATTTTTCCACATGCACAGGCACTTTTGACCTGATGTATGCTTCAAGGCCGATTCAACACTAAAGGTGACATGCTCCAGTAAACACTTCAATTAAAGCTGATCATCTGTAGCTGCCCATGTAAAGCTTCATCCATGCGCTGATCATGAATATGCATTACAGAAAGGTCACTTTTGATCTTTTGTGTTTTTATGTACACAATGTCCTATGCACATGTATCACGAAAAGGTCATTCCAGAACCGTCTCTTTGAAGTGCATTCCAGTTCAATCCTTTATTTGCGTGAAGCTTATCCAGCAAAAAAAAAGGTACATTACCATTTCCCTCTGAGGGTAAGGGAAAACTTTTCTCGCTTTTTTAAAAAAGTCTAATGTGAAGTGGCTGATCCATTTACATGACAGAGGTCGTCCTCTGTGTTGAGGCAGTAATTGTGTCCTGCAGGCAGAGGGGAGGCGGGAAAGGGCTGGTCATTATGGGTACAAAATGTGCACGCAAAAAAAAAAAAAGTCATTGCTAGTTGATTGATGGGCTCCGCAGAGATAAGCCTCCACCTACTCCGGAGTGACCACGGATGGAACAGCTCAACTAGGCGGCCCTCTGTGAACACCACATGCAATTCACCGCAAATTACACTTATACATACAAAGGAATTAAAGGGCAAAGTCAAGGGTGAATTGTGTGCAGTTGTTTAGAGCTGGTAATTACCTCTGACAACGAACCTAAAATATTGTTTTCAGGAACTTTTTGTGAACACAGGTTTCCTTGAAAAGAGATTTATAAAATAGACATTCAAAGAGAAGGAAAAGTCCGTGGCTCTCATTGTTGCAGAGTGAAGTGAACTGTATGTCAAAACAAGTATGTTACATTCAGCAAAACATGATAGGCGGAATAGCTTGTGTCATAACTCTGAGACATGATGATGGAAAGTGTGTCCTTATATATGTGTCAAGGAGAGTTTATACAGGGGAGGCTACAGTGAGTGCTTAGTGAGTCAAAAGAACAACCCCCCCCCCCAAAAAAAAGCATCTCCGTGTCAAATATAACTGAGAAAAAATTATTTGATATTTTTCACAAGATCATAATGTGAGCAAAAAGAAGGTTCTTAAGTAACTTTCCCTACTATCTTCTCTCTATACGTATATAGAGTGTTGTCTCATTGACGTTCAATTCATCTACTCTCTTTCTATCTCTCTCTCTCTCTCTCTCTCTCTCTCTCTCTCTATCTCTCTCGATCTCTTTCTCTCTCTCT
>JBBMFX010000128.1:9280171-9299126 GCA_037832545.1 Rhabdalestes septentrionalis
CTCTCTCTCTCTCTCTCTCTCTCTCTCTCTCTCTCTCTCTCTCTCTCTCTCTCTCTCTCTCTCTCTCTCTCTTGCAGGGCCAAATTAGAAAACACACTTAAAAAAGCAAACAACTTTGGCAAGTTATATCTTTGAAAATCTTCTTAGCACACTAACAGTGTTCGTTATCGAGAAACCGGGCCCACTTAAATGTGTATAGAAGTCTGCCTATTATGTGCAAATTTTTAGCAAGCTTTATAGATCACTGATCTTAATCCTAATCCGACTAATAATTTGGGTATAAGAGTTTGGATTTAGTACATAACATTCAGTTTCCAGTTTGGAATTCCGGATTATGCTGTTTTTGCCAATCTAATGTTCCCAATATTAATACTAATCATATTATCTATGCTAGCTATTTCACTTTT
Organism: Rhabdalestes septentrionalis; assembly: GCA_037832545.1. Classification (NCBI taxonomy): domain Eukaryota; kingdom Metazoa; phylum Chordata; class Actinopteri; order Characiformes; family Alestidae; genus Rhabdalestes; species Rhabdalestes septentrionalis. The sequence continues at coordinate 9,280,579 of JBBMFX010000128.1, forward strand.
AACTTGCCTCCAAGTTTAAATACCATACTCAAACATTCATATTTTAATAAAAAGCCTGTGCTCTACATTTTTGACATTTTGTCAATCTTGCACCTTATTTCAACACAAGAAAGAATCATTAGTTACAGAGACAGGTTAGGTGTCTTGGTCAAGGACACAATGCTAAAAACTGAGGGGTTTGAACCTACAAATGCTTGTGGTCATTCACAGGTGAGTGTTTTACACACTAGGCTACTACTGCCCTTAGATGTGAGCTGGTAGGTCCAAAGTAGGTCAAAAGGAGAGAGGAACCGAATCATCGGTTAAAGAATTGGCCGCAGGGCCAATTATTTAGGACTTCCAGCCACGGACAGCTTAGGCATTGTCAGGACAGTCATATCCCAACCCTAAATCTGAAGCTAAAATGGAATTTCCTGTATGAACAGCTGGGACAATAAAACCAAGCAGTGAATGATAATCTCATTTTATAAAATGACATGCTCCTGTACTAGCGAGAACAGGGCTTCCTTCCTTGATGTTTGTGCTCCTTTAAGTGGACGCTCCTCTCACCATGCCTGCCGGCAAACATGACAAAGTGCTGAAGTTAAGTTATTAAAGTTAGCCTGGGTCAAAACCCCACCCCACCACCACCATTCCATTTAAAGATACTAATCTCTACACCTTGGCACTGATTAACGGTTGTCATCTCCGTTTGAATTGCAATCAATAGTGTGTGTATGCATCAGCCTGCAAAAGGGAAAGGACAGCAATTCATCCTCTTCTCCACAAGCACCCCCACAGATCCCTGCCAAACTCATTATTATAACTTCAGATGAGACACTTAATTAAAATACTGCTTACCCATGTCCTGACAGGATCGACATATGTATTTGGAAGGTAAGGAGATGTATTTGTGGATTTTTGTTTAATATGCACTGTTATGAACTGTGGGCTTCTTGTTTTTTCCCTCACTGTATCTCTTAATTATTTGCTAAGAAAGCAAGTCATCTTCAGTAAAAACCTAAATGAAATTGCACTGATGACCAAATAATAAGGCTTAAAAGTACAGAATGGATTTAAGACTGCAAAAAATGCCAATTTTTTATGCAAAAAGAGTATACAGAGAGCAAACCTAATGAAGAAAAATGTGTTTTCTCAGGGGGCAGGTAAATATGTCCTCAACTGCATAAACTGCAAAGCATTGCTAAAAACACATTTAAATCCCTACCAAGCAAACAAAACCAAACACAAGATATCAGCCTTGACAAGATATCAGTGGCTGTTGAACAAAAAACATTCAACTGAACTAACAGGACGAGGTCTCAGGGAACACACTGTTTAAACTGGCACACTCAAAACAGTGAAGGGGCCCAAAAAAACATGAGGTCATTGATTTTCCAATCAACAGCAAATGGTGATTGAGTCAGATAAGCACCTTATCTCTCTGTTGGGAAAAAAAATTCTGCTCTGTGGATTCGATTTTGACTGCAGGTTGAAGGGGATGGCAAAGACAAAGAGGAAAGAGCAGCCTGTTCATCCAATGTGATGGCATCCTATCGCTCAACAGGATAAACAGATTGCCATGTTAACATATTACGCTGAATGACTTGAGAAACAAGGAGTCTCTGAAGCAAAATGAGTTCTCTACATGCCAATGTGCCTCAGTGCTCTAGGACAGCTCCCTGCATGCCATACGCTCTACAGTCTATAAGTAAGTGGACAGTGACACAGTGAGGTTAGCCCTAAGAAATTGACTTTATATGATTTTATTACTGCCATTTTGCTATATGTCTAAGTCAATATACAGTACTTGATTTACTGTACTTTTTCAGTCTTTGTTCTTAAGTCACACAAGTTAAAATTATGATTAGTTACAGTGTTAAATTTATAATTGACTACATTTACATTTAAATTTTGTATTGGCCCATTTCTATCAGTCAGTTTTTTTTAATATTTCAATAAATGACTTGAAAAAGATAAAAGTAGAAACCATAACATTTGAACAAATTCAAACAATAATATTCAAATTAACTACATATGAGAAGTAATGAATATAATGATGGCAAAACGATTATAATACAATATGCTTTTGCTTTCTCTGGCAATTTAGAATACTGCAGAATATCAGCTTTAACAAGAAGGTGAACTACATAAAAATCCGGGGGAGAGTTTCTGTGATCTGGGTCTTTCAAATAGGATTAGTGTTGCGTCTGAGATGTTCCCTTTCTGTTCCACAAATCTGGCCTTGGCACTCTTCTGTGGTCTCCCCAGCACCATCTGCCTCCCCTGTTCCCCTGCCTGCACATGTAAACTGCCTTTGAACCCTGCCTTATCGGATCTTTTAGTCAGCATAATCCCAGGCAACCTCAGAACTCCTTGTGTATGAAAGTATCCCAATTAGCAAAGATACACACTTTATACCCCCCTCCCAATTTTTTTTCATACAATGCCTTACCCCTCCATTCCTAAACCTTCCAAGCTAGCCCCAATGTAGCATGTGGCTGCAGTTCTCAATTTCAAAACAGTATCGTTAAAAAGATGTGATGAACACACCTTTTTTGTCTCCTGCTCTCTACAAAAAAGTACCTGCTGAGTATTCCCTCCAGACAAAAGGAGATGGCTTCAAACTGCACCCAGGAGTAAATGGCTTTGATGAATAGGGGTCATTGTGTTACAGCTGCTTGTGCTAATTACTCTATTTTCTGAGTTATTACTTGCAGATTCTTCTCCGTGAGCAATGCTAATGCAGCTCTGTACCATCCTTCAAAGCGAAACAAACCCTCGGCAGAAGCACCTTTGTTTTATGAGGTACACTCCTCTTTGGTGGAAAGCAAGGCTTGCTTGTGATTTGTCATTATTGTAAATAATATAGCTGTCTACTTGAAAGCCGTGGCAACAGTTGTTTTGTACAGTTGCCATGCTTTCGTCCATTCGTCCAACCAGCAAATACAGGGATGGCAGTGGAAATGTGTGATCATGCTTTTATCAGGCTTTATTCAAAATTACCTTGCTTATTTAGAAAAATACAATTATGGAGATGATAGCATGAGAGTCACCAGATGATGTCCTGAATGCTATTTAAGTCTCAGGGACATCTCAGAATGCATTGGTAGTATCACTAGATTACGGTGTACTGTTTTCCTCTTCAAGATGCGAAGAGTAAAAAAAATCTCTGACTACACCAGCCCTAAGTAGCAGTATGCTATAGAAAACCATGTACGCTCATGTTACACTTTAACTATTGCAGATAAGTCAGATAGCTCTCATTAAAATACAGCTAAACTAGCAAAGAACACATGAGGTGGAACTAATCCATGAAGCAGAGAAAAGTGAGCTACATGGTCTCATGAATATGACATCGACTAGTTTATAAGCACAACAGTGATTAAGTTACCGTTAGTGTTTTTAATCTTCTGTGAGTCATTTTTAACTTATTTAAATGTGTTACACAACAAGATGGTTTTCTCAGGTTGTTCGCGGATAATTTCCTAATCTTGTTACATTTTGACTTGACGAAACTCTTTACTTTTCCACTGTAGTCATTAAATGTAATTACACAAATCATATCTGTAGTTGACAAATTGTAGTTAACAAAAGTGACAAGAGTCAAACCTTTCGACAATGTAAAAGTTCTTGAGTTTAATGCAAAAAACACCTTGCTTATTTACAGGATTACTGCTATCTGGAAGATACATGAAGTGGCAGCAGATGATCTTTGCATGCGTTTTTAAGCCACAGGGATTTGTTTTTTCACACAATTATACAAATACCTGAAAATTACTTTCACAAAATGAACAAACCTGTCAGAAGTTGGTAATCTTGGGAATGGTAATCTTACTGCTTCCTATGTAGATCAATGGCTGATTGACACGGTCTTTGCACAAACACACATTTTCACATGCAGATCTGTGGATTACATGGATTCACTATTATTCCTGATGGTATAAAACTAAGCTCTGACAGCATAAAACCAAAACCGAGTTCTGCGGTCAAAACAGTAAAAAAAGCTTCAGTCATCCTTATCAGTCTTCCAGCTTCCACACGTGACTGCGTTCTGCTATTATATGTTTTTATTACCGTGTTCCTTCTCGGTTCTCCTTCCATCTTATTTCCCCAACGTGAATTCACTGATCCAGAGCTGGGTTGAAGGTTATTCATGTTTGTCTGTCACCCAGGGATATCTAATATTTCTAGTTTCTGTCCCCCTGCTGCTCCCAGTGGCTTTGCTCTCTCTTGCGAGGGGTGAGAATATGATTTCTGGCTCATGGCTCATGGTCCGACAGCAGATTTGACTCAGAGCCGTGGAGATTGCAGCTTCGTCCGTGCCCCCCATCACCTCTGGCCAGGGGTGAGACAGGCTGCTATTTGTTTTCACATCAAGGCCTTTTCCCGTCTGAAGGAATGTATAAGACTCAGAGGACCAAACTTCTAAGGTTTGCGCACATAGACTGCCTACTGATAAAAATACAGTCATTCTGAAAGGGAAATTTTGATACAGGTGTCTTTGCACGGATGAGAAATCATGATGACACCAAAAGGAAGAAGTTTTGTTTGGGTCAGGGCGCTGTTAGAGTACCGAACTCAGTAACACTATTACAGACCTAGTAAAAAAAAAGTCAATGCCAGTCATAAAAATGTTTATAAATGATAGAAATGACTTTCCTAGAATATTATGTTGTGTTATATACTCTTCTAGCCCTGGTATGCTGTGCATTGAATTGATTTGACTCACGTCACCTCAAACGCGCAACAAGTTTTTTTTTCACCTTTCTAGTGTATTCTGCTCATAAACACAAACATCAAGGAGTTAATAAAAAGCAAAAGGGCACACGAGGCCCCAGAAGAGTGACATAGTTAATATGACTTGGCAATCACTTCTTTTAGCACTATATCAAAGAGGTCAGTGACCTCTAATAAGAGGCTTCTAATTTTCTTCTTGCAAACTGTTCTCAGGGGTGCACTGACGGCACACTACTTTTCTCCTCAGCATGTGTGCGTCTTAGACATTTCATATATTTTTGAACATTGTGTCATTTGATATTCATTATATCTGACTTGCAGCACATTGAAACAAGCAGATGAATCAGTTAATACAACACTTGTGTTTGTGCACAATATCGTCACGTTTTAGCATCCATATTTGCCTGAGATTTAAGGCACTCAAACAAATGGAGAAGACAAAATAAATGGATGCAAATGTATTGGATTTCACAATATCCCATATGATGAATGATGTGTAAATATTAGATCATCATAAAGATAGCACAATACCACGTTTTCTCTCCAGTGCAGATGTTAAAAACTCTGGTATCATCTGATACTGATGCACATCTTTTGTTTGTGACAACATCCAAGACTGAAAATGAGCTATCTTTAGATAAATCAATACAGATGAGAATCGAAATGAAGGCTATTATACCTGAACAGTTTCATACAGCACTCGAATGATTTAATACAGTACATGAAGAAAAACACAGCTTACGATAGGGGCCTCACATGATGTACATACCACATTAGGCTTTCTCTGATATCCAAGCAATCCAGTAATTTCTGCTGATATTAGCTTTATACCAGTGCCTGGAATCAGACCGATGCCATCTCTAGATAATGACATCTGGATAGTACAGCTACATATCTATAGCAACTCTGGATATCTCTAATGACGAAGCAAAAAAAAACACCATGAAAACTCAGACAAAGCACAGCTGTTTATCTAAAATATTTCTCCACTCGAGCGCCTGGCAGCATTCTTCTGAATTAAGCATGCTTGTGGTGAAGCTCAAAGACTGCTCGAGTGCCCATGGTCAGTGCCTGCTCCAGCACATCAAATTAGTCTGCATAAGAAGCAGCCTCAGTGCATCGCTCTCTGAGAGCTCCTCGAAGGCTCTCGGAATGTTCTAGCATGTGGCCTACCCGTAGCCAGAGACACTGCATGTTTTACTCTCCCTTAATGGACTGTGGATGTTGCTCTGAATCATTGGGCTTTTGGTAAAAGCACTGCTCAGATCGGCCATTGAGAGCAAGTGGCCGGTGTGTGGACACATTCTAATAGAGAATGAGAAGAAGCTAGAGGGAGATTTATTTTCAAACCTGAGCCTTCAAAGTCTCTTGCATGTTTTTGTTATTGTACTATGGGCAAAAAACAGTAACATCACCACTGGTACTGTTCAGAACAAGATAATGTTGCTTATTTAGAACTGTGATTCTTTCAAAGATATCATAGGAGTCACCAAATAATGCCCCACATGTTTTAAAGCCACTAATAATGGAAGAGGTGAAAATATGAATAGTATGCAACACTTATATGTATATTAATTTCATGATGGGTCCCTTCAGAAGGAACAAAAGTAATTTCTGAAACGTGCAAGAGGATCATATTTATATTTTAGGCAACAAAATTTGAAGAACAGACATGTTACAATGGTTTGTACGGTTAAATGGTTCTTCTCAGTGATGAAGCATCAGCTGTATTTGGTTCTTTAAATAACCTTCTTTTTATATAGTCACAAAAAATTCCACTATTATTACCCAAAGTACCGTTTTAGAACCTTTTTAGTACTGTATATAATCTTGTTTATTTTTAAGTGTGCTTCTCAGAAGAAAGTCCTCCAATTTAATTCCATGTTATACACATACATACTGAATGCAGCTGATTATTAAGTGCCACAAGTTTACAGTGAGATCAGCCTCTGAGCGCAAGTGGCTAGACGCACTCACGAACAGAAGCGTGAGCAGCTGGATTTATTTTCTGATCTCAGCCAAGGTGACAGAAGAATCGGCCTTTATTACGGCCTTCGAGGGCTCCTGCACTTCTGAGGTTCTCCAGCATGGACAAAAGAGTGCTATCACATGCCCAGGCCTCCATTCAGCGATTCCATTTTGTGATGCAGAATGACATTAATGTCCATCCCTGCGCTAGTGCACTTAACCTGTATGGTCGATATATGACTTCTAGGATGGATGTATGTTAATAGCTCTTGGAGAGTTATCTGTTACACTAATAAGCGATGATGATGACACTGTTTGGCAGGCAAGGTTAAGCGGGGATGGTCTGGTCACTGGGTGAACATCACAAAGTGTCCGGTGTGAACATCGCACTCTCTTTACAAGTGGATGAGGGGGAAGCTTTGATGGCTTTGAAGGGAGCCAGTTCTCAGAGGCTGTGCCACCATTAGCAGGTACTATGGAAGGGAATGCCGCAAGCATAACTTTTCTAATGCATCCTCATTAGTTTGTTTACTTGCTGTTAAAAAAAGAAAACCTCAACACCAAAGGGAGGTGAGCAGTTTGTAGTGTTCTCAGATAACCGAACAACAGATAAACACCTCAGGCATAGGTGTAACTCAAACTTCCCTCTATGAATCATAATATTGGAGCTTTCTCCATTGGAATTCCAGGTGCTGCTTTGGTGCCCTGGGCTGGACGCCTTTGATCAACATATCAGAGACATGTTTGGCTTTCATCTGGTGGATGTGCACTCCGGCCAAGGGGGGAATTCGGATCAAGGTTCATCCGAAGCACCGCACATCCTGCATGCCTCTCTCTGTCAGTTCCACATTAATTCTTTCTCTGTTAATCCTCTGTGTGCGACTTGGGCATGGTGCGTTCCCAAATCCAAGCCACAGGATGTGTGTTCCGGACCAGGCACAAGCTTGAGCAAAGTAGGGGAATGGGGAGAAAGACACAATGCACTGAAAATCACCGGATAAAGCTCGACAGATGTCACGTCTTCGTTTCGCCGAAAAGTGAAGATTAGCATCGCAGTGCTCTCTATTTTGTTTGCCTGACACCTGCTGATGGGATGATTATGTATTTGTCTTAGTGAGAGCTTTGCTCTTTGTCTCTCTGTATGCAAGACACGTCAGGAGCATCCCAATCACTGGGTGAGGGATTCTCTTGTTCTGTTCAAAAGCCTGAAGGACTAATTAGCAATTATTACTTGATGCTCTCAAAACACATGAAATATTTCTCCAACTAGAAAGAAAGAGGGATGATTAAAAAATAAAGGACGATAAATTATACATGGAGAGAACTGAGAAAAGAAGCCCTCTGGTGCCATATTTGCGTCTGTGTCCCAAATATGAAAAAAAAGTTATAGTTTTTTCGTATAAATACGAACATCATTTTTTCCTTTCTTTTTTTGTGGACGGGACCATAAACATTAGGCTTCTGTTGTCCGTTGGCAGGGTTATTGCCACTGGAGACTCCAGACAGTGTAGCAAGGATTAAAAATAAAACGCGCAAGTAAACACACAGGCGATGGCTCTCCCATAGCCCATCTCTGTAATTAGGCAGGGGAGTCTGGAGTCCTCATTGGCAGCTCGTACAACTGATATTGATCAACTGCGGACACAAACCAAACACAAATGGGTGAAGGCGTAGGCTCAGGGGATCTCTCTTTAAAACGATAATAATGGTAAAAAAACGTAAGAAAAGTTTTTTTGTTGCCGGAGCAGGAGGGAGGGGGAGAAAGCTGAATTATTTAGCGCTGGAGACACACTGACGAATGGTGTGAATGAGAGGCGGTGCATTAAGAAGACCTGTGGGTCCGAGTGCTGGGATTTGGTCGAGCGCGAAAGGAAGATGCAAACCATTAATTTCCTGCGGGCCTAGACATATCCACCATCATCAGGGTAACAGCTGTGCAAGGCTTGTGGGGAACAGCAAGGAGAGTTCACCACACTGTTCAGCATGCATCCAGTCAGACGGAACGTATGAAAACGCCTTTGCGTGTTTACCAGTTCTGCTAGGGATTATGTGAAAATGGGAGCGTTTAAGCTTTAGCATTCTCATGTTTTACTCTCATAACTCTACAAGTAGCTGCTCTGTGTTCGTGCTCCTTCCAGTCCGTGAGCATGCAAATAATCGTTTTGTCTCACCTAATGTGATTATGAGGATTTGTGGGTGTACAATGATGAATGGAAAGCAAATCCACAAACAGATGGATTAATGGTTTATCACTCCAACTCTCACAGATTTATGCGCGAGGCCACCTTTGTTCTAAAAGGAGACTCAGCGGTGGGAGAAAGGGATCACCCAAGACTCTTCTCCTGCGAAGATGTGGCCCAACTGTTTGACAGCATTAACAGGGTCTGACTTCTTTACTGAATGAATAAAAGTTGTCATAGGAGGAATATGCTCATTATTTATGGCTCTTATTAAGCATGAATCCCAGTTTCTCTTCCCGTTAGACACTTAGGTTCCACGTACATTTTGTTATTTCTCACTCATGGCTCAATGAAACAAGAAGAAACATTCAAAGTGCTTATGTTAAGCATTCAATGCATATCACATTAAATAAGTAGGAGATAAATTATAGTGACCTGATGATGATTTTATTACGATTATATTAGGTATTCTTTTGCAATTTAGTCATGCTTTTGTAACTCCTTTACGCTGAAACAAATAAACGGCCAAAGTTCCAAGTGCAATGTTGTTACTGGATGAAAAAAACTGATAATGTAACAATTACAAATGTTTTTATTTAAGTAATTATGACAGTCACTTTAAATTCAGATCACTTAGTGGCAGATGATGAAAGACTCACTGCAACAAAAGTTCAAAATAAATTACATTGTAGCCTGTGCTATATTTTCTGATGGTTGTTTTTCCATGTTTGTGTGTTGCTTGATGTCACGCCACGGTGTGCGTGCATGCCAGGCCATGGCAGCGTCTGGCTAGAGGGAGGCAGGCCTGTGACTAAGCTTTATGTAAACAGCCTGCCATTATCTGTCACCCGCACAGCCTTCAGCTGCAGCGCCGTGCGAGAAGTGTCACCCACTTCCACATATCGCCTTTTTTTTTAATGTTACAGCCCCAGCCTTTGCCTAGGTGCCATGTCTGCGATTTCAAATACTTTTTTCCCGCAAAAAAAAATCTGAGGCACTCTCACTGGCAAAAGAAGTTTACAGTAATGAGTAGCACACTGCAGCAACTTGATAAGTAAAACGTCAATTTGAGGTAATTAACAGTGGAAACCGTGGTGGGCTCTCTTTCTGAAAGAAGCCAAGACACTTTCTCTTCTCCTCTGATTCTTTTACATGACACAGAATATATTTAGTGACATCAGGAGGTCTTTGGTAAATATGTTTCACCACCGCAGGTGAGAAATTACATTTTCAATCCTATGGTCAAGCAAATTTGTGAAATGTTTCTCATTTCCATTAGACCTTTAATCTCTTTTTATTTAATTCCGTTGTTTGCAGGTGCTTCTCCATTTTATTTTAGACAAAAAGGATAAAAAACTAGAGTAGTACGCAGCCAAACTTCAGATCTTATGCCGATATTCATATGCAAATTTTGAACACCCTCAGTCGAATGATAATTTTCCAGGTGAAGTTACACATTTGCTACAGTGGACAAACAAACAATTTAGTGGACAACTTTTATGACGCTATTGGGATTTTTTTAAATCTGCCATAACTTTGCATTGGCAATTTTATGTTTTCATTTTTTCAATAGGTTTCAAATTCAGCAAATATGCAGAAATATTTACGGCATTTAGTAGACACTTTTATCCTACGCGACTTCCATTCCCTAACTACAGGGGACAGTCTCCCTGGAGCAACTTGGGGTTAAGGGTCCCAGTGGTGGCCCTCTGAAGGCAGGATTCGAAGAGGCAAGAATCCTACCCAATAGGCTGCCACCACCCTGTGATCTCTGTAGAGAAAGATGACTAATTTTCCTGAAGAAAATCAACTTTTTGCATATAAATGTAGCTGTTGGTTCCACTGCAGTTATACAAAAGTTTTTTTTCATATTTTTCTACTGTTTGGGCAGTTGTTTTATGTCTGTTTGAGTCATTATTTCACAGAAGTAAAAATATATATTTTCAGTATGGGTTTCGGGCTACTCTACAGTATCTCTCTTCACCACCCACAGCATAACAGATTGAGGAGCATGCCATTTCTCTCTGTAAGTTCTGCTGAGCTAATGGATTTACTTTCTTGTCTACTTGCCGCAGACTGACATCAGGCTTTGACGCATGGATTGGAGCACACCTCTCGAAGCCTCAGCCCTTGCCCCACGATCCCCACGGCTCATAGAAATTGTATATTTAGCCGTCACGGATCAATGGATGCAGTGCACATAGGAAGCCCCAGGCAAGGCATTGTAGAAACCGCTCCAGTACCACAGGTGTAAAAGGATATTTGAGTCCTACTGGTTCCTTAGACCAAGCCACACTTCAGAGTGAATACAAAGTTCCTGTCCATAAAGCGGGAACTGCATTCTCTACCCAATGGCCCACTAAAAACACACATACATAAACACAAATACCCCCTCCCACACACACACAAATACACCCCTGAAACACACACACACACACAACCAGTGGCAACACGTCAGCAATGGCCATCCCTAGACCTGCACCAGAGAATAATACTAACCTTTTCATTGTTTGAAATCGCTGAGGCGACCGGAACACACACTAATTATGTAAACATGACTTTGAGAAATGCCCGCCGGTGAAAGAGGCACAAAAGCTGTGAATTTCCTCTCAAATGTATACATTACAAAGGGTGCAGCGTATGTAAGGGTGTGTGAGAGACTGTGTGCGTGAGTGCAATGGGGGGTGCTCAGCAGAATTTTAATGAAGCCTCAAGGTTCTGCTAAAGGACAGCAGAAAGGGAGGATGGAAAGAAGAACAGAGGCTCAGAGTAGCATTACGGTGCTTATGCATAGTAGGCTAGTAATTGTATGTCAAGACGACAGGACTTACCATGTAATCTTCAAGATTATACCACAAGCCCAGTCGCTTTGACTTAGTATCACTAGACAATTCAATGACCTAGATGACTGAAAACTTCACAGACATGTACATACAGTGTCACTTACACACATACACTGATCAACCATGACATTAAAAGCACCTGCCTAACATTGCATAGCAATACTTCTAAATATGTTTCAAGACATGGGAACTTTAAAGGTGTGCTGTGGCATCTGGCACCAAGACATTAGCAGCAGATATTTTAGGTTGTGAAAATTGCGATGTGGGGTTTCCATGGATCAGACTTGTTTGTCAAGCACTCTGGCAAAATTCTTAATTGGTTAAAAAAAACAAAACAGTCCTGAATTAGTTTTGCAGTGTGGCAGGGCAAATCATCCTGCTGAAAGAGGCCATTTGTATTAGGATACTCTGTTGTCATGAAGTGGTGAACTTGCTTTGCAAAAATGTTTCGGTAGGTGGTACATGTCAAAATAACATCCACATGAATGCCAGGTTTCCCTGCAAAACATTGTGCCTCCTACCCATATTGCATTTTGGTTCAGTTTAAGTTTCAAAAAGTACATTTTTTTTGTTGACCTTATTTAACAATCCTGATAGCTTGGTTATATATCAAAATAATCTTTAGATTATTCGATAACTAATACAACCAATAGTGACAGCCCTATTAGAATATATGTTCCAATATATCTTAACATGGAGTTAATGTAAGAGCTTTCTTGTCTAATCTGGTCAAAGCTTTATCACTACATGGCACTTGGACATTATGTTTCTGATGTGAGCAAAGCCAGTGCAAGGGGCTAAAGGTTATCCTGCCGGCTTATTCGTTTAACAAGACTTGATTAGAGGTCAAAGGTGCTGACTTAATTTCATCACATTAGACGTCAATTAAGCCTGAGTGGCAGATGTTCTTAGCCATAAAAAAAGCATGCTAAATGCTTCCATTTTGTGCCAGAATGCTTTATTCTTTCCCACCCCCCCAAAAACTAGCCAAAAATACACTAGTGCAAGACTTTGTTTGTCAGAAACTAGGACCAAAATATTTGCACCACCCATCTGCTTCTCCTATTCCATGTCTATACTTTTAAAAGACCTAAAGGTTCCAACACCAATCAGCAGTGTTGGGCAAGTTACTTAAAAACTGTAATGTGTTATTTATTACTTGTTACTGTCATTTCAAAGAAATTCGTTATATTACAATATTACTGTATTTAAAATGTAAGGCATTACACTACTATTGCATTACTTTTACGCTACACTTGCCAAAATAACTGGAAATATGGATTTGGCCATGTAAATATAGCTCATGACGCTCAATTAGCTCATAACACATCCAGTGGAAGGTGACAGTACTATCCGATGTTAGATCAGTTGCAGGTTCACTCATCTCTAGGGTGACCAGATTTGGGATTGTGAAGAAAAGTTCTTAGCGCGGACTTTCTTTACCAGCTTGGCCGTGGTCCGAGGGGTGTTAGATGTTTAATGCACATCTCGGCCGCATGCATCTGGGGCCGACGGCCTTTCTGGACTTTTAGGTTATGGGAGATGCCCATTATGTGATGAAAATTTAGGCAGCTCAAAATCCCGAAGGATTCTAAAATTCCAGCCGGATGTGGGAAGCAGGTCTCAAAAACAGGACATGTCCAGGAAAAAGAGGGCGTCACCCTACTGTTCTCTCTGTCTGACACATTTTGCACGGACGTTTCTCCTCTGCTGATCTGTCGAATTTATATGAAGGAGAAAAAAAGCTTCTTTCCAGTTAAAAAAACTGCATTGTAACGCACATATAAAATATGTAGTAAAATGCCTTACATTACCGCATTACAGCAAAAAGCAATGCATTACAGTAATTAGTTAATTTTGTAACGTGTTACTCCCAACACTGCCAATCAGCCATAATGATAACACACTTGCAACATTACGTCTGTCCCCAGACATATATATACATTAAGATATGCCTAGAAAAGCCTAATTTTGTAGTGTAAACCTCAAATATGCCCCCAAATATGCTCCACATTCAGTTCATTTTTAAATTATTTGCATTCTGTGCTCTGTTATTCTAAATTGTTTTGTAGATCTTTATTCTAAAGCTGGGCGATATGGCCTAGAAATAAAATCCCAGATTTTTTCACTATAAATTCAATTTTCGATTTTAATACATTTTCCCCTCCCCTCCTCAAAATCAAACTACAGATGACAAATAGATGGTTCAAAACAAGTTTTAACTTTATTTATTTATTTATTTTACTCTATGGCTACAGTGCAACCTGAGACATATTTCGGGTCTAAAACTTTAAGCATGTTAATGAATCCTGGCTTTTCCACAAACGTGCTGGATCACGGCTCTACAGGACTGGAGTTTGACACCCCTTCACGAGGGCATTATCAAAAAATTCGACTTCAGAGTCACATTTGAATGTTCCCTGATAGAAGCTGGCATGTTGTGTGGTTATTTTCACTCTGTGTGCACTCATGTACACAATGCAATCTCCACCTCTGATTGGCTGATGCTGACGGGCATTCTCTGACTTAACCAATTGCTTAATTAAACAGAGCGGTACTGTTGGCAAGTAGAGGGGATTAAAGACACACACCACATGTGTGGAGGTTCTTTGGCCTAGACACACAAACAGCACCGTGAATTGCATAATATGAATGTCGCTGTTAAGTTATGGAAACAGAACCGGGGTTCTGCACGGCGTCTGAAATAGCACCGCTACCTAACATGCTAACGCTAGCACTGCAGAAAGTCGTCCGGTACAGTGGAGCCGAGTGGCTGAGCTGCTTAAGCTGTCGGACACAGCACTTGTTTGGACTGTGTCTACTACAGTGTTTGGGTGCAGCGCACTAATTTACCCGTATAGAACGGTGCATCGCATTCGTTTTGCTTTTGGGGCTCACGTGTAAAATATATATTAAAACCGATTTTCATAAAAACACATGGATCTGAACTGTAAATTCAAATTAATGGATAAAATCGATTTATCGACCACCTCTACTTGATTCTATTGCTTTGATATTACTTATATTACTTACACTGTCATAACATTACTTAAAAGAACTATATATGATTTCTTTAAAAGATTGCCACTTCTGAGTGTGATCAAATTTGATAAACATACAACTGAATCAGTGTAGGGAGAAGATAGGAGAAGATTTTTGATATCCCCAAAACAATCGAAGCAGATAAGCATCCCATCATCTTTCAGACAATGTCTTAAGTCATGGAAGAGTGCGCTCCCATCTCAGTGCATTCTAAACTACATGTCTCTGGATTTGTGCACAGCTTCAGGCTAACTGTCTGAAAGTGCACAGACTGGAGAGCAGACACCAACACAAGTGCTCCGGGCCCTCAATTTCCATATTCCTTTATGCCCGTTACACTCGTCATTTGGTGGCATGTAACCACAACGAAAAAGCTGCTGTTTACTTCTCAACTTTACTTCTCTCTGTATAGACCTCATGGAATTAAACCATGCTTAGTAATTTCCATGGATGCAAGCTGCTCTCTTAAAGATTTGCCTTGCGTGAAACAAATCTAATCCATGACTATTGTTGATTGGCTTTTCCTTGTTTCTGATAGCTTGACCTGAATGTATGAATCAATATGACCTTTCCTTCATTACTTTTTTGGGCTAGTGTAAACATACCATGCATTTGTTCGCTTTCCAACTTCTGACCCAGCAGATTTATGTCTCACTCATGAAATAAGAAAAAAGGAGAAAATTGAAGTTAGCGCAATGTCTCTCTAAGTGCAAGCAACAGACCTCTTCCTGACAGGCTTTTGTTGGGCCGAACCAGCACTGAATGACAGGCCCGTTAGCCTGCAGTCTGTAGAATCTTGTCATGCTGCCAAGGCCTGGGCTGCTACATGATTTGCAGAACTCATAAATGCTAAGCAAGGATAAGGCTGCTGCTCAGGCTGCTGGACAGAGCACCTGCTATCTGCTAAGAGAGATCTCTTTATGGAGAGCAGACTCTGGCCTGTCAGCTCCATACATTTTGTAAGGCTTGGAGAAATCATGACTTTCATAAACCTCATAAAAACAGGCATGGGGAATTCAATGTAACTGGTTTACAGTTACATACTTAGTTTTGCAGGTTTATACATGATTATTATATATAGAAAACTAAAATGTACATTAAAGGTTCATTCCAGTGATTTTTCAACATAATTGAAAAGTTAAGATATAAACATAGTCATTCAGCATCATTTGTTGGTCTGGTGTGCTCTACAGAAACCTTACAGGACAGAATTGCTCACACCGACACATAGTTTTACAAACCCTTGGAGAAGGTCTTGGCATAAAAATGCATGAGGTAAATGCATAAAAGTACCCTGAATGAAACTTACTTTCAAATGTGTTTCTATTTCACCACAAACTAAATCATATATAAAAATATTAAAAATGTGTGTAAGTTTAATGTTCATTATGGATAGTGAACAAAATCTCTGTATTTGTGCTGTAAGCCTCATGACCCCTGTTTTCTTTCACCACCACTATAGAAAAAGCCAATATTCTTTATAATCCAAGATAAGTTTTTAAGGCATAATCTCACAGTTGACGAGGCTCCTTATAGCCAAGGGAAGCAGTGGGTTGCCACCAACTGGGGATGGCCAGCGACCAGTAGGTGGGGATGGTATCTTGCTCAAAGGAACCTCAGTAGTGGCATTAGCAGTCTGGGGATTCAAACACGCAACCTTCTGATCATAGGTGCAACTAACTAACCACTAGACCACCAGTCTCCTCATGAGCAGAGACCTTTTCAAAAATTCCTGTTTGATGAATCTGGACCATTTCTGTTGCTCCTTTCATCATGAAATATTCACACAAAACTAATGTAAAAATAAAGCGTAAAAATACAAATTGATTTGACTGACGTTATACATATAATACATGAATTTGCTATTTTGGTCAATGTTTTTTTTTTTTTTTTTGTGGAGCTGAAGAGGAGGAATAGAGCAGAGCCAGACCAGGATCCCTTAAAATTGGTCAAGGACACAGAGAGAGCCCTCTGGTCCTAGTCCCTCAGGCCAGCCTCAGAGCATGACAATTAAATCTGGAGTTATCAGATTAAAAGCCCATAGAGTCACTGCCAAGCGGCAATGTCTGACTAGCCAGTCTGCAGCTGTCTATCATAGTCTGAGCTAAAGACAGGCATGGGTCCAAGCAGACAAAAGGAAAGTCTCACTTGCCTATCCAATTCCTGGCCTCTCTCCTGCCATATCTTCCCAACCCCCCAGTCCCTGCCTTCCTGCAAGCCCACCCTCCCACACCACCACCACTGAGGGCCTTAAGAGATCATGGCCATCATCTAATAAATGGGTGGGTATGAGAAAAGAAATGGAAGACAGGGAGGATATGAGGGGAGTAGCCAATGCATCACTCAGTTTGTAAGTAGTCTGGTCGTTTTGCTCTCAATTCCTTATTCCTCATAAACTCTCCACAGTGGTTTACAGCAGCCCCTATAAATGACCCCACTCTCCATCTCATGCACTCAAAACATTAAGACTGTACTTTCTCAAAGGCTAAGCAACACAATCAATCAATACCACATGTCACGAGGCATACGGGTCGTACGGTCTTCATCGCTGGAGACATGCACACTCGCGGACCCACTCGTTGACTGGTGTGATTCAGAGTAATGAGATCTGACAGCTTCTTTTTCCTCTAGCAGCTGTAGGGAACAGCAGCAAAAATAAGGCCTCAAGCCACATGAATGCTAACTCAGGCTACTGCAAGTGGAATGGGAGCACTGTGCAAATTGGTCCTGTGGCTGTCATATGAAAACCATCTATGTCCAATATAAATCATCAGAGAAATTTGCACTGTTTTGGCCTAATTATCAAATCAAGTGCTTGGAACAAATTTCATCCCTCAGAGACCTGAGAAATGAGCAGTGCACTCAAAAACACTGTTCATTTATGTGTGAAAAAAGGTTAAATTATTAAAATAGATGATCCCATCCACTCTTGCCATATTACATACAGTTAGACCAAAAGAATCCCTTCTGCATTCAACGTCCATGTGAACTGTATGCACAGGTCACACATTCAAAGATGAAAAATGGAAAAGTGTGAAAAGCCATTAACTTTTCTGACTCTGAAGACCCATACGTTTCGAATGCTTGATGCGATGCCAATCTAATACCATCTGTCAACAACTACAAAGGGGAAAAGACTCCTTTTCAGCGCTGTGTTGTTACTTGTGTCCAAAGAGCAGTGCTGTGTTTGTGTGCACTCCAAGAGCCCATCTGGATGAATGGTGGGTGGAGGATAGTAATTAATTGGATGCAACTGGTGCCAACCTCAGCACCCTTTTCTCTGGAGCATGTTTGAATGATGCACAGATTAAAGGACAGCACAAAAATGAGAGGGGTCTGTCTGACACCATGCAATGAAATAAGTCATGCAAGCATTAGTTCTCATCCCGAAATCGTTCAAATAATACAAATGGAGTGTATGTATGTATACACAAGTATTTGCCCCTGTCTGGTTTCCTTCTTTTTTGCATGTTTGTCATGCTTAAATGTTTCGGATTTTCGGACTGATTTAAATTAGACAAAGATAAACAAAGTAAATTCATAATGGTCATTCATAATGGTCAGTTCATATATATATGTATGTATGTATGTATGTATGTATTATGTATACTACTGTAATGTATATTGCAATATTAGTAATATACTATTAATAACCACATAGAACTGGACTAAATCTAAACTTCATCTTGACTCACACACACATACCCTATTCTTTCTCTCTTTCACACAAACACACACACACACACACACACACACACACACACACACACACACACACACACACACACACACACAC
>JBBMFX010000128.1:9299375-9329045 GCA_037832545.1 Rhabdalestes septentrionalis
CACACACACACACACACACACACACACACACACACACACACACACACACACACACACACACACACACATATACACACGCACAAACACATTCAGTAAATAAAGCGACAGTCAATTACAGTGGGCTGGCACAAAAGTCTTACCCAGCGGTTCAATTCAACAGGGAGAAATCTATCCCTCTGTCCCTGAATAATTTTACACCTCAGTGAACACGAGGCACTGAGAGAAGAGGGGGGAGAGAATGAGGGAGACACAGGATTGAGGAGAGGGGGGGTGAAAGGTGTGCACTTACACATACACTTGGGCTGAGGAACCCAGAGAAGGTGATAAGGTACTGTGTCACTGGAATGGTTATATCTACCACTCTTGTCAAACAAATCAGGTCAGACATCCTGACTGTTTCAGATAATAACTAACAAGAAAAGATACAGAAATGTCACAATCCATGACCTTCCTCACCACTTTGAGCTATCCATGAGTTTTGTTAAAAAGAAATTCTCAGGTTTCTGGTGAGAGCAAATGAAGCATATTGCCCATTTATTCATAGCCCAGACTTTTTGGGCTGGACCAAGTACAGAGAAGCCTAACAGTGATGCAAATTTCATACATTTAAAAATTGACTGGCTAACCAATATATCTGTCAACAAATCTTGCAGCACATTTCTAAATAAAATTGTTAGATATAAAAAGAGATATAAATTTTATAATTAAATGGATAATAAATCTTTCAAAGATGTAAAATGCTAGAAAAAGTTTGCAATTTGCCATATGCCAAGTTGGAGGCACATCTACAGGATTCCATACTTTATTTTCACCAAATACAAACAAAAAGGCCCAAAGGGCCTACATACAAACAAAAGATGCCTAACAGAACACTTGCACACAAAAAGACGGTGGACGAACACCAAAACACAAAACAAAGGCCCTGAAAACTTAAAGTCCCTTAAACACAGAACAAAGCAAAATCCACAATAATTTAACATAAACACTGGCCAGCCGAGGACATTCTCCAGGCCAGTGTACTCCCATGTCAAATTGAAAGTCTCTTAACAGAAATAGCGGCCTCTAGTTAGAAGTGTTAAAGGCTTCTATAAGCACTGAAAATCATTACATAAAATTGTTATAGTGCAATATAGTATTAAAATAATTGTTTTGTGTTATGATATTTTATGATAGAGAAGTAAATGCACAGTGTAAAACAAAATAGCAACCAAATAAAATAATAATATAATTTTAGCACCATTTTAGAATCACATTACATATTAAGACTAAGGAGGTGTGTGGGTTCTAGTCATTCTGGAAAACAAACAAATGGAAAATAAGACATATTGAGCTATAAGCATAATGTAGGCGACAAGTAATGGAAGAATACACCCACCAGTTTGCACAATGCTAAATGTTGTACAATGCACTCTGAATGAATTTATTTATATCCTCATATTTTAGTTATGCAGGGATTTTGACAAATCAGTGGAATTCCCATGTACCAATCGCATCAGTAACATCTTAATCATGCAGGTCAAGCACTGTTATTGATTGAGGGATAACCGATATGTAAATTTTCAGTCAATTGGACTGCATTTTAATTAGACCTTCATAGTTACTCTCCACTCTTATTCAAATGTAAATCGATGTTATGCAATGTTTGAGAGCTTTAAATCTTAATTCATATTTATAGTGTGAATTTATTTATTTATTTTTTAAAATAAAAATACAGAATTTTTGTACCGATAATCTGGATTCGCTGTAACATCCCACTCAAAACAGCACGATGCATTGCATATATGTACATAAGCTCCAGAATGTGCAATACAAAAAACTAGCACATTGTACACTGTATATGTGATTTTCAGTACATATATAATATATAGGAAAAATATTAAAAAACAAATGGTCAAAAATATTTCAACCCAAATGTTATCATGGACTCGAACCAAAACACTAAATGCTTTCATACACAAACACATATACACAAATTAAGATAACCCATATCGATGTGTGCTTATGGCATGCCAGAGTGTCCGCTGATGAATATCCAGGTGCACCTGTGGGGGGCCTCACATCAGGATCTCCACACATTACTATTCTAATCATGATCCAGGCACAATCCCAAATAAGCCCGTGCAGTCCCGACCCTCTCTCATTCGGCAAAACAAAGCAGCTTGACCTTTCTCCCCCCTCCCCATTGGCCCCTAAGAGGCTCTGCACCAATTCCACAAACATTTGCCTTAGTAAAGTCGCCCTTAATTACCGAGACTTACGCGATTTATTCCCTGTACCAATAGCAAAGAGGAAATAAATGTTGTTTTTCTCTTAATTTTGACTAATCAGCGAGCTTTGTTCTTCAGCTTGATCGTGAGAAGGAAAAAAAACCTGCTCAGACTCCCGGACACCAATAAGAGCACAAGGGAAAATTAGCAGGAGAATGAGTGCAAAAAAACACAAGCTCTTTTCTATATTGACAGCCGAAAAGGTCTGCTTAATTTGTTTCCACAAGAGGAGGAAATGTATTAAAATAAATCTTTAAACATCAAGAAGGCTGGCTCCTTTGCTGGCTTGAAGAATGAAATCAACCTAATCAGCGTGGTTTTAATCCCTACAAGGAAGCCATAATCCCACAGATACCAGGACGGGGTTTAGTCCTCCCCGCAGGGGATCCTCTAAACAAGCTCAACTTCTGCAATCAAACACAAGCGTAATCAAACACAGATCCAAAGGTTAGGTCAGGACAGGCCGAGGACTATAGAGTATACAATGTACTTTTAGCTTGGTCTGCTGTTTAAACTTTACTAATAGGGGTGTAAAAAACACACCAGTGCTCTGATCTGTATGTTCAAATCAACTGAATTAGTTGAGGTTAGACATGTTAGAAGCTCTTTTGCAATCGAGAATATTGATATACAGCCAAGCATGGTTATATTTAATGTTTTCAAATTATTATTTGTTTATGCCACTATGGTGTAAATTGTTTCTCTGGTCACCTATACAGCATTGAAAACAGCACAACTGAATCATAGAGAAATTGATGATTTAGTTTTAAGAGGAACAATTTAACCTAATAACCCAAAGCTTATGAACTGGTGGTCTCGCAAAGTACATTCACCATTTTAGACCAAAGAGGTAGATGTACCAGTCCTCTTAGGGTGGAGGCTGGAGGGAGCTGGAGCTTATCAAAAATCACAGTCACAACATTTGTGAGGAATATATGCCATAATGGCATTAATTCCATTTAAAATATAAACCCTGCATCAGGCATAAGGCTGCACTGGGCATGTACTTAAGTGTTCAGTTTGAGTTTGAATCGTAGATACAGTTTGTTCATTCACTTTCATAAATCTTTTACAAAACAGAAAGTGCCTCAATCCATGCTCAGCAGAATTCACTATGTTTCATTTTCACTGGATAAGAAACTGACACCAGTAGTGGTAATCCCAGAGCACGCCAGAGGTCTGCTTAGACAAACACCAGCTAAATTTCTCAGCATTCCCTGTGGGGTCAGCTGGCTCACAGCATCTGTTTCCTTTGATTATGTGAAGAGGGGCAGAAACAGGCCAGAGAAAAAAGGACGCAGAGGAGAGGGCCAGTGCCAGGCCAGATTAAGGCCGGCCAGCTACTTTTACTAGCAATGGCCACAGGGGTAATACCAGAGCAGAAGTGCTGATGTCTAGATTATTTTTGACTTTAGAAGTGAGAACGAGGTGAATACAGAGTGAGCGAGTGAGTGTGTGTGTGTGAGAGAGTGAGAGAGTAAGAGAGAGATAGAGAGAGAGAGAGAGAGAGAGAGAGAGAGAGAGAAGACAGAGAGAGGAAGAGAGAATATTGGATTGAGAGATTTAAAGAAAAGTGTCTATGCCTCAGAGGGTGACCGCAGAAGCGGAGGACAAGGACTAGCAGACAACAGCACTTTTTACAACACGAACAATTTTGAAGCTCACAGTTTGCCATCTGCAAGCAACTTACTGTGTAATACCATGGGCACAGCAACTCTATTAAATGTGAAAAGAGGGTAATTTCAGTCATCCTGGTTTTTGTAGCCACTCGTTTAGGCTGGTTTTTGCCCCTAACAACTATCAAATGCAATGCAATATAATTTATTCAAAGAAAAAACAGGGAACCCATTGCAACACTGTATATGATAAGCTAATAAATCTACACAATTCATGCCTATGGATGTTAATATTTCTACTTAATAAAAGTTCAAAAACGATGCAGCGGCATTCCTTTTGATTTTGAGTACAGCTTTGCTAATTACCTCTTATCCAGTTTAGATTCATTTGCAGAATATAAATGTGACTTCTGTCATTTCCACCATTATGTATGGTCACTCTAATGGGGTGTGCACAAATGCATCACCAAACTCTGTTAATAGCTTACCAAGTTAAATAACGTGGTAATAACTGAATTAAAACATTTGCTGTCATAATTATGATGAATGATCATGATAAGCGTTTCTGAGAACATTGCAAGTATAGTCACTACATAAAGAACGAACATTTAATTAAAAAGTCATTCAGAAGTAGTTCGCAAGTGACTGTCTTGGTGTAGCTGTCTAAGGCTATACTTTCAAACAGAAGATTATGAGTATGACCACGCAAAATGAATGAAAGTATATCCATACAAATATGGACATAATATTGTACAGTTAGATGTTCTCTTATTCCATGACACCAACATTCTCTTATTCCATGGTGCCAACATTCTTCATTTTATTTTAAACTGCCACTATTGTGACATAATTGGACAGCACAGCACGCATGGAGGAGAACACTAATTGCCAAATCTCCAATTTTTAGATGGTTGCTTTATATATACCCTGCCCAGCTGATAACAAACAAGCCTAGAAGCCAACATTTGTAATGCTTTCAGGTCTATAAATGGGGAGTTTGTCATTGAAGTAAGGTAATGCAATTCAAACTAAAGCTTAGATAATCATGTATGCCCTGTTTGCATCCTTAATGTTTGAGAAGATGCCCCACATGAACTAGGGCATTCTATGTATGCTGATGAGGGGATTATGATTTTCCTTGCTCATCTGATGGTCTCCTCCATCCCACAGAAACATTTCACTGGAGGTGGGAGATGGATATTTGACAGCCCTCGCTAAACTAAAGCCAGCATCCAGTCAAACGAAAATATGACCTCCGGCGAGGTAAGTTGAAGTTTAAAGAACAAGGAAAGGGAAGCTATCTGGTAGCAAAAGCTCGCTCCAACATCCTGGTCACGTCTTGCTCTCTGCCTCTCACTCTCTCTCTCTCTCACAGGCATTGGAGGCGATGGTGATAGGAAGGCGTGGCAGAAAATAGCAACTGGGCTGAAGGACGTTTTGTCAATAAGTAATAACCACGCTGTATTAGCAGCATATTTAGCCATGAGAATCCTTCCAAATTGCTTTTAGGTAAAATCATTTAGAGAGACACGCCTCAGAATGCAACAGTACATGTGGACGTGAGATTTGCCCTGGTTTAGTCAAGTGTGAACTTTGGAGCATCTGCAGCGATTACACTCGCTAGCGACCTCATTCTCAGAGCGTGCCTCATTCAATTGCAGTATTGCTATTCAGAATTCAAGGTCAGGCTTACATATCAGCTGCCTTCAGTTGACCAACTCCAGTGGACTTCAGAGAGAGACGCACACTGTACTGTTCACTCTCCCAGACGTGATAATGTGTTTTCCAGCAAGTCTGCACGACTTCCAATAGGGCAAGTGGTATTAAAATACAATTCTCTAGGTATTTAAAATTAACAGTGGGGAGGTGGTAAAGCAACCAGTGGAGAAATACATGGTGAAGGAAAAAGAGATAAAGGCAGGAACTGACTTTGTGCTGTCCCCCGGCGTTCACCCCCTTCTCATCTTTATCGCAGACACCATTATCACCATGATATTTTTTTCCCCCTCCCTTGCCAATGTACTGCAGATTTCATTTTTAGTGTGGTCATTCCAGAACATGTATTTTTCAACTTAATAGACATCCGTGTCATTACCCTCAATAAGGGTCATTTCCCATGGCACAGTGCTGGGGATAGAGTCACGATATGGATTGGGAGAGGGCAATATGGCACAAATATAATATCATGAAATCTGAAGACATTTCAATGACACATAGTATGTCTCACAATCAGGGTTTGATAAGTTTCAACAGGCATGAATATATTTTTTTTAGTTCATCCCAATCATTTCTCCTAGCTCATGAAGTTGTGTTTAGTTTTGCTCCAATAGTAAAGCAGGTGGAATCTCTTGAACGAATTGGTGTCCACCATGTTCACTATTCAGAGTGTTAGGACCATGGCTAGACACTATTATATTATTATATAATCAATATTTTCAGCAGATTTAACCATGTTTTTTAGGTTTCTATCTTGTTTTTCTCAATCAAACCCTGTATGCAATACAACCGGGTGAACAATTAAAGGTGTAAACATTCTTGTACTTTTTCTGTCATTCTCAAAAACTTTTTAAACCTGAATGGCTTGGACATTCAGTGAATTGCTATAGAGTCTTTAGACCATGTGGACTTTGAAAGAGTTCTGCATGCTGTTTAGCTTTATCAGAGAACAATAGTGATACATTTTTTCATACCAAAAAATCCCTTTTGGGACAATAAGAATATACAAATTCTGTGAAGATGGCACCAGTTGAGATCATTCTTACTGCTTTTGTCTTGAGAGGATGGCAAAACATACATTGTTGGTGTCATGCCACATCATGGCATATTTTGGGATCCATCTTGTAAATGCATATGCTTTGTTAAAATAAGGTGTATCAGCCTTCACACAGCTACTTAGGTGCCTCTTCTGAATCTCTTTTTAAGGACACCTGAAGCATGTCAGAGTTATTTAGGCACTAATGATACCTACGTATATCTTAATTTTGGCATAGTTTCTCATTAATAATATTTTATTCCCTTACCCAACACTGAGTCATATTGAGTCACTAAATCCCTGAGGTTTCTGAAAATATCATGTTGAGGAAACATCTCCATGGTTTAAACTCGAACCGTCCTTTTCTCCATCCACTCCATCTCTGTCTCCTAATCTCCTGAATGAATGGTTTTGTGTCTTGCTATATAAAGTGTATGCAAGGATATAGAATCACCAGGTATGAGCTGCTCCTTGTTTGTGTGACCCATTGGCTAGATGGGCCCTGCAGTAGAGGCCTCATTATATCCAGCCTCTGCTTGTTGGGAGCATGGCATTTGGGGTGAGCCAGTAGCTAGGGGAAGAGGGGAGTGAGCACTGTTTAGGCACTTGGACTCATTAAGAGCTGTGTGTGACACTGGGGAAAAATTTCTCTCTAAGAGAGGCTTCAGTTCAGCCAGACATGAACATGTTGCAAGAGGACTACATCTCCATTCCATCCTTTCTACCATCTTTTATTACAAAAACGTAAAGCTGAATTAAACCTGTCGAGTGCAAACCTTCACACAGAGAGCTGTCTATTAGAGCTGTAACGATACACTGAACCCACGATTCTGTTTGTATCACAATTCATTTGTGGTGGAGGAGAGGAAATGTTCTGAGGCACCATTTTGTTTGGAGACACCTTAAGTTTACCACAACATTATAAACCGATAATCGCTTAAATACCGCTTCCTTTCCATTCATAATGAGGACAAGGCATTGGTGAACTGCATAAGAATTCGAGTTGGAGGAGTCGACTCATCTCTCTTGGTTCACCGCTCCATTCAAACAAAAGAAACTCCGCCCAGCTGTCCGGAGCCACAAAAATCACTCAAAACACAGTAAAAACAATTACACAGAGACTCCAGCACAGTTTTATCACAACCTAGCCAGCTTATACACACTTTTAAACCCAGTGTCACAACATGTACTCACAGCGAATCGATTCAGCAAACAAAGGGTCCGTCCATGCTCCGTGTGTTAGTAAACTTGTGGGCGGGTTCTTTGAAACCCTTAGACCCTCAGCTATTGGTTAAAGAAAAGAAATTGACATGACAATCCTCCTATTACGGCAAAAAACTTATGTTTCTGGGTGGGAACTGTATACGGGAAAGAGTTGGAAAGGATGTGTCTGTGTCGCGATTCACCCTCCTCACACCACAACACAGGTTCTTGGACGTGAGTGTCGCGATTTCGGTTTTGTATCATATATCGTTACAGCCCTACTGTCTATACATTTGCACCATCTTTAGACTGTATATATTAAGTTTTTTTTATTATTTTAATATTATTCTGTTCTATTCTTTTTCTCAGTTTTGCTCAATTTGTACTGTCCACTTTCTGCCATACAAAGTATAGTCCCTCTAGTGGGACTAATAAAGGTTTCTCCTGAATGATCTTATTTTATCTTAACGTATTTTGTAGTATTTTGAATAAATACTGGGTCACATAAAGTTTGTCACATTGTTAACTATTCAGTTGCAAATATAAACAATTAAATTAATTATGAAATTGCTTTAAATTGTCAGGCAAAACAATTATTCTGTAGACTATTCAGTGGTTAATCGATTCATTCTAAATTGTTATTTGTGAGTTCCAGCACCATGTCTTCAATATATGGTAATATAAGTAGAGATTGTAGGTCTGAATGAGTGAAACCTTGTGCTGGAGTCAGGGGTAGAAGACGACTGAAGAATAATGATAAGATGGAGTGGAGGGGTGTGAAAGAGTTGTCATAGGAAATGCAAGTTTGAGATGGAAATTTAAAAGACATTTAGTTTTTAAATAAATTTAAAAGACTGAAAGTCATGCTCCTCCTCAAAAAATGAATTCATATCATACCTCCATTAGGGGCGTTGCTGTTAGTCTTTCTGTCTCTCTCTCTCTCTGTCTCTCTCTCTGTCTCTCTATCTCTATTTCCTTTATCACTGCATATTTAGTGAACGTTTAGCAGTTGTAGATGCTGAGGTATGGCCAATAGTAACAGCTGTGATTATTTTCTCCCACCTCCTGTAAGGATTTTAGAGTGCAGGCCGGAGGGAGTGAGCTGCTGTTCACGGTTGATCTGGCTAAAGCAATGTGTATTACCAAAGCTCACTGTAAAAACCAATAGGCCTCTCTATGGTCCCTCAACTACTACCAGCATCTCCTTCTGCAGATACTGTTTGATCTTGCGGGGGTATGAAGGATTATTTGCCTTCCCCATGTGGTGTCCCTGGGAGGAGAAATGAGGAATAGCGAGGAGATGGTAATCACAGCAGAAGTGAAGGCTGAGAATGGAGGTCATCTCAGCAGAGCGTAGCGGACTCTGAAACCAGCTGGTTTGAGCCCAAGGAGAGAAGCGAGCTTCAGTCTACACAAGGAAATTATCACACCTAAAGCTCACCTTGAATCTCCTTTTAGCTATTGCTTTTCAGGGCAACATATAGGGCCGCTGCATATCATCAGTCAAGACTTATGCGCGACAGGGTTGCAACGCTTTCCAGTGTAAATGGAAAACATTCAAAAAGGCTGAAGCAGTGTCATCCCTGACTAAGTTAAATATAGTTAAATTAATAGTTTCATCTTCTGCTCCTTCGCACTCCATTTTCAGCACTTTACCTCATCTCCACTTCTCTCTTTGCTGCTACAAAGAGAGGGAAAGCTTCTTCATATACAAGCAAGCTTTATATCACTTTTGCCTTCCATCAAGCTGTTCAATTAAACTTCAATAATGAGTGAATTTCTACATAAGCATTCCTGGTAAACTCTCACAAATGGCATCTTGTTTGACTTCTTCTCACATCTCAATAAAATTTTCGAGTGCTGCTGTTAAGGGCGGCTAAGGGTGACTTCAGAAGCAAGCAAGGTCGCAAAATGTTAAGCGCAACAACTTAAAAAAAAAGAAACTAGGAGTCCTTGGAAGTTGAGAGATACAGAGAGTGTGGAGGGCGGAGGCTTTGATAGAAAGCACACTGGGACAACTAGGCTGTTGGCCTCCCAACACTAAGGAGACACGCTCTCAACTGAAAAGGGTAGAGACGCATGTGCCTCTTCACACCATCATCCCTCGCCTTCACAAAGACTACCAGCACACAAAGGGAGCATTCCTGCACTCACAGATCAAAATGCCCTTTCAAGCTGTAAATATATTTTACGTACAAGACAACAAAACATCAGTGAGATTTGTCTCTCATAAGCTGTGGCATTGAACGCATCCGAAATTGGGAGGCCAAAGTCTTCAGTACCAAGTACACTTTATCTTCAAGAAGTTGTATTCAAAGTTTTATCAAGATGTCGAGGAAGTAGAAAGTTGTACTCTACCCATGGATGAACACTCTTAAACACAAATGGCTCTTGGTTTAAATGTAGTGGGATATGCAGGCTTAGATACTTTTATAATAGTGGTGGGAGAGGTATACAGTAGTAATACAGTATTCTGTCTTTCTGAGGCCTGATACTGAAAAGGTACTAATAAAAGTCTCAGCAGTGTCACATTTTAAAAGGGATCAGATCCAGAAAAAAGATATGTTATTTGCTACGTAAACCCACTTGATATTTCAGGGGGTTTTTAATTTTAAAAAGCATTTCAGATTCTTCAGTTCTTGGATTAACAACCATTAGCACACTTTTGAATTACTACTCATGAGGGAGCCAAAAAATTCTCAATATAGTAGCCACAGTAGGGTGCTTGGCAGTTGGCTCAATCTGTTCTGGGCATTTCTAAAACAGTTGTGTCTATTTAGAAATGTTAGGTAACAAACTATATTGAAACTTTTACCAACATGTCAACCAATCACAATACACATAATCTAGCAGTCACTGAAAGAGTCAACTGCTGTCTCATGAAACCTCACCATGTGAGTTTAGTGGTATCTGCAGGAAAAGTTAGCTAAATGGACCGGTTTCCAGTGGGTGTAGGAGGGCAAGTGGTCAATGAGGAAGTGGTGCAATGACACTTTCTTCCCACTATGGGGGCCTTAGGCTAAAAAAGTTTAAGAACTGCTGTTATGTTACATATATTGTTGCTGCATTGGCAAGTTTGCAGCACCATGGTGTTTGATAAGGTGGGGGTGGTAGCATACAATAAAAACTTTACATGTTGGCTTAATATAAAAAAAAAAGTACTTAAAAAAGTTTTCTCTCAAATCTCTAAAAAAGACTAATTTACGGTTCTGGCTTTTTTTCTTTGAATAGTTCTTTAAATCCATGTTTCTCAGTGTGGGGTCTGTAATGTAGCCAAAGGCTCCTGATTTGTCTAATATATACTTTTCTAAATGACATGACATAGTGACACAGTCGCATCCAAAATAAAGATCTACCAGTCTCACCTCAGTTTTTATTAGTAAATACTCTATGCATTTTCACATGTGCCAAAATCTTACACTCATCATTGGCTAACACTTATAATAAATAGTGGTGGGAAATATTGCTTAGGTACTTATATAATAGTGATATTTTGTTATTCTGAGGTTTGTTAAGTTGATACTGACAAAAAAAAAGCAAAAAAATATGACCATACTTTTTTAAACTACAGAGTCAATTATTCCTGTTCAGCTTTTTACAATCTATGCTGAACTAAATCGAATTAAACATGACAGATTATGCTGTCCAAGTAACACAATTTGCAATTGGCCAGTGTTCTTCACATACTGATATTTTTACAACATGCATATTGTGACAGCTGAAAACAATGGTGATACAAATATCAATATATTCTGAACTTCAAGATAAATAATTAATAGTGTATTCCAACTAGATAATAGCTATATATTTCTCCCTAATGTGTCTAACAATTGAAAAGTGTGTTGGCATTCTTTGATATTTTTTTTCAGACTGGATGTCCATGGCTAAAATGACTTGAGAATCCCTGATCTACAGAACCACTTATGTAAATAAAACCTCTTTCAAAACCTCAGTCTGATCAAAGAGTTCAAGGAAGAACCCTTAAACTAATAACAGAGCTTTAAATGATGTGGTTTTTACACTCAAATCTCTTTTTCAAATATTATTCAAGAGGATGTAAAAGAAAACCAAAAAACTGTTTGTAGCACTTTTGTAAAGAAAATGGTTTTGGAATGTGTTATTTTACATCAGTATTAAATGATACCTTTCCATTATGTGGAAATTCTTTAAAGTCTCACAAGTTTCCTCACCTACTCCAGGCCCATCTCATTTACAAAAACAGTCCATTGAATGATTCTTTAAGGAACCCAAAGTACTTCTATGGCATCAAAGAATTTCAGCACTTTAATTTGACTGTAAGACTGGCTTTGCTATTAGAGAGAGTTTTTCAATATGCACGGTTAACATATCAATTTCTACAGCGAATTACTTACTTAATAACCAATTAATAGATCAATACAACAAGGTCAGTCAAATTATTTGAGGGATGAAGATCAAAGTAAAAATTCTCAAGGCTTAGATTTCTGAAACATCCCCTTGTTTAAAAAAGAAAACACCCAGAGAACTGAAATTTAGTGTGTGCTGGAATCAGGCCAAACAGGTCTTGCCAGTATGTTTGTCTCAGAATGTCAGAACACATCTTAGGGCTAAGAATGGGGGAGTTTCAAACAATGTAGATACTTTCTGTACACAATCACCAATGCTGGCTGAAAACAGATGTACAGCTCAAATCAGCATGCAGAAACAGGCAGACAGTAAAGACAAAAAGCAACAGATTAGCTGGGTAGAATTTGTTTTTCTTTTCAAACATTTGTATTTAATTAATTAATTTGTATGTAATTCAAGAATTAGAAATGTTTTGTAATTGTAGTTTCAAAAGAGCAATAGTACGTGAAATCAATTCATTTAGAGGGTACACCTGATCTGTATTTCTCTTTAAACAAGCAGTTGTTCCTGATGTGAAATAATACGGTTTTCCCTTGTTTGCTTTCCTGCAATTTCCTTTCCTGTATTTCAGTATAAAAGGTAACACTAGAGTAATTCTTGTTTTACTTGATTCAGTTTTACATGTGTGAGGCTACAGAGAACAATACCGTTCAAACAGTTATAAAATGCATATTACTTAAGTTAACATCTGTCTCTCACCAGTTTTTGTAAACAGGACCCGTGTACTGATATGGGAAATGGGAGCTGAAGTTGATATCCGATTTATTTATTTTATTCATATCTTCTGATGCTGAACATGCTTCTTAGAGAGAAATAGAAATTGAAACTAAATCTACATGGATTTGCATTTCAGAGAAATGCAACATTTTATTCCTCTAGGGTTTCAAGTGCAGTACAATAAATTTGGTCCAGGATCACCTACACATTTTCTTCTGCTAGAATCCAAAAATGTGTAATCAAATATAGGTGTGCTCTACTGTTGCCAATATTTTTAGGCAAACCTCTGCAGATCCTGGTATGATTCTAAAAGTATTGTGCATTGCAAATAAAAACAAAGTTTGCTTTGAGTTTAGAACTGTAATTATACTGCACAAAGTGAATAAGTAACTAATTTAATTTAACAATTCAGTCAGCAGTGTACATGCTGATTAATGGAATTAAGATTGTTATATTAGTTTGGTAAAAATAGACCAATTAAAATGCTTTCTGAGGAAACCCTGAGCACATTCTTTGATCTGCTTGGGGGAAATCAAGCAGTCACGGTGAGCAGCAGTAGGATTACAGTGCATACAGTGTGCCCAGCAGGACACGACAGCACTGACCATAAGCTGATGTGCTTTGCTCTCATGTGGCTAAAACCTGTAAAAGTTATTTGGTGTGGTAAAAGAAGTAAAAGAAGCACATCTCTCTACATGTGAACCGGAGACGGATTCCCCCAAAAGCTAAAAATGTCAAAGTGCCATGAAAGTTGTTTAAACTACCAGACGATTTGAGAAAATTCCTTACCTCATTGGTGTTCCACCGGTGTCGCTCCTTGGGCAGGGAGGAGCATTTGGGCAGACATTCGAGTAGCTTCTTGGGCAGGTAGATTTTCAAATGTCCATGTTCATCTGGAGACAAAAGTGAAACATCACATTCAAAGTATGCTCAAAATGAGAGGCGCACTGATTTCTCTGGATTACATCACTAGAAATCTGGGAGATATAATGCTATTTGTTCTTACAAATCAAAGCCAATTTGTCAAATTAGTCAACTAAAATTACCTTAGAAAGTACAGCGGAAAACCTCACATTGAACAGTTAAGCTGCACAAAGATTTTTGGAAATGTCTTAAAACAAATTCAACAATCTGTAAATAAAACAAAAAACTCACAAACATATACAAACATATGCACACACACACACACACACACACACACACACACACACACACGTCTGTGCGGTGTGTATATACCAGTGGCGGCTGCTGTAAAGACTACAAGGGAAGCTCTGCTTCGTCTAATATGTCAGAAAATAAATGCTCAAATATGTAGTATTTATATTGCTTTTAGATCGAGTTCAAGGTCATGACTAGCTAATTCAGGATCAGGTATTTATTGCAGATTGTTTGACATGATTTTGTTGTCCTACATTTCTGTGTAGCACCGAGCATTAAACCTCCTTAAGCGCAGTTTCACTGGAACTATACGGACGCTGCCAGAGGGGCGTGTTTCACTGCAGGAAAGCTGGACAGTGATTGGATAAATGCACCAAAATCCTCACTTACAGGGAAGCTCAGCTTCTCTGGGAGTGAATGGAGCAGTGGGCGGGACTGGGCTGCTGCATGATGATTGGGGAGCTGTCTAAAAGGCAGGAACCATTTTTGATTGACAGCACATTTTAAATGAACACGGATAGTCTGGAGAGATTTTGGCTAAGTGCCAGCGGTTCTGGGAGAAAAGTCGTGGGGCAACCATTTTGCTGGCGATATAAACCATTTACATTTGTACAAATAATTATTTGAAAAAAAATGCAATTACTGATATTGTTAACATTATTGTTATTGTTATATTGTTATTTTGGCAAAGCCATTTAATAATCTTCCTTATGAATAGTGGGAATTACAGGTACTTTACAGAAACATGAACTAAATATGACTGAATTGGCCACACAATTTCAGTCATCAGCTGTGTTTTCTGGCATGTCCCACTCTATCCAAAACCACTTGATCTGTGCTGCAGCCAATGTTTCTGATCATATCAAAGATAAATTTAGACTGCTCCCTTTATAGCATGGCAGGTGGACAAAGTAAGACAGGGTCACAAACAATTTTCTGAAAAAGACACAGAACTTACGTACAAATAATGTCATGAATTTCAGGATGTATGCCGAAAATGAGTTTCCCCTGTTTGAAAGACTAGCAGCTGCCACTGGTGTATACATACATATGTGTGTGTGTGTGGGTGTGTATGTATAAAAGAACATATTTAAGATGTGTAGAACCTCTCACACAGGATTGCTGTGATTTTATTTCATTGTGGACTATAATATATGATTTTCCCCCCTCACTCTCTTATCATGCAAGAGTGCACGCTCAAATACATAACAAGCAAATTGGGCGACAGAGCAAAAGCATTTCAAGGTTATTGATAACCGTTTGAATCAAGGGCTCAGGCTTCTTAAGGAACTCGATGTTTAGCCCTGAGGGAGAAGGTAGTTCCACATTGCGTGCTGAGCCTGCTTATGAATAAAAAAGTGCGCGAGCAAGAGAGGGAGAGAGAGAGCCATAGAGTGGAAGAGAGGGAGAGAGAGCGCGAGACACAGACAGTCAAAAAGGGACTAGAGTGTGTGTCCTCGAGTAAAAGCATGAAGACACTGGACGCAGATAGAAAGAGGGGCTACAGATGAAGATAGTGGGCCCGTGGGGACTCCGCTTGGCAAGCCCTCAAACTTTAGGGAGAAGAACAAACAGATAGCCAGGGGGAGAGAGATGCATGGTGAAGGTTAGATGACTTTACTGTTGAGAGTTCTACACTGGGATCTGTTTGTGCTTTACCTGTGCATGAACCATTGGCCATGTAAATAATTCAAATCCTAAAGAAACCATCCAGAGTCTAACAACAGCCGTAGATGACTTGGACTGACGACCAGGAAAAAAGTATATGCATTTCAGTAATATTCCAGAAAGTTTCCAGTTTTTTTTCCAACTTTCATTTTCTTACTTTGCAGGTCTTCCACTGCCTCTTGCATGAAACCCTGGGACTAACAAGCACAGGGATATGTGTGTAGGCCCTAACAGGAGATAGTAGTATGCTAAACCCATAAACCATATTTAATTATAAAGTTAACCTTTTGAAATGAATCCACGCTGCTGATGCATCTTCATTATTACATGGTAAAAAACTTAATGAACTTACTGAAATATCTTATTTTGTCTTTTAGAGACAATGAGTCAAAAAGCACCACAAATCTAGAGGGGAAAAAGTTCAGTACAGTTTACTACAGAAGGCTGTTTGTGAAACACACAAAATAAAAAATTGATTCTATTTTTGTTACAGCATGCACCTTACATATCAAAAATAAATGTAACAGCACTGAGAAATCACAGTTTAACAGAGTAGAGCCAATTCAGTGAAATAGCTTTTGGTCTCTGCATTAATGAATTAAAGTACATTATAAAGGTTGGGGCCCTGAAATAATTTACCGAAAACCAATGTGCCACCGCCTAACATTTCCCTCTCTTTCTTGTAAATGTCACATTACAATTTAGAGGAGATATAATGGGACGCACTTCACATTCCTGTGTGAACGGTTCGATCCGAGTCTGGCTCTGAACACATACATTGGTTAATCTGTATTTTCAGGGCGGGCTATTTGAGAAATGTCTCTGTGCCTCATCACTGCAAAAGCTTTCAGTTGCACAAACACTAACGCAATGGGGATGATAAAAGGACAAGACAGCAAGCAACTTATTTACAGGGTAATTAAGGCCAGTCTATATATCTGGCACACTTCCTTCCATTTCCCCATCGCCCCTACACCCCACCTCCCCCTCGTTCCTTTCAGCAGGTTTGGCAGTGCGATAGACCGATTCCAAGGCCTGTCATTTACTCCCATTGTTCTGCATTAAAGCAAGGGCCTTTTAAATTATGCTGGCACTCAAGACTGTGGCTTTAGGGACGAATTTTAATCACAGTGCCACCGCCGTCTGCCAAGAGCCGGCCATCGTGTCTTTCTCTTGCTGGCGACACCCCATGCTGTGGCCGATGAAACATGCAGAACTGGGGACAAAACAGAGTGACAGTATCCCCCACTGGGCAAACACACACATACACACACGCACACACTCACACAAAATCAAAGTGCTATGTGTGAGTATCTGTAGCTGAGAATGTAAAAGAAACTCTGACTTAGAAAGTTATTGCTATCAATTCACTATTATTTCTTTTACATTATATGATTAGATAATTCACTTACATAGTTTATTACTTAATTCATCATATACAATTCATTTTATATTCTGTTTCATGAGATTAAAGATGCAGGTCTGCACTAACATTTTTTAAAAGAAAAAAAAGTGACATTAAACCTGTTTCATGTTGAGAGCAAAGCATTAGTTTAGCGGGCAAAGGACAGGTTCCACACAGTTCCACACAGTACAGATTCAATTTTTACTAACTGCTGCTCCACTGAAACAAGTGTTGACGATGTAAGCTTTTGTCTTTAAGAGCTTGAGGACTCTTGTGACTGTTTCTGGCACCACAGAAATTCAAAATCGAACCTGTTCTGTGGGGTCTGGAACTTTAGCGTTCAAGCTAACTAATTCATTTAGTGGGCCAAAAAGACAATAAACTGCAGTAAAGGCTTGGTTCCAACTCCCTGAGGCTAAAACAACACTCTTTCAGAGGATGAAGACTCATATCTGAAAGCACAAAATTGTGACTGGTGTAAAAGTGACAGACAAAATCAAACACATCCTGTGGTGGAGTGTAGCCCTTAGCCAGTTAGTTTTTTTTTTAATACTGTGATTTTCCACACCACTAAACCACCCCCAGCCAAATCTATGTTTATTTGAATGTTTACTACATAGACACAGAATTTTAAGACTGTGATCATTTCCAAAATACCATTAGCATTGCTATATATTGTTATGTACCTTATTCCCACCCCCCCACCCCCCACCACTGAGAAAGAAATGTTTTTTTTCTCACCACTAATAAAGAATGGATGTGTCTTCCCATCAAAGTTTCTCTGCTTGTTTCAATGAGCTACAAGTGAGAAATAATTAATAGAAAAGATGATTTAGCGTAATTTATGATAGACGATAACTGCAAGGTTAAAGGGAGCCCAAACAGTGAGAGTATATGTCCCTGTACCCAGCCTTGTTCACATTTCTAACCTGACATATAGGCCTGTCCATTCGCAACCATGCATGTATTAAAAATAATACTGCAAATATGGAATTTCAAATGCTTTAAATGTTGCTGGCACAGATGAAAAACAAATTTCTTATTTAGCAACTTCTCTGGAGGCAAGGGCATGTGGTCTCTACATGAATACCAATCAGCGCTGAGCACTAACACCAGTGCAGTGCCTGCATCCAGGCCGTGTCTAACCGATGTCCGATGCTTGATCGGGGGTGGGATGGGGGGTTGGGGGGTTCATTACTTCCTTGCCTTTGAAAAACAGAAGAAAAATTAGCATCAAACCTGCCCTTCAAAGTCCCAAAGTAGATCAGAGACTCATGCTTAGCTTTCTGCTTGATGGAGGTATCTCATCTCACCCTGGTCTAGCTTGCAGCCTTTTTTTTTTTACAACTTATAGCTAGAATCTTAAAAACTCCGCACTGAACTTAGTTTGAAGAACTCAAGGACAAAACTGAACAAAGTGAACAAGCAACTGAGCGACCAGAGTAAGTATGCTGAAGACGGTAGACTCTGCTAATGATGATAATAGTAAATGAGAATACCTCATTAAGAAAAAAATTTTCAGTTTCAATTATGTTTAATAGGTTTGGCTTCCATTGTAGTGCAAAATTTCAATGTATTAACATGTCTGCTGATGCCTATATGTGTTTAGCAGTGCAGTGTTCAGTAACTGATTCCCTAGCAAGTTAATTAACACCTTTATTTAATAAACCAGTCATCTGGATATATGCTCATCAGTTTGATCATTTTGGGTTGATTATAATTTGTAAAAATTAACAAATGAGTGTATTTAATGTTTGGTAGCTACTCTTTAAACTCTAAAACATTTCTTCACACTCACTTATTTCACTTGCAAAAACACATTTAAAAGTTCTTTAGGGAATTAAATGTGGTTCTTACATTGTATCTCTTCTAAAAACACTTATTGGCACCTTTATCCAGCCAGAGGAGCAGTATTAGTGAAGTCAGGTGTTGGATAACTAGCCCTGAATAACCACCTGCTCCCCAAAGGTAGTGGCTGGAATTCCATCACCCCAGAGAATGCGGTTCCATTGCTTCAATGTTGCTGCACCCAAATTATGGAATTATAGCTCATTTTCTCTTCCAGAATTGCCTCAAATCACAACTTTTCACTTTGTGTTATGACTCTGTGTCTGGCTAGTTTGGCAGTATGTATATTTTTATTATGCTTGTTCGCTTGGTCATTTGTAAATTACTTTGTACATTTTTATTTGTGTTATTATTACATCCCAGCCCAATTCTGAGGGGCTTTTTAGCCACTGAGTGTGCGAAATTAACACCTGTGTCAGCCTTTATCACTTTTAAATAGTTGAATTCAGTACTCAGAGGGAGTGTCTTTTGGACATATATCCATATATTTAGATCATTCTGTTCTTTGTTAGATCAAGTCACAGACGGATCACAAAGAATGATGAACATCCTCCATGCAGGCCAGGCAGCTCTGGCAGCACCATGTGCCCTTTTTTAATGACGCAAAAAGAATAAAATACACTCGAACAGTGATGGGAATAAAGGCACTATAAATAAACGGCATTACTCACGCGATACCTTTTTCAGTAACTAGTAATCAAACCAATTACTGTTTCTCTCATTACAACCCCGTTACCGTTGCTGACAATAAAATGCACGTTACTATAACTGAGAACACAGAAGTGGTTTTCATCCGCGCAGCGTCTCTCTCAGCCATAAGACATCTCTTTCTCTGGGGTGTGTGTGTGTGTGTTCGGGGCCGGGGTGGGACACATAACCCGTGATGATGATTGGTGTGTCTGTACACGTGGTGTAACTGAGAATGCGATGATTGGCTTAGATTTAGTACATTTCCATGGTTTGCCAATCAGGCAGAGTAGGCCGTTCTACACGGGGAGCAGGGCTCCTCATGGCCCCCCTGCTCTGAACAGCCAAATATTTAAATATAATTTTTATATTTAACGCTACGTGTGTTCTACACGGACTACTTAAAGCGCTACACTTGCGCGATGACACACATGCACTGACACACACGCGCTGACACACGCACGCAACCCCCCACACCGCCGCCCTGTTCGCATATGTGCCCCCCTAAAATCACACAGACCCCCCCTCAGCCCCCCTGGTAATTTTAGTCTAGAACCGCCACTGTCCAGGAGTCACAATGATGGCAAGCCCGACTAGTTCAAAGGCAGCTTTTGTAAACTGGAAGTTTAAGCGCTACTTTTCCCTCGCTGAGGTGAAAGGCAAAAATGTATGTGATGTGCAGCTTATGCCCAGGAGAAAAGCGTCTCTCTGCATCGGTGATTAGTGTACAATGTTTTAGATTGATTTTATATTAAATTTGAATTTTTTTTTAAGTAACGCAATAATTACTTTGCCTGGTAATTTGTTACTTTTATAATGATGTAACTCAGATACTATCTCAGTTACTAATTGTGAGAAGTAACTAGTAACTTTAACTAATTACTTTTTTAAAGGTACTTGCCCAACACTGCACTCAACATATTCAGCCAAATTCAAAAAGGCAAATCAATAATAATTGCCTGAAAAACTGAAAAATGTCAATATAAAGAATGATGCTGAAACAGTGTGAACAAAGTCCTAATTTCTTATCATTTGTACTTTGTTTTGAATTGTATTCTTTCAGTGCAACTCAGATCAGATCAAAATGCCAAAACACCACAACAAAGTGCTCTTGCACCTCTAATCTGCTGAGCAAAGTGTCTGTCCTGTCCGGGCAAACACAACACAGCTCACTCCTTCCCGAGGATTAGCGCAAATCTGCTGTCCATAATGACTCTGCACGCATGCACTGTTTGCACGCACCAGGGTGGCCTAAAACCAGCTTTCTGTCCAAGCAAACTGTATTAAATCGAAACAGAATGGACATGGAGACTTCCATAACTCATCAGAGCCATGTCACTTTTTAATGAAAGACACTGTTTTTCCATTAAATTGTCAGCGTTGACGGACATTTTCTGTTAGCATCTGTTTATTTGTAAAAGCCGTTTTTCAGTTGCGCGGTGCTTCACCTGTCGCAAGCGCTTTGTTTCAACCTTGTGTCAGGGGTATAAACTGTTATCTGCTGACTTCGGATGCTTTTATGGTTCTCTTGAAGTCGAGCGCAACACGCTGGCTGAGAGCGGAGTGAGAAAATGGTTCAAAAGGCAAATTTAGAGAAGCAAGACTAAAAAGAATAAGGAGACGGTGACATTTACAGATTTGATTTCTTTCCCCCCTTTCCCTCATCATATAGCAGACTCCAACCTAAGCAGGGGTCGGTGTAGTTGCAGGACTTTTTGATCCCATTTTGGCGAATGTGAGCTTTGGAGGAAATGCATTAAACCGTCCCGCCTTGGAAAAGGCATCAACACCTTTTTCCTCTGACCTCCTCAAATAGAGGTCAACTAAATCTAGGGCCTTTCTGTGTGACAGATAAGAGCAATGTAGTGTAAGGACGGCATGAAGTTGACTTTACAAAATGTCATCCAGTAGGTCGCACTTAAAGAGTAAATGTTACGGGAAGGACGATTACGTCACTTTCTGATTAGCTATTTCAAACAATTCCTTCCTTCTGTCACATTATGGAGATGTTTTAGCAACGGCTGTAATCTGTCTCGTGAGAAATGTTGCAGAAAATCAAATCTTATAGTTGCTCGCATCTCAAATGAAACTTTCATTTCGTGTCGGGTTTCAAAGAAACCGCATAATCGCACTGCAGATTCCCGACATTTCAAATTTTTTTTGTACCTGTAAAACTGTCATGCTCACATTAAACTGAGAAGGAGTGAAACCCTCGAGTGAGATAGCTGTCAGTTAATTATAAAACTTTCTCTAATAAAGACAGCGAGAAAACACAGCGAAAAGCAGCACTTAATGCTCCCAGTACAGATATTAAGGGGTATCTGGGGAAATTTAGAATTTTTTTTCACTGTTTTTTCCCAAATAAAATTAATGTGACAGAAATAAAGGCTCATTGCACAGCAGTTCCAGGCGCCCATGGGGAGGGATGGGCCTGCATGTTAATTCATCACACTGCTGATAAACTTTTCCTTCAAGTATCTTACCTTCACTTGCATATTAGCCACATCAGCTCTGAGATGCTCATTAAAGCGAGGCAAGTGCAGAGTGTTTTTTTTTTTTCCTGCTCAGTGGGAGCAAGTGAGGCAGCTTTGATATGAGCAAGGCCATAAGACCGGAGCATCCTCCAGTTGTTGTGGGACTCTACAGGGGTCCGGGACTTGGGCCTACATTGAAACCTACATGCTAGACATCTCCCACACATTCTCCCCTGAGACATGCACATTGCATAAAAATCAGTGGTGTAGTTGTCTATATGGTAATTTCCAAAGGACAAAAGGTGAATATACAGACATTGGTGAGTCACACCCACAACGTGTTATCTATGGGTGAGGCAAATGGAGACAGGCAGACAATAATGCAAGAACACACGCGTGCACGCACACACACTACTATAGATCCTGTAATTTTTCATTTCACTGAACACCAATCACACTTATTACCATAATTCAGGAACAAGGAAACAATGCAGTGGTGGTGCTGGTGGAAGTGTGAACGAGGAAAAAAAGATGGATTGAAGATGAGTTAAGGTTCAAAATACTGCCAATTATTGGCTGCTATTGATAAACAGTACGCAACTCAGCAACACCGGGAACTACAAATCACTAGGCCAAGAGTACCCAGCAGGGGTCAGGTCATTCTGGGGTGTGACCCTCAAAAAGGGCATTTGGACTCTGTACGTCTCTTAATAAATAATCTCCAAAATACTTTCTGGCCACCTTAAGATCATTCTTAAAAATTAAGAATCTAATCAATTTATTAGCAAGAAAGTACTCCAAGTGTAACCAGTCTTGAACAAAGGTTATTTTAATTTTTAATAATACTGTCAGTGTCACTAATATACTTAGAATTACCACTAAAATAGTAGGAATAGAGCAGTTCCTATGGGCAGCTTTGTTAATCGATAACTAAGGTAAAGGAGGGGTGATAAATTGTGCAGCAATAGATAAACTACTGTCGGTATTTTTTTTTCTACAAAGTGAATCAAGGTAGATTTAAAGAACAAAGTGCTCAGTGATTATAGGAACGAGGTACGTGCACCTCATAAACAGACAGGTGTGTATTCTCAGCTGCAAAGAAGACACAGTTTTTGGAAGCTGTGAACAATAACATTTCTATTGAATTAGTAACGGCTGAAAGACTTGGACTATGTCAGGCAAATTGATTTAGCAGTGA
Source organism: Rhabdalestes septentrionalis (assembly GCA_037832545.1). Lineage (NCBI taxonomy): Eukaryota > Metazoa > Chordata > Actinopteri > Characiformes > Alestidae > Rhabdalestes > Rhabdalestes septentrionalis. Next base: position 9,322,755 of record JBBMFX010000128.1, read on the forward strand.
ATTCTTTCAAGGTCATGCAGCTTGGATTGAGTCCCTGACTAGATCCATGCTAAGAGCTGTCTGAGGATTCAAGAAGATGGAAGGTGATGATGATTCTGGCCCCACATCTTCGATGATAGGGAAGAGTCAGCAGGGACAGATATGGTGACCTCCAGTCCGGCCATCCTTCAGGCTCCTAGGGGTTAGAAAAGCATCTGGATCTGGGTGCTAATCTGGGGCTTATCGGCTGGTCTTTAAAAGGTTTGGCTGTTTTACTGTATCTGTCATGGCGGCTTGCGCAGGCGTCACTCCAGGGAGCAGAACAAAGCTTGTTTTAGGGAAGGATAAAGAGGGCTGACAAAAACACATCTCAAATCGATAGTGTCCTGCTACCTTTGTGCTTTGGTGATGGGATACTCTTTCTCTTTTCACCTTACTGCTTGACGCAATATGCATTTTGATCAAGTCTGCTGAATATGGTATGACATTGGCGGCTTTATTGGGGACTAGGCCATATTCAAAAGCCATCAGGATGGGCCACGCTTCAACGAGAGCCATAGTTGTCAGATAATAATACAAGTCGTCAAAGTTACGATGGCAGCTTGACCATAAAGAGGCATAAATGTAGTTAAAAGAATGAAAGGGAAAATGATGGATATCTTTTTTTTCTCTCCTCCCACTGGGAATTGCAGTGACATTCATTCACATTTCGAGCTAACTGAGAATGATGTGTTATTTTAAAGTGGGTGCGCATTTAAAGGCCTGTGTCCTTACGGGCAGAACCGTGACATCATTTCCAATGTGTTTTGCCCCCTTTTCTGATTCAAATGTGCCTCAGGTCATGCTGGTCAGTTTCAATTTCGGTTCGCCCTCTCAGCCCAAGATCAATACCAATCAAAGCAGTGATTGCTCTATTGTTCTCAGTAATAATACAGCTCCTTTATTGACTCCCTTCTCCATTACCATCCGCAACCACATCTGCATCTTTCAATAGATCACTCGCCAGATAGCTATCTGGCATTTGGGCAATGAATATCTTGTTTACAGCCACTGAGTTTAAATGCTAAGTTTTGCTGTTGAGTTTTTTTTGTTCTTTGTTTGTTTGGGTTTGTTTTGCACATTAAAGCAACCTGAATGTCACTGTCATCTAAGCGAAGGAATCTATCTGATGGTGTTAGGAAGTTTTTAACTTTACAAACTCTGCTCCTGTCACTGTAGGAGCAGTCTTAATTAGAAGCTTTTGCACTGCTGGCATCATCAAAATGCAGGGCACAACTTGGAATAACTAGTTCAATGTTTGTTTCAAATCTCCAATCAGCCTCCTATCTGGGTGATACTGAATCGAAGGCATTAACTGCGCAAGCACTGGGGATCTAACAGGCCGGGTTTGTGTTAATTGAATATCTGGTGACAAAACAGAAATTAATTGCGTCAGCTATGAAACAAAACCTTTTATAAGGCAGCTGCAGCAGGTAAACACAGACCTTAATATGGGAACATACACACAAGCATAGCTTAATTCAAAGAAAAATGCGTGCATGCCTTGAGAGCTCTGGAACTTAATGTTGGAAATGCCACTTGTTTAGGTGAGGGCAAAGCGGGGAACCAACCCATTTCTTACACTTGGGCACATAAGACAAACAAGTAAATCTAAGCAGTGTTCACTAACAGACAAATTCAGAGACATAAACAAGACAGGGGATATGAGAATGTTCAAATACACATGGACTCAATCATGCAAATGAGTGTATGAATACAAATGGATAAAGAGCTAAGCTATGCATACAAAATGCACTTCAGAATGCTGGTGAACAGCCTGCCCTCTCCCCTTCCTCTATCTCCCCCTTCATCTCTCCTTTCAACAGAGCTTTTCATGACAGGCCTTGGCCTCTTACCACCGGCCCACTGACATTCTCCAATTGTTTCTCAGACACCTCATCTTCCATACTGTGCTTTTAAACCATGACTGTTTCCTTTACAGTTGCACTGAAGCCATGATTTAGGGGACATAAAAGTGAATAACAAAATGATGCTGTCCAATAATATGAAGTTTACCATATTTAGGAGACAGCGATAAGTCTTGCCACCAGTAATTATATATGACCTAAAAAACTCAAATAATAAACAACTTAAATAATAAGGTTTGTGCACATTAACCCGTTATATTGCTTTGCATGATTTACATAAAGCTGTCAATTATTTTAGCACAGCGTTTTTTTAATGCTTTTATTTTGAAAGTTTGATGCTGGGATTTTTGTTCTCTTGTGTGTGCGGAGCATGCATCACTAGGTCTCTGTTAGCTCTCACTATGGTCAGACATACCATTATTTTGGCCATATTAAATGACGCCCAAACATTACACCAATGGGGACTTTAATGAGACTGCATTCAGATACATAGAGTTTCATGTAGAATTGCCCCCCTTTGCAGCAGTTGTGGACTCGTTTTTCAATCAAAGACAAAACGTGATAACTAGATAAAACGTGACTGCCCTGTCAGGGGCAAATGACTGGTTTTATATATGATTTGATTACATTAATGTTTAAGTTGAGATTTACAGAATATTTAAACGGCAGCTGTGTAACTGTGTTAAAGGGTAACTGCTATTAAAAAGCTCCTTATTAATTTAAAGATTTTGCAAACCAAATGTTTTTGCACTTTTGTTCCTACAGTACTACTATAAAAATAAGTGTGCAATACACTTCTTTTGAATTAATTGTTTAATTTGGTGTATAACCATGCAATTAATCATGATTAATTGTAGAAGGCATTGCGATTAATCGTGATTTTGAAAACATTTTTGTTGCCCACCATTAAATATTATACAATTTATGTCATTAATAAACATACATTAAACAATTACACACGGTTTAATCATTTACAAAAAATATTTAGTCTTATTAGTCAGTCAGTTACTGTTATAACTGATAGTCTTAATTTTTCTTCTTCTTCTTCTTCTTCTTCTTCTATTATCATATCACACCACATTGCCTGGATGGTGTATTGTGATATAATACTGTTAATGCCTGGATTACAGAAAACATTCATATATTTTCATTCACATCCACCCTTAACATGAATATGCTACAGGTACTGGGCTGGTACTACTGTTTATGTCTTGGGTTGTGATTTTAATTTAGTATAAAATGAATAAGAATAATTTGCTGTGACAGAACAGAGGCGACACAACACTCAGTGTGAATCAGCAAAACAGTGCCACTACACACCTAACACTCAACAACTGCTTTGATACTGAGAGATGAGAATGGCAATCGAGAATCCCAGAAGCCTCACAAGGTTCAACTCAGTCTATTACAGAAGGTTACAGCTGATAACCCTAACCTTGACTGGGAACATCGCACAGTCTAGCTAAACACCGCTCCAGCTTTGAGTAGAATGCTTGGCTCCATCATTTTTTTTCTCCACTGTGAATAAATCCTTTGATTATTCTCTGCATCTCAATTAATGCTATCTTTCTCCTCGATTTTTACAATCTTTGAGGCAAAGAGTTTGCTCTTAATTGCTATTGCATTTCTGAAAATAACGCCATGGCTGATAAAACATTGGAGAAATGGGATATTAGGTTTGATACAAGAAAGAGCAAATTAATGTGCTGTCATCCTTGCATTGAAGTAAGAAAATCGCTGACTCTCCCTGTAGTCTCCGGGGGCCAACTTCATCTTGTCTTGTGATTCTTGTTCCAGAACATATGTGAATAACAGAAAAAAATGAACATAGAAAAGAATAGATCGGTCTACTGTTTCTAATGGCATAACACTGGCCTAAAAAAAGGTTTGGCAATAGCTAACAGAACACATACATATCTTTTATTGTTTGTAATCTGACTGCAAAGAGATGGTGCAGTGTGGCTGTTTTAATAACTGGGTGCAGTTTGTCTGGGGACTTTCACTGGCCGAGTAAAAAGAGCAAAAAGAGGGAGAAGGAGGGGGACAGAAGACCAGGATTCTTCCCAATTAGCCCGCTCTGACGCACTGGTTCTGTCCCAGTTGGCTCCCAAAGCTTTTCTTGGCTCAACAAAGGAAAAGCACCAGACTGAAAGGGGGTCCATGTACAGAATTGCGAGGGCTCCAGCTGCTTTTCATCCTCATATTCAACCTAACGTCCAGGGATTAGCAGTTCATCAGCAGCTCTTACTCCAGAAAAATACACAGAAGACCTGTAGACCAATGTAATGCCATTCGCAATGAGCACATAATCAACGGATTATCTTTGCTAAGTACGCAGAGTAAATTACTCTACCAAAGGTAGGTTTTAAACCTACAACCTCCCGGCTTTGACGCCAAACGGCTAAGCTTCAGCAACTTAAACTCCAATGGTCAAACATGGGCAAAAACAGAGCAAACACATATCTGTCCAGCTGCTAATTATACCGTTGAGCCTGTAACAACCAGGCAGTCGAGCCCTCACTACTTAGCTGCTGTTTCTGAGTCTGTTCATTAAAGTGCTTCTTAAGAGTGGTTTGAAAAAATACAGTCTGTGGGAAAAAAGAGGGGAAACAGAGACAGTGACACCAACAGAAAGAGAAGCCATAATACAGTGGCAAGAGTTCTTAGATGATGATGACATGGTAATATTCCACTTAACTTGCTCACATCGCTTTTGACATTTTCTTTTCTTTGCCTTTACCTATGAAAAAATTTACTGAAGCAGATTTTGTTAATTCGCATAAAGAAACTGAACGGATTCACTCCCAAACCACCAAAATGTCAAGACCCTCAAGACAGCACTGCGCACCTGAAGACTTTCATAGAATTGTGGGTAAATAAGCGATGAGATCAGTTGCATGCATCTGGCTGGTTTTTTGTTTTTATATGGATGCTCCAACAGCTCATGGTCTTCTACTCAAATTGTTATAGCAACTATGATCCAAAAACAACTGATCTCAGGCCAGCTTGACTTCAGTCATTCAGTTTCTAAGTGTGATCCCTAAAGTGCCTCTTGGACAGCAGCTTAACCACTTGGTGGAAACACAGAAAACAACAGATTACAGTTTCTGATAGATGTTACATTTTTTATGTCAATTGTCGCTCAAAACAAAACATCACACAGATTAATGAGTGCACAGTGAAATACTGAATCATATTTATATCATCAGATATCTACCGACAAAATAAGCTTTACTAATAAACAATTTAACCAACATTTAGATTTGACTAATAATTGATATTTGATGTTTATTGTTCTCTAGAAGAGAAGAATTTTACAGTGACTTGCATTTTACTCTATTTGTAACTCTAGATAAGTAATACAATATTTCTCTACAATGTTAATCTTGTCGATCCAGAAACAATTTCTAGACTGTTTTATGTATCAGTATTGGCAAATATGTACAAGGAAAATATCGATTCACAATTCCCACATCGGTGCACCCCGGCAATATATCCATTTCACTCTGACAGATCTGTGTCGCACTTTTGTGAACCAGGTTAGTGCACTTGTGCTGCATTTGAATGCTGCTGCTTCATCTCCACCAAAAAGTCACTGCATAATTACACATGACCCATTGTGCTAAATGGCCAGTTCACCCTTACATTTGATGCATTGGTTTGTTTGATTTCATGTTATTTAAATGGGAAATAAATTATTTGCTTACAATTTTAAAGTGCTTGTTTGGCACATCAAAAATAGTTTTCATGTAATGTTGTTTCTCTAACTAATAGAACATAATGCTACTAACATGTTTCATGCCTTAACCAACAGATGGCTTTAAAAATATATATTTATGAAATTTTTGTGTCGAATAAGAATATTTAAGGGTCAGTCATTATAATAACAGAAATGAAAATTTGCAGTAAAATAGGCCAAGAAATATCCACCAATTTGGTTGTAAAGGAATCTAAAACAGCATTAAAAAATACATGATCATGCATCTCTACAATATGAGGATGTCTATTAAGCACATGCCACTTGAAAGGGCCTTGATCACTCTGTGTATAAACAATGAAAAATTGGAATAAATAAAGAAAGAAGCAACAATAGGAACCCAGAGTGAGCACACAAGAGAAAGAGAAAGATAGAAAGAGAGAGAGAAAAAGTGAGAGAGAGCGCAAGAGAATAAGAGAGAGAGAGCAAGAGAACAATAGAGAGACAAGAGAGCAAGAGAGAAAGTGAAAGTGAGAGAGAGCAAGAGAGAAAGACAAAGAGAGAGAGAGAGCAAGAGAGGGGAGAGAAAGAAAGATAGAGTAAGAGAGAAAGAGAAAGACAGAGAGAGTGTGAAAGAGAGAGAGAGAGAGAGCGAGAGAGAGAGAGAGAGAGAGAGAGAGAGAGAGAGAGAGAGAGAGAGAGAGAGAG
>JBBMFX010000128.1:9338580-9361641 GCA_037832545.1 Rhabdalestes septentrionalis
CCATGGAGGTAAGGGGCCTAGCACAAATCTTGAAAAACAAGTATGTCCCAGTACATTTGTCCATATGGTATATTTAAGTATAGACTGTGTTTCAGGAGAGGAGTTCATCTCTCAATAGATTAGTCCTCAGTAGGTTCTTTGGTAGTACTTAATTATATAAAAATTGAACAATTTCTTTATAATATACACTTGCAGTGCATTCATTTAATCTCCACTAAAATGTAACACCTGAGTATTTTGTGAAGGTGACTGGTGTATATGGGTGCAAGAACACACATATGTTCATATTTGTTTATTCATTCTGATTTTAGATTTTGAGTTACATTTTTAAAAATATTTTATGCAAGTTTGGGCAATGTAGCAAAAATATCATACTTTACTTTTTTCACAATGTGCATCTCAACATTTTGTTTTCCTTAGATGTAATAAGAGAAGGCAAAAAATCCAGTGATGCCAATTTATAAAATTGCATTTTTAAAATATTTTCTGCAGTATTAATCAGTGTTCTTCTAATGAAATACTTCATGTATTCCTACGGCTCTCTAAATATTAATCCTTTCAGGTTTTAATGAAAGGTTGCATACGAGAACTTGGGAAATCCTAATCATATAAAATGCTCCAATTGACACTTTTACAATACTTTATCTGATGCACCCCGACGCCTAGTGTGGGGCTTTGTCAGTGATTTCCTGACAGCATGCGAGAACACCATGGAAACTGAGGAGTCCGGTGACACAATTTTAAATATCACTCCAATCGTTCCAGTGTTTTCTTTTGCTACTGTGTTGTATTCAGTGTTTTGATACATATTTAGAAATTTTAATTCATCCTAAATCTGTGCAGGATCTTAAATATTTTAAAAACCAAATTTCTGGTTTAGCACCATTATATTTGCTTTTGCATTTGATAAATTGACATTACATGTGAGTATGCTGAGTGCCCTTTTTGAACAAAATAGAGCAATTCTGTGCATGTGTGTGTTAGTGGGTGCAGTTTTACCTCTCCTCTGTAAGTTGTTCTGATAAAGCTGCTGTGCTGTTGATGCCAAGGCGAGCCAGGAGGAGCTGAAATCCTCGTACCGGAGGCTCTGCATGCTCTACCACCCGGACAAGCACAGAGACCCGGACCTCAAGAGGCAGGCCGAGCAGCTGTTCAACCTCGTTCACCAAGCTTATGAAGGTAACTCACACTTGCACTTGTGTTGCCGATGTGACCCATAGTGTGCTGGGACTGAACTGTCTTGTCATTTCAGATCAACACTCAGTATCCGTCTCTGCTTAGTCCTTAGTGACCCACAGTCTCGAGCCATTTATGACATTTTTGGGAAGAAAGGGCTGGAGGTGGAAGGATGGGAGGTAAGATCTCTAAAGTCAAGCCTGCCCCCACTACAGTTAATTACACAAAGATTTTTAATTCATAGAAGTTTTTTTTATTATTATTTAAGTGTGGTACATTAGAACAAATATAGTGTAAATGTAATAGTATAAATCAAACTCCAAAAACATAATTTTTAAATCATTATTTAATATTTCCAGTATTAATTGCATGAGAACAAGAAGTTGTTCACTGATAACAACATATATGTTGTTGACACTATACATGTTTTATAATATTTAAAGTCATTTACTGATGTCAGATCTATTCCTTCTTTTTTAAACAACTTCCTAGTGTGCAACTAATTATTTGAGACCAGTCAGTTCCCTCAGATATTAGTCTAGTTTTTAATATCCATATTCATCTGAGTTCATATTAATGTAATTCATATTATGAATTTATTCATTCATAAATCATCCATTTGTAGCTTTTAATGTAAAAACTTGATTCCAGACTTTTGACCTGCATTGTAAATGGTGATGAATAGCAGCCTTTTGAGTCTCTGTCATTTTTAGATGGTGGAGAGGAAGAGGACCCCTGCAGAGATCAGGGAGGAGTATGAGCGCCTGCAGAGGGAGAGGGACGAGAGGAGGCTACAGCAAAGGACTAATCCCAAGGTAGCTCACACTGCTCTGCTTTGATTAAAGCACTTCAAAGTCGGGCCTGTGGCATAACGGAGTTCACGTGGTTCACAACTGGTTTAGAAAAGATCAATTAATGATCAAGCCGGTGAAAGTCGGGGGGGGGCTCAAATCTGTCCTTGGTTCTGTGTTTTAGTGCTGCAAAGCAGTAGATGTCATCATGACCTAGACAAATTCTTGAAATCTTCTAATCAGGCCAATAGAAAAGATACAATGTATGGCCAAAAGTATGTGGACACCTGACCCTCACACCTTCAAAAACCATTGGCATTAATATGGAGTTGCCCCCTCCCCTTTGCGACGATAACAACTGCTGCAGGGAGGCTTTCCACCGGACTTTGGAGTTTGCATTTTGGGAAATGTTCAGGACAGAGAAGAGAGCCTGGCTGACAGTCAGCAGACACCTCTCTTAGGTGTTGAGTTGGGAAGAGGTCAACAAGCCAACAATAATAATAATCTGTAACAAACACTAGAAGTCAGTAGTCAAACATAATCATTTCTGCATCTCTCAAAACACTCAAATGACATCCGATAGCAACTGTTCTGCTTAAAAGCTCAAAGTAAGTTATACTGTGTCATAGAAGAAACTTCACACCAAACTCATCAAACCATGTCTATAGAAATCTTTGTGCACATCAGGCTAAAACAGGAAACACTTCCTCAAACTCTTTGCTCAAACTTGCCATAAGTCTATAATTTTGGAAAAATGTTTTATGTGCTGAAAAATTAACATTGTCCTTTACTTGAAACAATAGGTCCACTCCCAAACCCTGACAAACAAACATAGCTGCTGGCATTGTGCAGTGAAGTGGGATTCACCACTCCGGAGAACATGTCTCCATTTCTCCGGAGTCCAGTAGCAGCATGCATTGCACCACTCCAGATAATATGGATCTTAGGCTTGTTTACAGCTGCTGGGCCATCAGAAAATTTCATGAAGGTCCTCATGCACTGTTCATGTGCTTTCAGTTCCACTCTCTGATTCTCTTTAAGATTTAAAACAGTATAAATGCTGCTGGATGCAGTTTTGGAAAGATACATTTCACAGAAGCAACATGTGTTGTTATGAGTGTGTGCTTAAGCTCCAATACTAATCTAAATAAGCAAAATTTAAATGTGGTTTTGACTTATTGACTACTTCTGTGGTAAATAGAAAACAATGTGATCCCCCCCCATCTATGTACAGGATTGTTGAGATAAGACAGTAATAGTGGATTATGCTATGGAAAGATGTCTTGCATAGAAAGAGACACTCTGAACTGATGCAGCAACCCCCCTTGGCATTCTCTCTGTTTTGTTACCTCACAACCTGGAATTAAATAGATTTTCAAGTGATGGACAAACAAACAGATTCATTAAGTTAAAAGGGGGACATAAACCTGTTTTAAATATAAAACTGAAAAACGGTGCGTGTATATGTTTTCACCCCCTTTGCTTTGAAGGCCTAACCACTACCTTTGAAAGCCACTTAATTGGTTAAATAAGATCCACCTGTGAGCATTCTGAGTTTCAAATGATCTCAGTGTATAAACACTTGTTCTGAGAGCCCTCAGAGTCAACACCACTAAGTAAGGGTTACCATTAAGCAAGTGAGCTCATAACGACAAAGGAACTCTCCACACAGATCTGGGTTGTGTTGTAAAAAAATATCACCCTGAACATCCCATGGAGCACCATTAAATTCATTATTAGAAAATGGAAAGATTATGGCACCACAGCAAACCTGCCAAGAGAGAGTTGTCCACCAAAACTCACAGACTAGGAAAGGAGGGCATTAATCAGAGCAGTCCACAGGACCACTAAAAGCCCCACTCTGCACAGAGCTGGTCTTCATGGAAGAATGGCCAAGAAAATAAGGCAGACCGTATTAAATTAGCCAGGAGGTGTATTGGAGTCCACCAACGATGAAAGAAGGTGCTGTGGTCAGATGGGTCTAAAATAGAACTTTACAGCCATCAAGGACAACACTATGTCTAGCACAAACCTAACACCTCTTATCATGCTGAGAACAGTGTCCTCACAGTGAAGAATCACAGGGGCAGCATCATGCGGCGGTGATGCTTTTTATCGACAGGGACTGGGAAACTGGTCAGAACTGAAGGAGAGATGGATGGCTCAACATATAGAGACATTCTTGAGGGAAATCTGTTTGAGTCTTCCAGAGATTTAAGACTGTCAAAGTCCAGGCCTCTATCCATCAGATAATCTCTGTGATGAGTTAAAGATTGCTGTACCCAAGCGGTGTCCATCCAACTTGAAGGAGCTGGAGCAGTTTTGCCATGAAGAATGGGCAAAATACCAGTGTCTAGATATGCCAGGCTGGTGGAGATGTACTTAAAAAGACTTGTTGCTGTAATCGCTGTGAGAGGAGGCTGTACAAAGTATTGATTCTAGGAGGGGGTGAATATTTATGCACACTCAGGTTTTCCTTTTTAAAAAAATCTTATTTCTTGTTTGTTTCACAATAATATAATGTATTGGTATCTGCAAAGTGCCTGCCGTGTTGTGTAAATTAAAAGATTCCCCCAAAAATCCTTTTAAATTCTAGGTTGTAAGGTAATAAGAGACAGAATGATTGTGGTTGAACTCACCACCTTTTATCAAAAAAAAAAAGAAAGAAGAGTGTCTACGACACAATGGTAAGAGTAACAGTAGACCAAGGAAAAATATGTATGACAGACACCTGACATATGAAAGTAGTGTGTTAAATTTTTCTTTAAAATCTAGTCCAGAAACTCGCAAAACATATCAATAATTCCTCTGTGTGTGATCAGATAGGACCCTGGTAGAGGACTAACCATCAACTGGAAGACATGTATATTTGACGATTTCCACTTTAAATAGTGCCACACTGCAGACATTTAAACAGTGTTGTTAGCTTCTGAAAACAGCCCTCAGTACTTTGGGTTGTAAATCTGTTTGTACCACAGGCAGAAACTGATTGAGAAGCGATCTACCCATGCTGTTTGTGATAAGAACATTGGGGCATCTTCGCTTTGCTTGCGCCTTTATTTTGCAGAACAATTGTAAAATAGCAATAGAGCACAGCCCTGTAACCAAATCCGAGTCTGTTGCTTAATAAGGTACAATTAGGAAGACAAACCTTAAGAAACTTGATCAGGATCATTATAGTCAATACAGGTCCATTAACATAGAAGCAGCTCCAATAACCAGTCCTTCAGATCAGATGGGGGCGTAGTGGGCTTCTAAAACAATAGAACTCAAAGCAGCGGGTGAGAGACTGTGTGTTTGCTGTCATCTTATTGTTGTCAAACCTCTGAGAGAGATACAGTACATGCGGTTCATTAGGTAACTACTCTAACTTACCCTCTGTTTATTTAGGGGACCATAAGCGTAGGCATAGATGCCACAGACCTGTTTGACCGCTATGAGGAGGACTTTGAGGAAATGCCTGGTGGAGGGTTCCCCCACATCGAGATCAACAGGATGCACATATCACAATCTATTGAGGTAAGCAAAGCCATATGAGTGTATACACGCAGTGTATGCTGGATATATTTTGAGCCATGCAGTTATTACAGAGCACAGACTGACCCTGTATTTATTATATACTTTAACATATATTCTAGGCCCCCTTAACCAATACAGACATGGCCGTCCTGTCAGGCTCTCTGACCACACACAATGGTAATGGTGGAGGAAATATCAACTTGTGTTTGCGACGGGTCACCTCTACAAGGGGCTGGGGAGAGGTGGGATTCTGTCACGTTCATATTTCATTTAAAGATAAGAGCTGTTATCTGGCATTGTCTGACTTATCTCGTTTCATCTCGTGGCTGTATGTTCAGCTGGAGTTTGGAGCTGGAGACATTCGAGGACCTCTTTTCGGAATGAAAGTCTTCCGGAATGTAACCGCACGCTGGTGCGTATACGCTTGTTTATTGTTGTTTTGTTATTTGTTTTTTCTTTCAGGAACAAATGTATAGTTAGCTCTGTAGCAAAAATTAAATAACTAACGTATGACGGCTTACCTCTCTAGGCGGATCCATAATAAAACATGTTGACAAACTATTTAGTTAATTAGAATAACAAAAAAAAATGCTCTTATTGTAATAGTATGGTTTATTTATTAATGCTAGCATCAGACAGTAATTTATCATCATGATAGCACTTTTATTTTGCATTTTAAAATGTTAAAATGCCTGTTGTTTAGAATTATTTGGAAAATGAAGTGTTAGATATATTTAGAACATCTTCTTACTGTAAATGTACAATTTGAGATATAAAGTTTTGTTTCAGACAGCGTTTATATTCTTTCATGTTTTCATGTAAGCGTATGTTTATGTGCCTGCTAGCTTTGTGACTGCCCAGTGTGGGATGCAATTTTCGTCTCGAGGCGTGCGGCCCAGTGCGAGCACAATGATGGCGCGACACCTGGACCAGAACACTATGGGTTACCTGCAGTGGCGCTGGGGCAGTGAGTCCGCTATGACCACCAGCATTGTACGGGACACTAAGACCAGCCATTTCACCATGGCCTTACAGGTGAGGAACGAACACTGTGTAATGACCATAACTCATAAAATGAGTAACTGAAACCAAGGACGGAAAGAAAATGACCTCACTGTTACTCTTTCTTGCGCAGCTTGGTGTGCCTCATTCTTACCTGATGATGAGCTACCAGTACAAATTCCAAGATGAAGACCAAACCAAGGTCAAGGGCTCAGTCAAGTAGGCCTGATCCACTTTTATTGCTTTATAGTAATGTGAAAATCAGTGTTGGTACTGGACAAACTGTAAAATATAGACCATTGGAAGTCCAGGACTGGGGATTTTTGAATGCCTTTTAAAAGCCAATTAAAAAAAACTCAAATCAGATACTCCACTTATCATCCTTCTTTCCTGGTCCAGGACTGGCTTCTTTGGTACGGTGGTGGAATATGGTGCCGAGAGGAAGATCAGCAGGCACAGTGTGCTGTCTGCAACTGTCAGCATTGGTGTACCCCAAGGAGTCTCGCTCAAAATCAGGTTGGACAATCGATTTCAATCTATTCATACTTTCATGTTGGAATCCCAGTAGGGCCGTGGGCTAACAGCTAGGCTACGTGGATGCAATTTATTGCTAGACATTGTGTATGTTTTGTAGTTTACAGCAGGGTGCCCAAACCTGATCCTGTCAGACTGGTGTCCAGTTGTCATTTCCCTGCTCAGGCACTCCAGGCGGTACTCCCCTGTTAATTGCTATGTTTAGAAGAGGGGAACTACCAAGCTGTACTGGGCACAGGCACAGATCCTTCAGCTACCCTCAGGCACCCCAACTTTAAAGGAATGGTGTGGTGGAAAATCAAATTTACACACTTTGCCTTTCACCCCCAGATGTAATCAATCAACCAAGATATGTTTGGAATCCAGATATCCTTCTTTAGTTTAGAACTGGAGCTTCAGGCCCAATGTTGCCAACAAACACTAGAAATCAATAATCGCCCAAATTGTTTCTGTCGAAACATTCCAAAACTCCTCTTAACCCACTCAGACTGCATCCAGCATTAAGGGAGCGCAGACTGCTTGACAAATCACCAGGCAGCAGGGGATGCATTTGCTCTTTGTGTGGTTATAGTCAGACTCTGACTCGTTGACTTTTTCTTTGCTTTCCCCAGGTTGAACAGGGCCAGTCAGACCTACCTCTTCCCCATCCACCTGACAGACCAAGTCCTTCCCAGCGCTGTGTTTTACGCCACTGTGGGCCCCCTGGTCATCTATTTTGCAGTCCAGAAACTTATAATCACTCCTTATGTACGTGCCCAGAAAGAACAGTAAGTTCACCTCTATGTACTGTGCTGTAATCAGATCAGTTAAATGCTGATGGCATTAGTCTCAGGAATGTAATCATTTACATGTGTCTTTGGGACTGTGTCTAGGGAACTGGAGAAGCACAGAGTTGACTCTGCTTCAGATATCGCCAAGAAGAGGCAGGAGGCAGAATCTGCAGTGAGTGTTTGCTAAGACTATGGTTACAGTTTTGAATCATTGCACAATTAGTAAATCGTGTTGTTGCATGCTGTGTTATTATAGGTGGTGCTGATGCAGGAGTCAGTGCGGAGAATCATTGAGGCAGAGGAGTCCAAAATGGGTGAATTTTGTAAAGAGAAATCTTTTAGCATCACTGAAATGTATGGGCTCCTGGCAAATGGACTTATGGAGCATTGTTTATGTTTCACAATGCTCTGGAATGACCATCATATCATCGGTTCAAATTAATTCACTACATCCTAACATATCCCTTTCGGCATAAAAGTAGTTCATTTTTTCTTTAGACTTGTAATTCTACTGGAAGCAAAATTTTCTACTAACACAACTTTCCACTTAACCCAGATGTAGTCGATCAGTCAAGACATGTTTGGAGTACAGATATTGGTCCTCTAGTTTTTGTTAGTGTGGTTTAGGACTGTGTTTGTCTTACTTTGAGTTAACAATACTTTTAAGATGGAACATTTTCTCTATTTCTTTATTGTCCTCAAAAGTAATAATGAACAATTATCATAGTATTGTTTGTATATAAAGCACTCATTCACTTTACGAAGCATCAACAACAAGGGCGGGTAGAAGACACTGAGCCGAACAGCGAAGCACTGTAATAAAACCCATTTTGTAATTTACTGTATGTTTTTTCTCAGGTCTTATCATCTTAAATGCCTGGTATGGCAAGTTTGTGACTGACAACAGCCAGAAACAGGAGCAGTCGAAGGTCATTGATGTGACTGTTCCCCTGCAGTGCCTGGTGAAGGATTCCAAACTGATCCTCACTGAGGCTTCAAAGGTCAGATCTATGGCAACCATCTTGCCCTTCACAGTACTGTTTAATCATCTAGTGACAATAACACAATCAGCCTTGGAGCCCCTTTTCCTTATAATTGATCTTATCTTTTGCCTCTCAGGCTGGTTTGCCCGGATTCTATGACCCATGTGTCGGCGAGGAAAAGAGTCTGAAGCTTCTGTATCAGTTCCGGGGTGTAATGCACCAAGTGCTGTCTGGAGACACTGAGGCCCTCAGGATACCCAAGCAGTGTAAGTATGGCAAAGCAAAAAGCAGTATTTATTAGCAGGTTGCATTTTAGCACTTTGTGCCATAGAAGGCTGTTCCAATTCAGATAAATGCAGAAATCTTCCAGTTTTCCAGGAAGCTACTAGAGTATACTTCATGGCCTTTAGTCATGAACCCAGTCAGTGTTAAGAGGTAACAGCATCCGCAATATGTTCAGAAAATTTCCCATAGACCCTCATACTGCTAACATTCTTTATTGCATTTCGAGTGTTTAAGTTTTTCTCTTTTTCATTTATTCTCTTTCATTGAACAGCTCACAGAATAGATGCAGAGACATAGGAGTGTTCCCCACAGCATGAATGGATCCAGTAGGTTAAAAAGAGACAGATGAAGGGACAATCTGATGTCGGAATGAAGAGAACTCTGAGAACGGTGCACTTCATTTCGTCTCATGTTGCTGAGTGTTTGTAACCCCTGCCCTCCTTTTCTTTGTCCTGTATCCTAAAACATATAGATGGTCAGAGGACCATAGAGCCGCATTCTGTGATAGAGTTTCAGTTTAGCCATTGTATTCCTCAAGCTGGAGTGTGGAGCAATTCTTCCTCATTGTTTGCTCCTTGCTCATTTTGATGTCTGTCCTACGGGCAACTTTGCTCATTCACAGCCCCCTTAATGGGAGTGATGTAACTCGAGAGTTGTGCAAATGACTGTGATCTAAAGACCCAGTTGTGTGGCCTATAGTAGGCAATCCAAAACGTGATAGAGTGGCGATCGCACTGTACAATAATAAAGCTATGCATAAAGGGAACCCTCAGATTTAGAGATATATGCCAGTATTTCTGGATGCAGGAGACTGTACAGCTTCTGATATGGTCACAGGCCATAACTGACATGTATTTATTGTTGAAAATGTGTGTGTGTATATGTGTGTAAACTATATTAAGGGAAGGACAAACTATACTTCACTGTGCCTCTTAAGTACTGTAGCACCAAACTTGATAACACTACGTATTTTGGCCGCTTTGCCATAGCCCGGCCTTGTTGGAGGCTTTTGGTTGAAGGGCTGGCTAATATGAAAGGAATACTAGTATTAAGATTTTATTACTATATATTATATTAAATACAGTTCAAGTCACATGCTTTTTACAACTGATGCTATTTGGAAGCAGTTTTACAGAATTTCAGGTGATAATTTGAAGACCAGCTTGCATCACTTTAGCCAAACTTATTTAACACAGTTGTAGTAAAGAATTACATTTTATTGATTTGCAGCCTGAAATGCAGATTTCCCATCTTTACTTGTACATATTCAGTGCATCAGCATCCAATGAGAGATATGATTTACAATAAAAATATAACAAGAATCACAGAACTAGAAAAAGGATCACCCCTCATATTAGTAC
Organism: Rhabdalestes septentrionalis; assembly: GCA_037832545.1. Classification (NCBI taxonomy): domain Eukaryota; kingdom Metazoa; phylum Chordata; class Actinopteri; order Characiformes; family Alestidae; genus Rhabdalestes; species Rhabdalestes septentrionalis. Next base: position 9,349,002 of record JBBMFX010000128.1, read on the forward strand.
ACTGTGTTAACAAATGTTGCTTTAATTGTTGTCTGCTAGGGTACTTCTCTATTAACTTTGCTCATCTAGACTGTGCAGTATTTGCCCACTCTTCTTTACTGAATGACTCAAACTCAAATTGGATGGTGACTGTTTGTGGACGGCAAGTCTTTGTCATTGCACAGATTTTCAGTTGGGTTTCAGTCTGGGCACTGACTAGACCACTGACAATGTTTTAAAGTATTTTGCCCCATCCATTTTTCCTTCTATCTTGACAAGTGCCGCAGTCCTGTCGTTGATCCGAATATTCCCAACATACAAAAAAAAAAGGATTGTGATATGTTAGTATCAAGTGAAATCATATATTGTACAGCCCTAGTTGGTATTCAGAAGATTTCCTTGGGTTTAAAACACAGTAAGGATATCTAAACTCCTAGCATTTGTTTATGTAATTGGGTGTTCCAGTACGGTGTCAAAGAAGCAATGAGATGAGGGAAATCTTACAGAGGAGCAGTCAGGACAATATAAAATTGGTAAAAAAAAATGGTTATTTTTAAAGGTTGCGGATGTGGAGATAGTAATACTCTACACCAGCGAAACTGCATTATGTTTTATCTTAGAAAAACATGTTTTCTTGTGTGAATTTTTTAAATGGGACTAGATGGACACTGTTGAATTGGGGCAATTGTTTGGGAGGGAAAACATTGCAGAATCTAAAATCTTGTGGCGCGGATTACATTGGCGAACTAGTTTGGTTGCACTCGGTGGAAGAATACGCAGTAACGTGGCATATGGGTGAGGGAGTTTTCCTTCTCCTTTTTCTGTGGCTTAATTGTGTTTTTGATTTTATAGCTGTGTCTGGATCGGTAAGTGATTGAGGATAGGGTGTGTATCGACTTCGGGTTACATCACTGTTGAAGGAACAGAGCTGTGTTGTAACTGGAGGACCCCCTTTGACTTGTCTGCTGCGGTATTTCTCTGAACAGAGTCAGTTTTGGGAGTGAAACTGTCAAGAGTTGCACAAATGGAGCTAGTGTCACACTTTTGGGAATGTTTGTTGGCTTGTACATCATTATTCAGCACAGTGGAACTAGCATTCCAACAGTTAATTTTGTTGATATGTTTCCAATGTGACCTGCATACATAAAATGTTGTGTAAATGTGCCATTCACCCGTTCATCTGTTCTTTTAACCATTTTTGTCACATCAAGTTGTGTAACATCTCATTTTCGTGATTACCATATTTATTTCAGTTAACCAGTCATGTCTGATCATCTCTTGTGATAACTGAAGCTAAGCTGGGCTGGCAGCCCACGAGGACAGAGCTGGAGTTTAGGATTAGCTTTGCTGGTTGACGAAAACGAGGGGTCATTTCTGCCCCTCTGAGTGTAAAGAGATCTGTAATAGTTTCCTTAATGTTGTCTATTAGCAGTACCCAGGGCCAATATTAGTGCAATAAACCTCAGAAAACTAGACATGGGCATCTTTCTTGGTATCAGAATTGCTCAAATTCTTACAACCTAAAACTGGTAGGGATAGTTTCCAGGCCTCATGGCCTAAAATAGATTTTCTATGGGCAATCCACATTGAGAGTGGTCCTAGAGTGTAAACCCAAGAATTGGGTTGATCTATATTTGGACACCTGCCTTTACATCCATAGGAGAAACTACTAAAATAGGAGAGATAAATATACTAAATACCAAAGTCGGAACACTCCTTTGGCACACCAAGTTGTCCTTGCATACATCCATCCTCCTCCTGTGTAATTCACCTTTATACCTAACGCTGAACTTAACCCAGAATGTTTTTTTATTCCAGATGAAATTTCTCCATGTTAACATTCCTTCTGTATTGCAAACTTCTCTTGACAGATGTTCATGTACAAATGTTGTAGCCTTGAATAGTAAGTTAAACATTAAATGTGACAAATTCTACATCCTGAGTGATTTTTGCAAACAAAAACTTGAAATTTCACACTTCACATATAAAATATCCCCCATACCTCAAAAAGAACTACCATTAAATTCTCATCGGCTCTTTATTTACATCAGTTTCACAGAAACATTTTCTTTCTTGCTCTTTCTGGCCTGTTTTCCCTTCTACAAGCTCAAAAGTGAGTCCCTTTAAGTCTGCCAAGTCTGACAAATTCCCCATCGGGTTGAACAGCCTTGAACTACCCAAGATAAACTATACAGAAAGAACACAGTATAATTGTACAAAATTTTTTTTTTACAGGAACCATTATTTAAAACCCTTGATTTGGGGGAGGGGGGCAATATTGGACAAATGATTAGCAAACAGAAGCTTATTAATGCAAGAAATCATAGTTAAATGTGAAACAAAACAGGACTTTCTTCCCAAGCACAAAACTACAGCACGGATGCCTGGACATACTAAACGTCAAAATAAATTAGTGTCTCAGAAGAAAGTTTTCCATAGACATGCCTTAACCATTGTGGAGTAACTTTCCACTGACTCGGTACAAAGAGAATCGTAAAAACACTGGACATTACAGTCATTGAGGAGCACTGAAGAGGGAAATCCACTTAAGTACATTGAAAATCACATGTACTGCAGGTGAGGATTAAACTTTGCAGAAGTTCTGAACACAAAGAGTGGTTGCACTACATATTGTGGTTGCAGACCATCTTACACAAGTTAACACGTTTTATGATGTGCATTTCAAAGCATGGTCCAGAACCGGGGGGCAAAACTGCACATTTATAAATACTATTTCTGAACGTTTCCCCAAAGTAATTCAAGTTCAAAACCATTACATAAATCAGCAAGTTGGACTGCAGGCAGTATGCTGCTTATCTGTGGTACCCATTTCACATTCATTAGGCATCATCAAAAACTACAGATGAAAATGAGGACATGCACTATAGGCAATGCAGATGCAAACCCTTCATTGTAAGGGTTCTTTTAACCAAAACAGTTGTCAAAATCCAGTTCAGAGTGTATAAATTGGAACATAAGCTTGACTTGTCAATATATTTCTGATCTATGAATACACCTAATCTGGAGTTTGACACCCCTGCCCACATGTTCTTCAGATGGAGGCCTGCAGGATCAATGTTCTTTGACATTTAAAAACTATTGACTGAAGGACAATTAAAAGATATCAATTATTTCCACAGGATGGAACTATACTACTACAAACAACGAGGTTGTGTGTGTGTGTGTCTGTCTGTCTCTTTGCTTAATCAGACTACAGAACATGGTGCTCAAGTTGGACATGAAAAATTAAAATGCTCAATCCAAATATAAATTATGCTAGAACTCTGCCAGCCATATGGGATTTCATATGAGCAGCAAATACTTGGGGAATGTGAGTGGCAGCGAGCTCAATGAGATTCAGCATATGCCGGCAAAACATTCTTCCCTTCGCAGCAAGGACAAGGCGAGATCCCTTCAAGCCAAACAGCTGGGCCATATGTCCAGTTGAAAAAATCTTGCAGAAATAAAAACAGAGCAATATGTCTTCATATACTGCCATTGAAGATAAGCCATAAAAAATTAGCTCTACCTGAAAGCTGCAAAACAAAAACATTTACTGTGCTGAGCCCTATTCCCAGGCATCTTAGATTATATCTGCCAAGCATACCAGTTTGAATGTTAGATTGGCATCAAAATGTATAAGACGACAGAACAAAGGCAAGTACTATTTTCAACATGAACAACAAAATGTCTTGATAAGCAAAGAAAAGGCCGTTATGTCTACATAAAACATGGAACAACATGGAAATGAGAATTCAAATATAGCATGGCAGTCAATAGGGAAATTTCCAAGGCTTTGTCAACAAATCACAGACAAAAAAAATCACAGAGCGTGTGAAGCCACATGTGCACCCCAGAAGCCTTTAAGCCTCAAAGCTCTTGGGGAATACACCTGAAGGTAACGATGTGTTCTCAATAATACTAAACTTCTACTTGAGTGATGACAAATAAAGAGCTAGGAGAAGCCCATTACTTTTTGAAACACTGCATTCTTGACAAATTATAAAGGTAGGAGGTGTTTTATTCAAAGGTTCAAAAAGAGTTTCTGTACCTCATATTAGCATATTTTGACCACAACTCTATAGTGCTCTATTCCTCAGACATTTGGGGAATCAAGAAAGTTCCACATGGAAATACAAGTTGAACAACTCTAAATTAACACAGACATAATTTTGAAAGCTATGGGTATAAAAGGGTCCCTCCGACTCTCCCTTTTCTTAAAAAAAGTGCAATCCACCAGTCTCTCCAATTCCCAAATATGACTCCTATGTACCGTAGAGACAACGCCCACTTCAAATATCTGAAGTCTGTAACTGTACGGCAGACTCTCCTCTTTAACACATCACCCGGGTTTTGATTGCCTTACGCAAACATGTAGGAAGGTGGAGAAATATAAACAAACTCTATGTGTAATAATCACAGAGCCCTTCCTCTTCTGTATGCCTCTTTATCTTTAACAGAGTCTATACGTTGGGAGGGGCATGGGTGAGGTCAGTCTAGGAGATGTTTTCGAGACCCCATGCGGGAACGATTGGAGCGGCGAATGTCAAACTTTGAGTCTTTGCACTGCTGGCAGGTGTATGTCTCGGGGACGTTGGACTTGCGAATTTTGGCACAGGAAAGGTGGATCCAGGTGTTACACTGGTTACACTCGATCATTGCCCTTCCTGCAAAGGGCTTCATACAGAAACAAGTCACCAGATCCCAGGAATCGTCATCTGCAATCACAGAAAACAGGTTCAAAACATGCACTTATTCCAGATGTGGCGGGTATAAGTGTTTGACTTATTTTATGCATTCTCATGTCAGATCTTACTGTATATGACTCATGTATCTGAGAACTTACCTGAATCTACCATGATATCCTCATCATCTGCAGAGCCGTCCTCATCGCGGAACACTACCTGCTTTCCCTGGCGGATCACTGTCCTTGTGCCAGGTAAGCCGTCCAGCTTCATCACCACTGCCTCGCCCTCAGGGAGCACCACCCTCTCCCTACTTTCAGACCTGGACTCTGGGTCTGAGCTGGCAGGAGAATGCCAGGGATGCTCCATCTCTGGCTCCTCTTTGCAGGTGCTTGTACCTGGCAGGGGGGATGCGTTGGGGTGAGGTGACCGCTTTATGTCCATGTATGAAGATGGCGTGGGGATGCTGAGGTAATCCTCTGGCTCCTCCTTGATGGTCCGGCCGATGCCAGATATTTCTGTCCCTGCACTGGACGAAAATGGCGGTACTGAGGAGTCGGACTCGTTAGCTTTGCTCTTCTCTGGCTTCTTTTTCTTTTTCTTCACTTTGTCAGCTTTCTTGCGTCCCTCCAGAAGAAGGCCTGTTGGTTTGGGGCGCTTCTGGAACTCTAAATCTTCGGCCACTGGCCTCTGGAACCCAGAAAAGCCCTTTCGGCTTTTGGGCGGAGGCTCGTCCGGTGAGGGAAGGCCGCAGCCCAGGCGCGAGCTGTCCCATCCATCACTGTCCGCAGTGCTGCCTGTGCTGTTGGGAGGGCTGGAACTGCTCCTTAGGGGTGCCTCCTGCAGACAATAATTCAACGAGGGTTTAGCCACCACGCTCACGCAGGCACATTGAAACCAACTCACCTGGTCACTGCTTTTCTACAAAAAGGGGTGTAAAATTGTACCAATCTGAATTTACCAGATAATTTATAGAATGTCATTTAATTAAGGGCTCTGTCCAAAATGAAATCCATAACATCTTGTTTTAATTGGCTTTACAACTGCACTTATATTACCTTGGTCACATTTGTGTATTTAGTGTACATTTCAAAACCCTTTACAAACATGAATCATAATAAAATTAGATTTTTGATACATTAAACACATTTGTAAACAATAAAATCTAATTGCTGTGAGATCAGATGTATACACCCCTGGTGCTAACACATTCTGAAACATCTTTATGGGTGAATGGGTTTGACATGGCTCAGGGTGAAATTTTTCAGTAATCAAAGACTTGTTGCAAAATGTCTGTTGACTGATGAGACTGAATAAACAAACAGTTTCATTCCCCTAAAACCTGCTGAGTATTGCAAAAATATTTTTTTTCACGACAAATTATACATCAACCAATATGGGTTTTTCTATGCCCGATGTCGATATTCAGGAATTTAGATGGCTGATATGTGATTTCAATTTTTAGGGGGGTGCAGGGGGATGATATTTGGTCATTAATATTAACAATAATAAAAAGAAGACACTCTTTCATGCCAAATGGTCATAATAAAATGACTGCGCAAAAAGTAAACAAATAAATATTTTTTAAAAATAAACAGCCTGCTGTTCAAGGGACTACGTAGTTCAGGTCTGACCCAGGCACATTTATTAAGGAGAGCTAACTGCACTACGTTGTGGTTGGTTTTTAATATATGTTGACAAACTGTTCTATTTTCCACTTTCACAAGCGAAAGACTTTCATCTATAGACAACACTGATAGCATCAATCATTAAATGGTACCAAGCATTTAAGCGTTAAGCTTCCTTTTTTGTGCGCAATGATGCTGCTGAGGCGAGAGTGTGAGTGTGATGTGGGATACTTTTCAATTGGTGAGCTAACTGGAGGCTACTTTGCTAATGCTTACCTCAGGCTACATTGTAGAAAAAATGTTCTCCCAGGAAATAAAATTCTGGTCTTCACCACTAGACCTGCAGGTGCTGGTAGAGGGGCATGTCAAAGCAGCAGCATGGGGCCACCCAAAAATGCGCATGTCTACTAACTGGGCTTGATTTGTATCATTATTTGCCCATGCTGATTATGTAAAAAGTGCCAAATATTGCCCCAATTAACCTCTACAACAAATGCAGACTACACTGGAGCATGATGAAAATGTCTAACACCAAAGGCAAAGATTAAATAACTTTGATATCTACAACAAACCAAGCTATGTTGTGAGGGTCTAAAGAGTTAAACACCCAAGGGTGATTTTGTAAGAAACCTTATAAAGAGCAACAGAGACCCAAGTGTCTGGGTTTAATTAGTAAAAATCACTGGCTGTGAGGATAAACCACAAAGGGAAACCTGCCAAAACATGATCTGCTTTAAGCACTATTACATATAATCTCTATTCCTCAGATGAGTTAAATGTCTGTGGAAGCCAAAATTGTTTGAAAATGGATTTTGGGAGGAGCTCAAGGATTCAGGGTCAAGGATTTCTTTTTGGAGGGGTGTTGGACAAAATATCAGTACATGAACCCTCTGCAAAGCTACTTCATTTTTGTTCGAATAGATTTTTAAGGGGATAATGATCTGCAAAAAAACTAAATAAACCCAATAGATTAGGGCTTTAATTCTTATAGTGAATTATAACACAATTATTTAAACTCTAAACTGTCATAGTGCAGCACACAAAAAAGGCTGTGATTTTTCAGAACTCTAAAAAGAACCATCATAAGTTGGTATGCTGGTATATTGATATCACACTCCACTAAGACTATTGCTTTGATTGGCCCTATACAAAATGTTTTAAACCCAATAATTTGTGATTCTCAAACCAGGGGTGAAACTGGGATTTGCAAAAGTTTCATCTTGGAACCCTGCACACAATAAGCAAAAACGTTTGTGAATGACAAAGCCTCTCCCCACCCGAGACCACATATGCCATAAAAGTGCTTGAGCCATGGTATAGCCTTGATGTGCTCTGAGGTTCCACCGAATGGAGAACCTGAAACGAAAGCCTTTTAATGTGCACTGCTGCAGTGTGATGTATGGCATTTAAAAGACAGGGTCTGAGATGAGCATGGAGGAGACTGGAGTGGCCCTCTTACCCTGGAAGAGAGGGCTGAGGTTTTTTGGGGAGGGGGTCCCTCAGTGGCAGGGCAGCAAGGGGGGAAATGCAACAGAACAGCTGCCCACAGAGCCACCACCAATTCTGTGGATCAAACAGAGCATCAGCAAGCACAGTAGCTCATAGGGCGAGAAAGGAATGAGACCCAAACAGACTCCAACAGCACCCAGTGCTGGGCAAGAGGTGTGAGAGTACATCTGGGGGTGTGTGTAAAATCCCTCCTGGACAGGCACTGAAGAGAAGCGAGTCAGTTTGTGTGCACTCTGGAGGTACTCTGGAGTTACTACATCTGGTGGCATCCCCAAATTTCCCAACATACACACGCACTAACCTCTCCTTGTCAAAAATACAGAGCACATCATTTTGAATGGGTTGTGAGGACAGATCTGACAGTACGGCAGTGATAAAAGTGCTTAACTGTACACTTTAAAATACATGTGGGACACTTTTCCCCCTTTCTCTGTCACATGCGTACACACACTTTAAACAGAAGACACCACTCACCTCCTGTGGATATGGAATATACCCTGCATATGCCAGCACAAATGTGCAAAACTTGTTGAAATCTTCAACCGTCCTTTTCCTTTTGTATGTTGGACTATAGCCCTGCACCACAAAAAACAGAATTTGCATGAGTTAAATGTTTTATTGGCATTTCTTCCGTAACATCGAAACAAATGTATATAACTACACCAATGTTACTGTTCTTCTGCTCTGCATAAACCCAATGCATTCAGAAGCATGGCCAAAAGTTTGTAGACACTCACTCATTAAACTTGATTTAATTCTGAATTCAGATGTATACAGAATGTGTCCCCTTCTTGCTTCTCTTCTGGGAAGCATTTGCACTATATATTGGTACACTGGATTTGATTGCAGTGTTCCATACTAAAGTCTATATATTTGAAAGCAATTCCCTTTTGGTGTAATGATCCGGTGTCCCAAAACGTTTGTCCATATAGGGTATGTGTGGCTGCTCATTCTTTTGCTCCCCTATTGAGATTACACAACCTGTGTGCTAAACGACTGTGTCAGCAAGGGGGGGAAACTTAAAGTGGACGGAGTGGGTTTTGTTTTGTTTTGTTTTATTTTTGGACATAAAGTAAGTGACTTTACAGTAGTAAAAATTTATTTCAACTGGTTAAACAGATATTTACGCGCTTATTTTTAAAAACCGCTCATATTAGCCAGCAATATAACCCTAGGAAACACGTCAGCTTTTATTAGATATTCGATTTAAAAAGTATAGAAACCCAGTGGATGGTACACAATTAATAGTTGTTTCATGAATCATCACATTTACCACTCACTTGCAATAATAAATCTGTCAAAAGGTGACAAATGATCAACAAAAGCAAAAAAGCAGAGCATGACCTCAAAATATGTTTTTTTTCTATATTTGTTCACCTTTCACATGTGAACTATTTAGAAATGTAAGATATGGTATTTTTTTATACTTAAGGAAGAGGCTAACTTTCCACAGCCAACTTAAATTCAGCTCATGCAAACTAGACAGAAAGCAAGAAGCTGGCTTAAAGCATACAAATAGGAGAAAACATAAACTGTAAGAGATTAAAGTTGCACAATAAAATGGATGACAAAACTATAAATCTTCTAGAAAACATAAAAAATGCTGAGTTAGCTTCATTTAGCTCACTCACTTAGCATAAGCTAACGATATACATTTTGTGCTATCGGGGTTAGAAACTCCACTTTTATTCGAGTAACGCCTATTTATTGAAAAAAAAATGTTAGATACGTTACCAGTAATCGAGTTTACATTACTTAAAACACGATACGACATACAGACCAGCATTTTCTGAGCTAAAGCTAGTTTCTGAGCTAAACCATAACCAGCTGACACCTGGCTATCAAAGGACAAAGGTTTGATTCTGCACTAAAATTGAATTAACACACCGAAAACATCATCATCGTTAACTGTCTGGGAATATGAATAAAACAGCCTTTACCTGTGAGTCGAAGGCAGAAGTGGTGGTAACGCTACTATTGTCCATTTCTGTGAAGAATAATGAATAAAAATAATTAAGTGTGGTGGATGAGGGCTTAATTCGTTTCACAGCCATGTTTAAAAACAAAAACACTGCACATTTGGCTAAAAAGGTCAGTAAAGCAGCACAGACCGCTGTCTACCCCAGTACACACGACTGTTATCAAAACAACACAGCTAATGGTTAATTGCTAAGGTTAATTAGCTAGGTAGTTGTTCGCATTTGGCTCACTTTGTCAATCTTAACTCGATATATATTTGTGTGTTTCTGTAAATAACACTACATTACCAAGTTTGTCATGAAGCAAATTTGCCTATTAAAAGGAGCCATGCGATGAAAGTTAACAAGAGAGCAAAACAGTGAAAACTCTTATGTAGGTACGTCAGCTAATGTTAGCACAGCTGTTTACCCTGTCAGGCGAGACAACTTGTGTAAAACAATCTAACTTCGTCTTTTTTTTATAATTAACATTAACCCGTTAAATCACGCTATGCTTAAAAACAGAAAACCCCTGAATTTTAAGTTAAAATACTTGCCTGGAGCCTTTAGCCAGACAGCTAACTTTAGCGAAATGAGTGTTTAGCATGGGCTAGCTATGTTTACTTTTGACAAACATTGACAACAAAGGCTATAATGGCTATAAACATTGTTGACAGCACAATTGGAGAGTCAAGTGTAGTAAATATGTTCGGATTACGTTTAAAAGTCTCCATTTTACACTCAAACTCACTATTTATGCAGTAAAAAGCCACTTTAGTGTGAACTGTTAGCATTAGCCAGGTAGCTCTTTAAAAAGGCAGCTGCAGCTTACACGCTTATCACGTTGTAGCACGAGTAAAAGTAATATTTTGGAAAGACACATCTAATTTTCTTACCTTAGATCAATTTTCAGGAGATGACAGTGATAAACTTAGTGAAGAACTCAAAATTTCCTCAGAAAAACGATGGGTATCGGAAGTTCAGGCGGAAAACCAAAGGTTTCCAATACAAATACAACCTATAAACTACGAACAACAAACACGTAGTTAATCGTACAGCTACTAAGATCCTAAAACACGCTATTTAAGAGAGAAAACAGACTGTAAAACTCATGTTTCTAAACTAAACCCGAGCTACTCCCCCACGAAAAAATGCCTAGACGGAAAAGACAAGCATCCCCTACGTAACAATCGACGCGTTCCAGAACGCAGTCTCGTCACAATTGATGTGATCTCCAAGTCATCCGCATACGTCTACTACGTTTTGCAGATGACATTTAAATTAGTTATTAGGTGTAAATTCTTTGTATACAGTGTATATGCACTATAACGTATATGATATAGTGTACTTTGTGCACTGGGAAGAAAAGCTTCGTCCCCAAACTGTGTCCACAAAGTTGGAAGTATGCCGTTGCCCGAAATGTCTTGATATGCTGAAGAAAAAAAAAAAAAGATTGCTCTTCGCTGTAAGTGAATACTCCCTCACTCTAGTCTAGAATGTAGATATAGATTAACTGAGAGACCACATCCCCAATAATATGTCCACAGTCTCCAGGCATGTCCTGCATAGACATCAGCTTAGCATCATCTAGTACAGATATGAGAAGAAAACTTTTGGGTGGCTTTGTTCAGGTATGGCAGCATTTTTTGTGTCTGCAAGTATCTAGACATTCCTTCTAATTTATGAACTTGGTTATTTGTAGATGCACACACTGCTGACACACTGTTGTTCAGTTACACACACAGCTTGTGGAATCTCCATTGCAAAGCTATGCTATTAAAATCGAATGAGTTGGTGTTTCTACTGCAGACTCATCCAACACCAGCACATGACCTCACAAATGTTCTGGTGGCTGAATGCAATCAAAAAGTCACCTCAACATCTAGTCTTCTTGAAAGACAGTAGAGGCTGTTCATACAATAAACGGGGACAAACTTCCCTGTTACTATACTTGATTTTAAAAGGAATGTTGTATTTTTCTGTTTTATGAATAATGTTAGAGTGTTATGACGACTGTCAAAAACACATCATGCCAGCAAGAGAGAATGAAAGAGAGAGAATGAATCTGAATCAGAAAACTTTATTGATTCTGGAGGATTTTATTTATGTGGTGACTGCCAGAACACACACAGACAGATACATTCAGAGACACAAGAATAATGTAAAGAAAATCTAAATACATCTAAATTAAATCTAAATAAAACAAAATAAATAAATCTGTAGAAAGAAAGCAACCACAGTATGTATAGATTATGAGACATACAAAAATGCTTTGTATACCTACCTATCTAAAGGCAAGTTATGCTGCTAAGTGGAAAAACTATTGACACAAATGGTGGTTTGGAATAATTAATAATTAATAATTATTAAGTATTATTAAGTGATGAAAGTACTGACCAAGTAGTAATATTGCACATGAAGACTATTGCACATAAAATATTGCAAATGATATAGCATCATTTAGAGAACGACTTATGATATTGCACATAATAATGTTTTAGCACCTGGTGAAAACATTACACAGAATTGCACATAGACATTTGCACATCATAGCAAAGATGAGGTACATAGTCTTACAAACAGCGATACTTTATAAACCCAAAGTAAATATACAGAAAGCTAGTGAGAAAAGAGAGAAAGGGAGGAGGGAGAGTAAGAGAGAAAGAGGGGAGAGAGAGAATGAATGTGATAGAAAGAGTGTTTGGAGGAAGTGGAGAGAGAGGGAGAGAAAATGAGACGGAGAAAGAGGGCAGGGGAGGTAGCGAGTGAGAGAAGAAGAGTTAAAGAAAGAGGAAAATGATACAGAAAGGGAGAGAGAGAGAAAGAGAAAGAGAGGAGAGAGAGAACACGTAGGATAGCAAGAGTGATAATAGGGGGAGGG
>JBBMFX010000128.1:9361741-9373149 GCA_037832545.1 Rhabdalestes septentrionalis
TAATAATAAAGAATCGAAACAGAATGAAAATGATTTGGCACATTATAAGAAATTGCGCATCTGAGTAGCAGCAGGGTATCAGTGCCATTTAGTACATCATTTAAAAAGACAGTGATGTTTTAATTAATTGATAGTAAATTGCTGTTCAGAAACTTCCCTTTCATTTTCCAGCTGCTTTTCTTTTACTATAACTATTTGTACTATATGAAAAAATCAAATTACTTATATGTTTCTGTGTCCCCTCGGATCCTCCATATCAGAAAGGGTCAGTGCATGGACAGATCGAATGTGCATAACAGATGCAATTTGTCTGCAACTGGCTTTGACAGTTTAACATTTGCTGAGTGATATATAGACATTTACTCATTTATTTCAAGACAAAAGAAGAAAAGAGAACAAAAAAAGACTGGATTACTGGAGCTGCAGCACAATGACATAATAAAAGTGTAGTCCCATAATGTCTGGTTACATTATTACCTTACAGTTTTTGGAACATAAAGCACTCAGATCTATATATATTTTCAATTTAAGTGTGAGAAAGTTGATTTGATGAGAAAGTTGATTTGATGAGTAAATCTCTCAAATAAATGTTTATTTGAGAGAAATTCAATTTGCTATTAATGAATGACAATTTGTGGTGTTAAAGTAAATCAGAAAGCAAGAAAAAACATTTGTATACATTCACAAATACAAGAATGTTAGAACAAAACACCATCCAGCTGTTTTTGTTTAAATAATATGAAAACAGTCAAAAACTGTAATTTAAAAAATAAATTCTAAGATTCTTCTTTATGAAATAAAGGCTACTAAAGGCTCATGTGTGGATCTGATAAAGGGTGAGAGTGTGGTATGTGGGGTTTATAACACTGCTGATGGGATCAGCGCTACAGCAAACTCCCATACGTAATTCCCAAAGGAATTCCATTCAGTTACAAATTTCATCATTAAGTTGTTAAACTTATTTTTTCCAAATATGTGAAACAGTGATAAGATTTCAAATAGATCCCAATCCATTTATGAAACTGGCCGAATAAATAAATCCTCTGTATGCAATTTTATTTAAAAATAAATGTCTTCTTTTAACGCAAACTAAACAAAAGTTTGAACTGTCTATACAAATGAAAAAATGAGTTTTTAGAAGTATTATTTACTTATTTTATTTAGTGTTTTACACATCTGCCAGCACTCGTGTCAGATCAGTGCTCAAAGGTTTGACAGAAGACCATTTAGGGCACACGAGGAGCATACTCAAAGGTGAGCAGAATGGGAACTGGATCTAATGACTATGCGAAAAAGGAGATTTATAATTGGAACATCATTGATGTAGTGGTCAGTCCACCCAGACCATAGCCTAGCTTTTGTTAAGTAAGTGTTTCTTGACACAAATAATGAGAAGAGGTCTTATGTCCTTGGGAATAATGTTCTTGGTAAGTTGCCTTGCACACAAGATTGTGGGGCCGCGAGTGTTTCAGAGTAGAGTTACACAATATATCGCCTGCTATTGGTTATCACAATATCAGTCTCTGTAATGGCTGCAATATTCAAATGAACCAATCACATCTCCAAGCAAGTTACTGGGTGTTCTAATGAGTGTAATCTAATATTTAACCTTTAAAAATGTTGGCAAATTGGTGCATGACTGTGTGGGCCTAAAACCTTTCTATATATATGGATTGTATGGAGGAAGGGGGAGAACACCATTCCAAACTGATAATGAAGTGATTAGATGGGCCCTTTAATGTTGTGAAAGTCATCGCAAAATCAATATTTTGTCCATGTTGTGCCGCTCTTTTTCAGTCAATCACAGTTGTAGGTTCAGAAGGTGGGAGGGATGTGTCAACAAAGCATTATTTTGATCAAATTTTGTCGAGTATTTTCACAAACAGCATCCATTAACTCTTTAAAATGTCTAAAAGTCTCTTAGGTCAAATTGATCGGCTCATTTACTGGGTAGCTGGGTGTGTCCTGTAGGGGTGTTTTAGCTTTGGCTTTTCATTAGATATGGTAGAATTTGTGTTATAAATTATTGCAGTGATTGAACTTCCTGAGCTGGACCTTAGGTGTTGATTTAAGCTGAGGTGGAAGGGAGGCTCCCACCATAGTGCCACTTATCTTCAGCCGTGGCTTTAAGATTACAGCCTTTGCTTTGCAAAATATGTGTGAATGTGTCCAAAATATAGCCCTTGATTCATTCATTATAATAAACATTGCAATTTATTCATTCTAGCTTTAAGAATGTAATCAAGGAAACCAACAGATCGGCAGTAACGCAGAGAATGCCACAATAACGGGAATCAATACATTTGGTATTCATATAATATTAGTATTAGAATAAATAGAATAATCTCTCTTCAGTGATAAACCAGAATCAACACATTCATTATGACCTAATTCATCCATTTATTCAGAATTTCAAAGAGAAAATCAACTCTTATTAATTAGCCAATATAAATAAGAGGAAAAATAACACTGAACACATCAATGTGCTACATATAATGGACTCTTTGTGAGTATGGTCCCAGGTCAGGGCTTGTGTGTTGCTGCATTCCAGCAGGAGCAGCAACAATGACTGTGTGAAAGGTTTATGCGCATGTCAGTCTAACCAGCGCTGGAGTCTGATAGTAAACACACTGCTTTACAATGGGGCTGGTGATTTATGCATGCTTTACAGAGGGGTAGTTGGGTTTTGAATGGGCCCCATTTCTAGGGCCACGCCAAGCTAACATTAGGGGTGTTCAAGCAGCATTATGCAGCGTTAGGGTGTTCAAGGGTTCCAGAATGGTATCCATTCTACCGAGGAATAGTTGGAGTGTCCACAGTGGATGTTTCAACATTAATTGTTGGAAGGACAAATCTAAAATGGTATGTTTTTTATTACTATTAATGTTATTGTAACTGTTCATTTTTTATTCTTTTTTACTTTCTGCATTTCAAAAAGGAAAATTGTTCAGTCAAGACATTGTTAAACCTATCCCCGCTTTTCCTCTTTAGCAATGGAGCTATATGGGCAACGCTGCTAAAAACAATATAAGTTTAGGTTATAGCTCTCGATTACATTTTTTTATTATTTAAGATGTAAATTTTACTTACATTTTACGTTGATTGAAGCCAGCCTACAAATCTCCACAGAGATTTAGCATTCCTTTTTATTTCTTATTCTTTTTGTCCATTTCCAGGTTAAGGTGACGGGGTAATAAAGACACAATGGCCAAAAGGAATCTCCTCAAAAATCCAAATGGAGAAGGTAAGGCATATATATGTCTGTACCTGACATCTTCTCATAAGATTGTAGAAATGCCAACAGCTTTTAATCTCTCAAAATCCACATTGTTTGGAAACGTGAAAATTTAATCCATGGGCGTGCTGTACCTGACACATTTCAGTCTCTCAATAAACCCTTCACCTAGTAAGATTTTGGTATGCTTATACTTTTGCTACATTTGCTCTACAGTTTTATTTGGCTCCCTCAACAAAATGGCCACCAATGGCCAGTTAAAATCAGCAGCCAATATATGCCTGTGTGAATGACCAGTCTTAATGAAAGTTTGTGGGCTAATTTCTAGTCTCAAATAGATGCAATTTACCTGGTTTCAGCCATAAAGTATCTCTAGAACAGACTAAAGTATATTTCCCCCTGTACCTCTTGGTCTCCAAAATTCATTTTGTCTTTAAGTCCTTTGGCAGCATTTACAAATTTCAAATGCTCATCTTTTAAATGTTGGTCAAATCATTTAGGCTCTCTATGTTCTTCTCTCTATCTTGAGACCTGATATTCAATAATTCCTATATTTTAATCAATAAGTACTCTAAAACTAAAATGTAGGGTCATTTTGTGAGTAGACACACTTACAGACATTGCAGTTTCAGGGATTAAGAGAAATTCTGTAAAGACAGCTCTTTGCTTGTTTCTGTCCCAGAGGATCTAGAATTCTGGGAGTTGACAGAAAACGGAGGAAGCGAATGGAGGGTGGAGGAGATGCCTGGGGACTGTGGACACGCCTTCATTGATGAGGCCATACCTAAATACTTCACCACTTCTTTTGAGTGAGCTAGTGTGCAATTGATTGTGTGTGTCGAAGCAGTAGATTAACAAAACTATAAAAATATTTTTTAAAATAAACAATTTTCCTCTACCAAGACACATTTTTGTGAATTTTGCAGTAAAGTTAGGAAGAAAGTTACTAACAGGTAGTGTATACTTGTACCTCAGCAACAGCAAGGTAGAGTTTTTGTTGCTTTTTGTTGTTTTGTTGCTTTTGGTGATGCTGAAAAGGACAAAAGCACAGGTTTCAAGATGGCCATTACTGTTATTTTTTGTTATGCCACATCCTTTTGAATGTTATGTTCATTATGTCATGCAACATAATGAAGAAGCAAATTTTATACAAGACACTTTCGTTGTACCTAATTCGATATCCACTCATTTATTCAAGTCCTGGTTGATCAGCTGTGTTTTGAGAAAGAGGAAAACTGTTGCACTATAAATTCCACTATAATTTCGTTCACCTCCCACTATATCGTTCCTCTCAGACCTATGAGTGACCATGACAGCAGAAAAGACCACAAACAGAGTGCATCTGCCCCTTTGGCCCTCGTGCCGTTTTCTCTCTGGCTGTGAGCACATAGGTTCACATAATTACGCTGGACATGAATTACGGCCTAATGAGACCTTCGAGAAAAATAACAGTATTGGAGACAAACTGCCCTTTTAAAAAAATGGATTTTAACATTGTGCAGAAATGTACATTTATGTTTGTTTCATGCAGGGGGTGTATTGACCTGTGTTCAATTCTTCATTCTATTTCAGGCTGTGTCTTAAAAAACAGGTGATAGACCTGCTGGCAGAGGGCTACAGCCCTGAGGAGCTGGACACTTCGCCAGCTGTCACTGTGGAGGACTGGTAATAATCCACTGCTTTCACATTTTAGACACTTTCTGTGGCCAAGAACCTGACAGACCTTTCCATTTGTTTTGTACTATTTGTGTGTGTGTGTGTATGTTTAGGTACTGCAGTCGTACAGATTGCGGGTGTTCCTATCAGCTGACGGTGTGTCTGCTTGATGAGAATAAAGAGGAGATACAGAACTTTAACCCGGACGCAGTGACCCTTGACCCTGAAACTGATGATTGTGCTTGGCAACAGGTGAGTGAAGAACTAAGATCATTTGTCTGTTTTATTAGTAGCCACATTAAATTTTACAAGTTACCTGTGGTGATCCTTATCCATGCCCTGCTCTTTTGAGTTTTCCCAACATATTTGACTTTAGTTTTAAAATTGAAACCATATTCATTTGGGTGATATATGTAGATATAAATGCATCAAAATATGAGTATTATTCTTTTCACAGATTACCCACACATTTTCTGATTACGGCCCAGGCCTGCGCTACATCTCCTTTGAGCATGGAGGTCAGGACTCTAAGTTCTGGGATGGATGGTTTGGAGTGAGAGTAACTGGCAGCCATGTGAGCATAGAGGTCTAAAAGCCTCCTGCGAAACAGGACAAGCGTCAGAGAACTAAACTGAATGCTGGATGCTAGTCTTTAGGAGTTGCTAGATGAGTTATCACCTCTTTTATGTTGCAGGACCAACCTGAGCTGCTTAGATTTGCAAATATAGGAGTCTGACACGAATAAGAAATAATAGGCAATAGAGTTTAGTAAGTGGTCATGAAAGGAATATCAGCTTCTATTTGAATGAAAATGCAATAGACAATGTTTTTGCACTCTGAGATTTTGCTGAGAATATTATGCCCTAACATTGTGCACGTGATGTACTGACAATCTACCTCTGCTGATGTAGCTCCCCCTGCTTTTACCTTTACTAACGCACTTTCTGCTTCCATACAAGATACCAAACCTGCAAAGTGTATGAGCACGTGAGGGACAGCACTCTTTCTGTTTTAGTTCTTATCAACTAAACAGAAGTGTGAGTATATTTATTTTAAATGTGCTATAATAAACGTGTCTCTATTGACTCTGTATCATTTTTTTCTCATGGGTTAATTTTCAGTCTTATATTTCCTCTTAAAGTTAGTGGTCAGTCTTTGGTCCCGATGGAACAAAAGCTTCAAAATCAGCCTGGGTTGAAGTCATCATAGTTGTGATGTCACAACGTTGAACACGTCTTCCTGAGCTCCTATTTCAACCGAAGTTTAACCTGCTCATTCATGCATGCTGAAGTGATGCAACGTGTCAGTTCTGTAGAAAGTCAACAGCAGAGCTTCTGGAGGATGTGGAGGTGTGGGGGAGGGGCTTTTGGAGGATGTGGAGGTGTGGGGGAGGGGCTTTGACCTCTGAAGTATCCAGACATCCCATTTCCTGTGGGTCTGAAGGTTTTAGTGTAGGTTAACAGTTCGTCTAGTATTTTTGAACTATTTGATCCAGGATCTAGCTGCTCATGTTAGGTCTAGATACATTTCCCTGAATATGTTGCGGGCCAGGCTACCAGGCTGCCTTCCACTTTTAACAGATTTCATCATTCATCATTTCACTTGTCCTCCTTTATTCTTCCATTCTACAATTATTGGCATGCTGGAATGTCATACCTGCATTTTGCCCGAGGTCCATAATTCTTGGACTTTTAAGAAAATGCTTGAGAAATAAAATAGCAAACCTATTCAGAGGAGAACACTTTGCAGCAGCTAAAAGCACATTTATATTTCATTTGTTCATTAAAAAACTAACATTGTTCAGCAGGGATTCAGCACAGGACAGCATGAGGACAGCATTATGCAGGGATAATCCGGATTAATTACATTTGAAGTGCTGTTCGCAAGCACTGATTAATAAAAAATTCATGAAACTGATTTTCATTGTAATTTTTTAATTTAAGAGCTGATTATTTGATTAGATCATCACTTCATGATCTGTTGGCACTTCCACTATGTGTTTATTAGTTCTGAACATGGAAAATGAGGGTTACTAGTCAAAACAAAAGATCATTTCTATATTTCGAAATGACAAAAATGAAATATTATAATTGGACATTAGTGGTATGATAATATACAATAGGACTGTAGAATTTTGGCCATTTATAGTTAACATTTCATGGAATAAGCACCAAAGGCTTTGCTCATGTGTAAAGTCAGAGCATGTCCCGACAGTACAATGATGTCATCCCCAAATCCAGCTTCATTTTGTAGCAGGCCTCCATGCCCCCTTGTGGTCAACCAACTCAGCAATGACGATCTGTCAAAATGAAGCGGCCCACTTTAAATACAGACATGGCCGAATCTTCATAATGCCCCTTCGCTTGCAAACATGCTTTACAACTTGCTAGGTAAAGCCTTGATGGCAAGCTGACACCTCATTGTTTCCTCTTGACAGCTGCACGTTTTGCATGGAACAGCACAGTTGTCTTAATAAGACGAGAACCTTTCTGTGGGCTGACAGCTGAATGCATAATGCAGGTGGAAGTGGATGAGGAGAGAGGGAGCCATGTCTCCCAGACACTTGGACTCTAGCCGCACTGACATGCACACGTTCATGTGAATTTGAAAACAATGGAATTAGCTTAGAGCTGGAACATCACCTTCCAGTTAGAGGAGATGTAACAGTAAAAATTCTATAATAATTAGCAGCCAATTTCTTGTTGAAAATATGCATTTATTAAATACATTACTGCACAAAAAATATTAGTGGTCATTAGTGGTTGACAACAATCAACATGTGACTTAAAAATGTAACACACAAGTAAGTAATAAAGCCAAATGAATGACTAATTTTTTCTTCAGGTCATTGTAATGCATAAAGATGCAATACAAAGTGTTTAAAATGAAATGGTGTAAATAACGACATTACAAAGTTTGTGTAATGGTATGATTACAGAAATGGCACCATCTACTTTTCTGCAAACATGACCATGAGTTGTAACACACTATTAAAAAACATACAAATTGAAACATAGCACCAAAATTTAACAGTTTGTATTTGATTCAACACTTCTACGGTCTTCCTTCTTGCTTCAGTCATATTATTATGTTGCTTTTGTCTTTTAAAGTGGTTTATAATTAAATAGTAATAATAATAATTTCATTTTGAAATCACAAAAAGCTCTATAACACTCGTTTAGATACTGATAGCTGCACTTGGTCTCTGATTGTCCATTCTTTCTAATCTAAGCACTTGGTTCTGAAACTATTCAATATATAAACACTTGATGCACTCTTTTTGTGACAACTATGATGTAAGATGCAATAATGAGGTCAAACAGATTATCAGGTGGCATATACAGGTAGTAATATCAATAACGTTTCTGCACATGGGGGCATACCCACAAAGAGTTTTCGGGTAGGATTACTGTTTCTGGATAAGTTATTAACCACATGGGGTTAAAGGCATGTTAGGAAATTAGTACAGAACTAAGTCATTTTTTCAGCAACATTATTTACCTCAATGCTAAACTTGCTAACCCACAGATTCAGCTTCACTTCAATATGTTCTCAGCTCCACTCTCGACATGGGTCGTCTTCATTCTGTTTGTGTTTGCATCTGCTTGCAGAAGGCCTCAAACTGCTGCTGCTCAAGTTCTGTCATTACTTTGTTCAGGGCATAGATCTGTAACACAGTTAGGATATATATTAACATCAATGGCAGCACCTTTGGATGATCCAACATACTTAGTGTATATTCACTCTCTCACTCTAGATATTTATTAGATGGTGCACCACTCCATACCCATCAGTGATGTTGACATGTGTAAAAATTCCAGCAACACAGCTGTGTCTGATACACTCCTACCAGTCACACACACTACCATGTCAGCATTACTGCTCAAATAACATCTGGTACCTCTGGTTGAAACTAACAATACATGTTGGAGAAAAATGGTTTTAGACAAATATATGAGTTTACAAAGGAACTGTACACCTAAAATAGTAGGGGTTTTATACACACACATACACTGCCATGCCAAAGTTTGGCCACACAGTGTGATCAGCATGTTATTTGTTTAATATTGATTAAAAATACAGTTAATATTTTTGCTAACTAATAAATGGATAATATATTCACAATTTAAGTATTTTTTTTAGCCAGAAAATATCTTTTTTTCTCCATTCATTATTACTGACCTATAAAAACCTAATAAATTAATAATAATAATGTGAATCACCAGAGAACCTAAGTTATGTTACAGCCATGATGGTTTGAAACTAGTGTTTTTAGAATTTGACTTAGAATTTGTATCATTACACAATCAGTTATTCGGATGTCAGACACAAAGGCCGTTTGTTTTCTTTGACATATTTCATTCATAGCTGTCCAATTACTTTCCAGAGCTTAACAATACTAAAATTCTGTAGTTGAAAAAATGAGTAAATGGTAAAACTTGCAGAGTGCAAAAGCACACACGTGTATGTTGCTTGCTGTCTCTGCATGACATCAAAATACAAAATACCCACTTCTGTTACATATTTACCCATATTATATATACATATCTAGCTTAAACTTAGGGGTGGGTTTCTTTGCATTTTGGAGCTATATGGCAAAAAAAAAGGTGTTGCAGTCTGTATGAACACAATAGAACAATCACACTTCATAAAATCCAGGCATAAAACATTCATCATCCAGGCATTAGAAATATGCACAAAAAGTCAACACATGTATACACATTTGAGAATACAGAAGACAGGTATGAAAATGTTTTCATAAAAGCATTAACTCTAAAAAGTTGAGAAAATGTCACTCATGATGATGTTTTCATTTTCTTCCACTGCATGAATGTTCACTGCAACTGTACTTTGGCTTGAAAAAAGTATACTATAGTGTATGTTATAAATTGAATGTATGCTACTTGGACACACCTGTTTTAAGTTTTAAGCCTTACTTCCAGTGAAAGGCAATACTGATGCTTTAGCACACCAAGACATTCTGGACAATGCCATGCTTCCAAATTTGTGGACACAGTTTGGAGAACAACCTTTCCTATTCCAGTGTCCCAGTACACAAAGAATGGTCAATAAAGACATGGTTGGATGAATCTGCAGTGGAAGAACTTGACTGGCCTGCACAGAGCCCAGGCCTCAAACCCATTCCACATCTTTGAGATGAATTGGAACAGAGGTTGCGAGCCTTGCCATCTCGTGCAACATCAGTGTCGGAGAGTACATGGAGACTATAACAGCTTTGCATTACCTCTGCCCTCTGCCTCTGCTTGAGCTCTTGCTGTGCGGATTTCTGTTTAGCTCGGTCGCCTCGTGTTGGAGTGTGTTTTTGCTTGTCTTTTCGACAGGCAGGCTCCATCGTCTGTGTTCACTCCTGGGGATTATTACTTTCTCCGGAAATAAACCAGTCTAAAGTCATGAAAAAATGATAAGTCACTCAACCATAGAGAATGCTTTTCTGAGAATACTGTTCCCTGCCGTTGTGCAGTAAAACTAAATGCAATTCCAGTAAAAATCGTATTAAATTTGATATTCTTTTCGTCAGGAATCCCCAAACTGCCATTTTACTTTGAAATCAATTGTAAAATATATCGGGGTAAAAAGAATCAAGACGAGAAACTGACACGCGGTTAAAACTAAAGTTACAAAACAATTCGTGAAACTGAATCTACATCAACAGATATAAAGTAATTTTTTCTTTAGGCTAATGTTTGTTATCTGAACTGTAAAATGAACCCTATTTTATGCCTCTCCACATTTGTATGGCTCTTAATACGCTTATTCGTGAACTTTGTTATTAAATTAATTTTTCTATAACCTATATTATTTTTTATTAAATTAATTTTTCTATAACCTATATAAACAGAATTTAGCTTAGCCTAAAGCTAATAGCAATTTTCAACATGAACTGCTCTTTGAAAGTAACATTTAGGAAAGTCCATCGCTCCTACTCACCAAGAGTTCTTTTAAGCAGGTAATGTGCAGACTACAAATCGACTAATTATTTAGCTCTACTAAAAAACATAAGAAAAAAGCTGCATCTAACCTGCCTGCTCCTGGAGTAACTGATAAATAACCCCGGGTAGCAGCAATCACTCCGAGACCGTTCCTCTTCACTTTATGTACGTATTTACGTTTATATTTTTAAGTTGACACGTTTTAGTAGTTGTTCGCAATACATAATAAAACAATCATATACGTATAAAAATAGAGCAGTTGAAAGTGTTCGTGGTGTGCTTGGGTGCATGGTTTATGATATTGATTTGTCTGTAGTGCATAATCAACTTACCAGTAGTGAAGGAGACCACATGAGGTCGCCCCTGCAGTTCTGCTGGAGTGGTTCAGGAGGTACAGGGCTGGGGATGAATCCGAGTATCTACACCGCCTGTCCAAAAGTTTGTAGACAACTCATCCAACGTTTACTATAAATCAAGAGTATTAATAAGGCCCAATATAAGTATTACTAGGGTCCAGTATGGGTACACCCACACACACACACACACACACACACACACACACACAC
>JBBMFX010000128.1:9373249-9387758 GCA_037832545.1 Rhabdalestes septentrionalis
CACACACACACACACACACACACACACACACACACACACACACACACACACACACACACACACACATACACACACAGTTCTCCACAGCTCAAACCTGTGAGCTTTAAACCCATGTAGCATCCTGCAATTTAACCTTATGGAAACCACACAAGCTCCCTTTGTTAAACCGATTGACTGTGATACAAAGGAGTTAAAGTCACTATTTTCAAGATGTGGTTGCCTGTGTGCAAGTGCAAGTGCTGGGCTTCTGGTCACTGTTTGGGTCTATAGGCTTTCCATCATGCCCTAAAATAGGTACACCACCTAAGGAGTCCATAGGTGTTCTTTTATTGGCCACAGTATTCTTTAACGCCACAGTTATCTTAGAAATTACTGAGCCAAAACAACTCAAATTGATCCCACAAGATTTGTCTTATTCATAATGTGCTGTGTTAAATATTATAGTCTTGCCATTCAAAATGCAATTGCTGTAATTCTGTTTATTGAAGTAGGACCAAAGTAAATGTGAATACAGATGTTTATTGTAGAAGAGAAGAGTAAAACTGTTGTAAAGAATCATAAATAAGCAGAAGCACAGGCCTTTTTAGTGAACAAATCAACAACTTTACTTAAATTGGCCATTACTGCTGGGGTGGTGCAAACAACCTCTGGTTAACTGGATATGATCTGAAACAACTGCATTTCTTTTTTGGCTCTCTTTTCATCTTTGTTTATAGCGAATACTTCATTTTGCTATGCATTATTTGAAAGCCTGAGCTTTAGGTGATTTAAAGAATCGAGCAGAGAGTAAAGTGATTCCTCTTCTGTCTCCCAACAATGTAACGCCATTACATTAAGGCCTAGATTAGGGGATGAAATGTGTGCGAGTGGACATTTTCTGGACATATCTGTCACAGTCAGGTCTTGGCAGCCACTGCTCTTCCTTTGATATCAGATACCAAGAGTGCTCATGTATCATTAAAAAAGGGCAGCAATAGTCCAATTACAGGGATTAATTTGGTGTCAGGTTGTCCGAAACATACGGACCACCAAGTCAGCCTCGCCTGATTTTTCCCCCCAAGTAATCCTCATCTATGTAAATATTGGTTAATATGATACCCGGCGGAGCTTGGAGAAGCAGAACGGAGTCAAATAGACTCAAAAGTATGTCATTTTATCATCTGGGGAAAAGAAAAGCAAAAACGAACATATGTGTGATAATGTCTTTTATGGGGCTGAACTTTTGGAGCTCATATAGCCTGTCTTCATCCCAATGCCCCTTGGCACTGCTGTGCCACGTGAAATTTATCATGGCACATTCCAGTGTGTTTTCTCGGATTCCATTTCCAGCTCAGGAGAGCACTTGCTCTGAAATAATACCCAGAGAAGAACAACTGATCCTAAATACAACAGACCCCCTCCGATAGGTTTTTCCACCCAGCGCAATGTCTTAAGGCCGCTTTTAACTTCTGAGTAAAACACTGGAATTGGTGGGGCTGGGGCGGGGGATTCCCATGAGCCACCACTGCAGCCTTTAGGAGAGGTCTCTGGAAACCCAGCCTGAACAAACTGAATGCGGTGGGTCTGCGAGGTGCCGGCCGTAAGCTCATGATGCCAGATTGTCGTCGAACGCATAACAGGAGCTCTGCCCACTCTGACTGCCTTTAACCGACTGTGCTTCCTACCACCACACCCCATTGACTAGAAGCGTCATTCAAGGCTAATATGTCTGATGTATTCTCACTCACATTGCAAATAAAACAAAGATCTCGAGACATTTCCGAATTATGTGAAATGGTGAAGATCGACCGTAAAATTCTGTGGGAAGTTTCACCGTTCATATGGTTATCATGTAGCAGAAAATTATATTGATTATGCATCCCGCACTGAAAGACGCTGAATTTGTTTGACTCAAAAGCATATAGTCCACATGAATAAAATAAATCAAAACCTTTGTCTTTCAGTTTTCTCAATTTTGGCAGTAATTTATGTGATATATTTAGGCAACAATGCATGAATATAGAAGCATACTAACCTTGAACTGACTCAGTTGCAAATTTCCTATTTTAATTACAAAACTACTGCCAACTTTTACATGGCTTTTGTGGACTAGTTTTTGAACGTGATGAAAAGTGTACACCTAAACTTTTATATAGTCAATGCTCATGTTTCTGGTGCACCAGTAACCCAAACAATCATGCTTTTAAAAGACCAAAGCAATGATAGACTGGTCGTCAACCATGGCTGAAGCTTTCTGGAAGATGTTTAATTCAACCAAAAACGCTGGTAAAATAATAAAAATGAAACAGCTAAACAGTGGCTTTCAAAAATGACTATTTGCACCTTTCTCCAAGTCTAAACACATCAAGAAGTTCACAATGCTAAATGATTTATGACAGAATTGGCATTTTGAACCTGTTATAGCTAATGCCAGTGTGTGAAAACACCCAACCTTATGAGCTTAATGAGCTTAAAAGCTGGACTTGAAGAAAGGAGTATGGCCCAATGAGTTGTCTTTGACTCTTTTCTACATCTGGACAGGATTATGTTTGGAGAAAGCCAAAGGAAGCCTTCAACCCCCATTACCTGTTCCCAACTGTTAAACGTGGTGGCAGGTCTGCACTTGGTGTAGAACGGCCCATTTCAATGAGAATCTCTGATGAGAACATGTATCTTTAGCAGGATATAAACTTGTTTGAAAGATATAAAATATCTTAGTTATAAATTCATTTATAAATATATATAAATATATAACAAAATGTTTATATCCTATTTTGCATACCATGTTTTTGTCACACAACAAAATACTGTAGTAGCAGCTCCCTTGACACATATGGCCCATTGCAAAGATCACATTTACAGGTTTGTTCTATTGTGTGCTCTTGCTTTTCAGTGATTCTGCAAGTGCATCCCCTTTCTTAAATGTGCAAAACCTCTCGATTACCAAATTGAAGAATTATTGGACTAAGCATACATCTCACATTTCAACATGCTTGTGATGCTCTAACACACCGATTCAACAACAATAAGCAAGAGTGTGAACAGCATGAAGACACTGCCAACAGCATGTCCCACAAAGATATGACATATATTGACCTATCCTGACGTAGCCTCAGCAAAAGCTTTCTTGTTGGTCAGTCAAAATGTCTGGCCAAAATGCAGGTTGTAAAAAGTAATGTCACATTAGTGTGTACTCAAACTAGTTAATCTGTATCCTGCCAAAACTTGTTTGACCCCCAAAATACCAGTCTGTTTATATTTACATTTACAGCATTGAGCAGACGCTCGTATCCAGAGCAACGTAATTTTGTGCTCAAGTAATCCACATCTGTCCTTCAAACCAGAAGTGCTATACTTAAATCAGCATCTGCAGTTACTGCCAACTAAGTTACACGCCTTCTTCTTTTGCTGAGGATTGATGCGACATTCGTTGGCCGACCGAGCGTTGAGGAGTGTGCACAATGGGAAAAATAGAAAAAATAGATTTTCAGCATGAGAAAAGGTGTGGTGTGAGAGCGTGTGAAGACAAACAGATGCGTGTGTCTCACGCTCATTGCATGAGAGTTGGCAGCCCTGATATTGTCATTGCGTCCGTTTCTACTGATGTAATGATAATGGCATAATAATGCAAATGCACCCTTTCAAAGATCCATAAACCCTGACTTCTAAATATCACATAACCCTGGGAGTGGAAGACATGGTAAAACAGTCAGCATACCTTGACTTTGTGTGGCTTAAGGCAGGATCTCTCAGGAGTAGCATTGTGTCCAGCTGTGCTAAATTCTAGCGGTGTCCCTATATATTTGTCCATGGCGATCGTCTTCGTCTTAAGAACTCCAGCTCGCCAGGGGGAATTACGGCAAACAAGGGGTTTTTGGAACGATCTCATTGAGCCAAAGTTGCAGTTTTTCATGGGAATCTAGGCAGACAAGAGATTAGAGGACCAACTGGACACCGCACAGAATATCTGGTAAAACTAGTTACTATCTTCATGCTCGTGAACCAAATAAAACCACTGAACATTTTGACAAGCTGGAGAAACTGGGGGTTCAGTATTTGAGAGGACAGGGTGCACCCCATAAATCTGACAGCTCACTGGACGAAAGGGATAAAGCAGGGAGGGACGTGATGACATATGTTTATGCAGGTCCAGAACATTTTGTTCATTGTGTTTGCAGGTCAGCGGGAGGAGTTGGGAGGGTGGACAATCATGCTTGGGTATGGTAAGAGATGACTGGGCCTAGTGTGAGTATATCCTTTGTTTTGATTACCACCCCATCATTGTGAAGTCCCAGGGCAACCGTGCAGAACACCTCGGACCTTTATTCCAGCATTAGAATATGAAAATAATGATATTGCTATCAAGAGTACCAATTTGGTGGCCAAGGTTTCATGGTGTCTATTCTATAGTATCCATTGTCAATACACAATGATATCTGGGTTTAAACACTTCAAAGGTAATTGTTGAATAATTACTAAAGATGTGGTCTCAAACTATCATTCATACATGTTTTTCTATCCTTCTCCAAAAGACTCGCCAGAGTGATCAGATCAGTTGTTTGCAAAAAATGTGTTCCATCAGACAAAGTGCAATGTGTGTGGAGCTAATCGAAATGCAGCTGACAAAATCTTGATAGCTGTGACCAAGTTATCCTATCAGCTACAAAAGGTACGGAGGATCTGAGTCTGAGAGTAGAAAACACATTAGAAAATATATTAGAGATTACCCGAAAACTCAGTGTAGTTTGAGGCATATGTGGGATAATCTAGCCATGCATTTCATGCAATGAATTACCAGTCAAAAGCTTCCATTATTTGTTAGCTACATTAGACTCACAGCTCCTGGGAAAACTAAAGAAACAAACTTCATGGGTACAGAAGAGGCCCTGAAGTTAAAAATAAGAAGCAGAAGAAATGGATATTTCATATTGTCGGTGTTGAACACACAGGAGCTCAGCCACTGCGGCGTCCAGAGCTGGCCTGCAAGGCTCTCTTCACTGCCAAGCAAATGCAGCACAACATTGAACTGTTCATTGCTAAAAATAACTTAGTGGCCCGGCCGTGCCCAAAATAAATGGCAAGACTGAGGCGCTCTTTTTTACACCTGTGCCCGGTGGATCTTTCCCGCTCCAGCAAAAACGACATGGCAGCAAGAAACTGGTGAGGCGCGGAGTGGGAATGACCTCACTGGTTTGTGGGCTAACCGTAGGGTGGCAGCCTTTTTTCGTCAATGTGCGTACTGAGTGTAATAATCACATGCAATAAACACCACAAGCCACATGAAAACTGCTTTTCTCCTGCCTGAAACTCACTCATTTTCCAAGCCTCCTGGACTTACAGATCATATTGACAGAGTGATGTATCCTTGTACTTGAAATATTGTGCATATTGCATTATCTGCAAACAGTTTTGCGTAATTTGGGTTAAAAAAACGAGGGTTTTCCCTTTATGTCACATTTTTATGGCTCAACCGTGAAGGTTTTGGCGTAGAAAAACAACGTGAAGCAGTTAAGCGCTCACTGGAGAATACTCCATAGAAGAAGTGAGAAGCATGTTTTGCTTCAGCGTTGACTAAGAGATATGAAGTTTGACAGTTTTCGACAGATATGGAGCCCGGGCCTCAAGGACTAATGCTAAGTAAGCAGGAGGTCGTAACACCAAAGTAAATTGGTCCCTTTTTTCACAACAAGGCTAAATGGAGTAGCGTTTTTAGAGCAGCATCAGATTGGATTTGGAAACTGACACTTGACCTGAAGTGTCCCACAGTCTTGGAGTACGTTGCACCTCAAACTGTGTAAGAGGTTTTATGTATACAATTAGCTGTGTGCTGCCAATCTTTGTTTTATGCCAGTCATTTCTTTCACAACAGGAACCCTGATGTGGGAAGATAAAAAGTTAAACTTTCTCACATGATCTTCTTAGCTTTTAGCCTAAGATTTGTCATGGTGCTGCTCATACACACAAATTCACATCAGTTCAATTTCCTAGTCGTAAAACCAAGCAAATGCGCTCACTGTCCACTATAGAGCCCCTACCATCAACTTCTACTCATTTTATGAGCTCCATTTGACCTATAGGTCCACTATGTAGGTATACAATTACAAACTATAGTCCATTGTTGTCATGCACAGATTCAAATCTATCTTCTTATTAATTAGTGGTCAGCTTCTGATCACAAAAACACTGCTGATATTTGGAGGGTGGACAATTCTCAGCATACTGGCATGGTAGTGACATAGTGAGTGTATCAGGTCCAGAAGTTTTTCTGGGGTTGCTAGGTTGATAGTACCCCAAAATATTCAGCCTGTGACAGATATGTCCAGTACCCCACGACCGCAAAACAACCAGCCAAGCGTGTCTAAGTAGTCAGAAATGGACTGTCTGTGAAGGGCTAGAGGATGAATAACACATTCCGTGCTTCCACAGCTAGCCTACAGTCTCTAACTGAACACATTTACACATAATTTTCCTTTTATCTCAAATGTCTACAGCATTATTAAGTAATCTGAAATGTCAACGTTGATAATCATGCTGTGAACATGTCATGGCATGTTACATCTACCGTCTTGACGTATTATGTTTCAACATATTGCCCTCACAGGTGGTGTTTTAAGATCATGATTTTGCAAGTAGTGTCTGTCATGACAATTATGGGATTTGAAAAAATGAGACTGTTTTTTAAAAATGAATATACTGTCATTACAGCTCATGGCAGCGTACAAAATCATACATGACATACAGCAAGATTCAAGTGAAGGGTTGCTGACCTCCGTAAGTGGTTTCTGACACTGTATGGCATACTAGTATACTAGTATTTCTAAAAATGAAAAGATTGGACAAGACTCAGACCTCAGAGGTACAGTATTCAGGCAAGGTCAAACAATGCCTCAGTTCTCACTTCATCAGGGCTGTTTTGCTAAAGTCAGTTTGAGCCATTCAGCAGCGAAAGCCGCACGATCCTCACCCGAGCTGTACTGGCTGCCTTAAAAAACAAGGTCTCGCAGGTATGCGTGTGGCAAAAGATGGATCTCATTTTATATGTATTATGCAAATGGGGGCTTGGCCCAGGCCGCTCGGCTCCTCTCTTTTAAGGTAAACAAACCCTGTGGCAATAAATCTTCACTTGTTATTTCCTCAGCTTCACTACCCCAAAAGTTGATGTTCAAATACAAGATACTGCTTGTTAAACATGATGCCCCTCCCTTATTGCTCCCAGCATCTTCACAGTGTCACGTGAGGTGAGGGGACGGAGGGGAAAGGAGGGTGTGGGTGGAACAGTCGGCCTTTTAACCCGCCTCATGACAGCCCCCTCAGTGTGTGCGTGGCTGGCTAGGCGCAGGCTTTGGGCCCAGGCCTCTTAACCAGGCGCTGCTGCTCATTACTGCTGTTTGTTTTGGCAGTGGCCAGATGGCACTTAAGGAGCGCGAGTGTCCAGGCCAACACGCGATATTTATGTTTGGCGAGCATGGACACAGGTTTACCTTAGATAGAATCGATAATATTCTTAAAAAAAAAAAAAACAGCTTAGCATAAGGATGAGGACTGAGTACTTTGTCAGGACTGAGGCAGAGGAGGGGAAAAAAGGAAAAATACACTACAGGAAGCAAATCGAGCATTTTTCTTTTCTCTGCGAGTGCAATTTGGCCCCCTAACCCTCCTAATTTTCTGTCTGGGGCTGCTTGTGGTTTTTCGAGTCGCCTGTGCACGCTATCATGTATAAAGTTACGTTCGGCTGTTGGTCAACGTATACCAAGAATGTGATAAACAATTCAAACATTCTTGAATGCTGGCATGGACGTGTGAAGTTATGAAGCCAAAGGTACATACCTCTACACCATAGACTTACATCAGCAATAATGTGATACACACTGGCTGAGTGAATTGGCCCTCAGTCCACACTAATCCTGGCCCAGTGTGTGTCTAACTGTATGCATGATATACTTTAGAAGAGCTGTGAAACCCAAAATTAGTCTAATGAATTGCCACCTATGCAGGCCAGTATAACTGAGGAACAATCATAAAATTTTCAGGGGCTTTTAAGAATCAATCTATCAAATGCAAAGAAAACAGGCTGATGTAACAGTTTCTAAAATGAGCTTTCAAAAGGAACAGTGGGACAGTTCACAAAATAAATCCCATTAGATCACTAGACTACCCACACTTGGATGTTGCTGGGATGGTTTTAACCCATAAATATCTTGTTTTGCCAATCGTTTGTATGAGCTACAAGTGTTCCAACACTTTCATATAATACAAATTACCCATGGAGGTGTATAATGGGAAAAATTAATAAATGTTAGAATCTGATTCATTTATAGAGAAGTTTCAGCTACATCTGATATAACTATGTTCCTCACTCTCCTCCCTCAGCACCGCCATGTTTGCTGAAGGAATAGATCATGCGAAGCTGGGAGAAACTGTTACTGCTAGGAATATTTTATTGCTGCTGTATACCTGTAGTAACTCTCTCCAAATCCTCCTTACTGTGGATGACTCACAAGAAGACTAGGGCCAAAAGATGAAATCTAGAGTTACAAATCTGGAAATCTACATACCTGTGATGGCAGCCTGCATTAATATGCATCTACATGAACACAAAAAGGTGATGTGCAATTTTTTTTATTTTTTATTACTGTCACATTGTATTTTATGATTTATTTTATTAGCTGTTATGAGAACATTAAGGACATAACTATGTTCATAGTATTGTCAGACGTTTTCAATGGTTGACATTATTTTGGTAGTTGGATTGAGTGCACACAGTCAGGTTAATGATGTTCTGTCTCTATTTATTAATCTTAAATTCTGGTAAGTGCACTTTCTGAATACCAGCTGGACGAAGTAAACTGCAGGTTGCTACTGGGATAGATATTTCCAACACTCTAAATTAGCCTTGATATCCTTCCAATTAAAAGTTGATACTTGTCTTTCCAAATACTTAACAGAATGGACAAATTCCTTTTTAAAAGGAAAAATGTTTGAATGGAAATAAGTGTTTTAAGGATATGTGGCCTTAAAATGAAAATAATGTATTTTTGTCTCAACCAAGCCTGAGACGTAAATTAGATTAGTTTGCCTTGGCAGGTTTAGCCCCTAACATGGCTGGTAAATCATATATGGGTGCTCAGTAAAGGCAAAAAAAATCCTTTTTGAATATATTCATAATAATAGGATAATGACAAAGTTCCCTATTAGTTTGGTTGTATATATTAGTCTATAGATCATTGGCTGCGCTAACAGTTCGGATTGGTTGACACCATGCTTTGTGTATTGAGAAACAAATGATACAAAACAGAATTCTGAATAATATGACAAATTATATATTAAAGTAGAAAGGCCTGGAATGACCCTTTAATGGAAAAAATGGGCAAGTTAGAGGGAGGAAACAAGGTCAAGCAACAAGAAGCTAATACATTAAGAGTAAATGTTTAAAGAAGATTTCATAAATACTCTGTCTGATGGGCTCATTAGCAAACTGGACAATAACAAGCCACATTTGTCCACGGCTGGTGTTTTGCAGCAGACAGAGCTGTGTGAGGGTCATGGGTTCACTGTTAAAGTGGGACAATTGAAAACAGTATTTAACGTGTAGTTCTCCAGCACGAGGCAGCTGTACAAACAAAGCACTCGGCTCCGCGGCCCACTGGGGATACAGGTGTAATTCAAACGCATGAATAACTGCACTGTGGTCTGACTGGCATCTGTCCCGCTGACGTCCAGCCGGCGTACAACAAAATCAATAAGTGGCACCAAATGAACATGGGCACGAGGAGCACTGTGAGTTCCTGAGTGGAGTAACGAGCGTGCCACAAAGAATTACAGACAACATGGCAGAGGCTCAGGTGCTCTGCGACACTCTAAACTTAACCGGAAATCAGTTTGCATTTTTCTTCTTTAATGTGACGTATTTCAGAGCGGAACAGGATATTCAGGGGGGAAATAATTTTTAGCAAGATAAGATTTTATTTATCGAATGTTATTGGATTCTGAAAAGCATGAGAATTCTACATGAGTAAAAAGCACATTTGGCTAATTACTCTCTCTTTGTCTCTGTCTCTTTGCAAACACTGTCAGTTTTACCTGAACCAATACACATTTCTAGAGACTGGGGGCATGTTTCACAAAGCAGGATCTCCCACTCTAGCCAGATACCTTGTCTAATGGTTAATGAAGAGAGGGAAATTCCGATTGGGCAATCCTCAGCGTTGGAGTAAATGAAATGTCCTCCAGAACACACTGGATGAGATCCATCCTTCTACAAATCTGGAGACCCAGCAGTCTACTCAAACCTCATCTATAATGTATAATGAGTAATATGTTGACATTTCGGGTTCTGTTCCTATGTATTTATGGTTAGTATTCTTTGTCATGATATACAGCCCAAGTTAATAATAGTTAACTCTAACATTATCCTTAAGTGCTAGGGTCTGCAAACCTAAAACCACAGCATGACCTGAAATTATATGTCTAGAAGTGCTGCTGGCTTTCAGAGACTGTGGATGGTTGATGCTGCACTTAACTGCTGGGACATATGTACGCAAAAGTTTAAATCTCTGGTCAAAATGTTCTGAGATTTCCCTAGGTGAAAATTATTGATGCTTCTGCTTGAAACAGCCGTAAATAAAACAGATTTCAAGGGTTGTTTACCATGTGTTTGTGGAATTAAATATACTCCCAAAAATGTGGCATCTACAAAAGTCTGGGCACCATTCCAGTCGATTTATTCAATGTTTTCTGTAAGGTTCTCTGGCTTATTTGGCTCAATAAGATCCGAGTCAAGTGTAGACAGTTCCAGAGCATAATAAATTATATGACTCTCCAAACCCTGCAGGGTGTTTTGCTTACATTTAACAGCCATGGGCTCATCTAAGCTGCTGACTCAGGATCTGAGACTAAACATTTTACAAAGCAAGAGAAGACTGTGAAGGATATCTAAAGACTTCCTGGATTGTCATTAAGAAAGTGAAGATAAGAAATATCAGTACATTTTGACTTTCTGGTTCCAAATGAGAAACAAAAAACATTGAAAAAGTGTGTAGAAACATTCAAAATTTTTAGAGCATTGCACTTTGTCAAAGCCCCCTCCATTACAGGTTGCTTGGTGCAAATAATGAAATATTGTTACTGAATAAAACAGCAATAAGTTTATGTAAATACAGAGGACAAAACATGAAAAAAGGTGAACATGTACATTTGGCATCATTTTGCGGATTGATGTTTTTGCTGTTCTTTTTTGAATTAGTGGTGGATTAAAAATGAGTTTGAAAAATGACTTCTCCACAGATGTCCACTGGAGATTTCTCTTTCCCTCCCCCCCTATAATGAATTTATCTCAGGCTCACTTCCCCAGTTAGAATTCAGAGACCAGCAGCCATTAAACTTTGACAGACACTCCACCGAAGGCACAGTGCCAAGTGGGAGGCAAAGAGAAGCACATCAAATAATTCATGATACTTTAAGCCTGCAAAATCATACTGGAAGACGAAAATAAATGCTAAGCAACAAATATGCATTGAGATGGGGAAGAATACAGTAAGCAGCACACATTTTGTGAAGTGTCCTGCCCACACACACACACATCACAGACCCCACATATAGCACACAGCAATAAGACTTATTTCCAAAGAGAGATAAAAACAGGAAAAAAACATATCGCAGTCTTTTCCAGAGAGTGCGACTTTTAGTACTAATGCGCAAAACATTTCAGTTATTCATTAATTATATCTCACAAACAGAAAATACGCTGTTTGAGCGACCCTTTATTAAGAATCTAAAACTCTGGAGAAAATAATGACTTGTATGTTTCAAAATTCAGATATTTTACATGCTGTTTTAACAGTTAATACATTGCTTGATATTTAAGATTTTAAATGTAGTGTTGTGTTGTTTTTATCTTTACTGAAACAAAATGTTCATTTTTGCTTTGACACTTTTTTTATTACTGCTAATTGCTCAGAAAGGTTTATGTAGAGCCCTGATTCAGCAACAACAGCAAACACAATTTCATTTTCAAAAACAAGTCACTAAAAGCAGCAATTTCCGAACAGACCAGTGGCTCTCCGCTAGAAATGTGAACATTTGGATCCAAAGGAAATCTTTATTTATGGGCAAAGTTTGGCCAATGTATCGAATAATTCTGTTGAGGGTGTTGGAAATGGTGGTCCCCAAGGGTCACATTACTTTGTCAGATTGAAAGAAACAAATGCAGTTCCCCACCTGTGCTCGAAATGCTGCAAAAGCACCTCTCAGTTGTGTAATCCTGCTTTGCATGGTGTTCAGATTGTTTTAGAGATTATTTAACCTGTTTCCAGGCCGCTGTCCATCTATGTGCCTGAACATGAGTTGTCATCAACGTTTGCAAGCAGGTGTTGGCCATCAACTCGCACTGCTTCACACTGATCTGCGCTCAATGCTGGTGCTGTAAGTAAGTGATTTGTGCTCCCTCAAATGATTTATCTTTAACTTTTACCCAGCGGTGACGCACTTGATGTTTACTTTGCTGGAGAAACACGTTCTGGTGTGCTTTCAGTCATGCTGGCTGGCAGGGGTGACACGGGTCAAAAAATGACTTGTGTTACAAAATCTGTTATTCTCCAGAGACAAGTCGCACCATACAAATGATCCAGCAGCATGCAGGTATGTCTTTCTTTAAAGCGATAGATAAGCTAAATCAGATTTAAAAGGACAATTTTACGTTAAATGTAGTAAATTTGCTTCTTATGGCATTAGAGCTAAAATTCCAATTCAGCTAAGGAGAACCTTCAACCTTAATATGGTAAATATATCCAAGCTTTCATTTCTAAGCTCACTTACATATTTAGGAACATGACATCCTTTTGTAGCTTGCAGCAATGTAAGTTCAAATAATGATCCCTGATAACCAAATGGCTATGTGCAATAAATGCAGCATTCAAGCTAAATCTGCATCCTAAACTAAAACAGATTGTTTTGTAAGGATTTACGTATGTTTGCTGCTTATTTGAGCCTAATCAGATAGAATTGATTATTTTGTATCCATCAGTGTTCTCTCACTACAGTTCCCAGCATGCATAACACTAATGCATCATAATGCAACACTGACTATTTCTGTGGTGTCAAAAAATATTTACTGTTAGCTTACATTCTGAATAAAAAAGGGTACAATGCTCAGTTGCAAATGGCCACTTATTGTCCTAAAGTTCACAACAGCATGGACAGGAGAACTGCGAAACCGTAGTGCATGCCATTTTTATTTTAAAGTGAGGCTTAGTAGCACCTTCAGTGATACTTAAAGGGATAGTTCACCCAAAAATGAAAAATTGATGTTTATTTGCTTACCCCCAGGGCATCTATCCCTTTAAGGCCACATTAAGGGAGGACTGCAGCAATGCAGGCTGGGCAGCAGCCTAATGAGCCTAAATTCCTTGGGTTACAGTCCAGGACTAATCAGAGAAATGCTTTTGTTTGCAGCGGACAGCTGGCTAACGTGAAGAGGAAGAAGATATTTTTATTGAACTGCTTTAAGCTTTTAATGTTAAATCTTATTTTCTAATTAAAACAATGAGTAAGAGGGATACACTCAGTATGGCGCATGCAGAGCCTGCATGTTTTAAAACTAACCAAAAGGCAAAACTAAAAATGCGACGAGCAGAAAGTAACTGGTGAACATAAAACAAAAAAAATCTGATAAATATAACGTACAATTTTGATGCAATGCAAAATTAAAGTGATGAACGAAAATGTCTTGTTGGATCCACTACTATTGCTGAGAGAGTGAAATTGATTTATTTTGCTTTAAAGGGGACATATTATGTCTCACCTGTGCCAGGAAGTAGCAGGGTGGGACCAGGCAGGACCGGGCGGGGCATGTTGGGGCCGAGCACGCAGTATAAAGTTACTTAGATTTGCGCTTTGAATAACACATACACCAATGCACACGGGCGTACCACTTACAGCGAGAAGTTTGCCTCTTTTCAGAGAACCGACTCTTTTAGCATTACCCCAAAAAAAAGTCAGTTCTTTTGGCTCCCAAACGGCTCTTAGATCATTATCATCTGTAGTCTCATAGTTTAGCAGAAAGTGGCGAATATAAATGCTTTGTGTGTTTCACAGTTGCTCTTATATTGTTTTACAGTTGACTTTTATAGCAATTCATGGATTGAATTTCTTATTATGATGTTTGTGATTGACACAACTGAGTGTTGTTTCCTGTTGTTCCCTTCTGTCTTTAACAAAAAAATAGCATTATTTTACTCCTCAACCAACACCACAATTAATACAGGTACATAAATATTTACTGAATATTGTTGTCCTTCTGATTGTCAGTAGCAGCTTACCAGAATATAACATTTTACTGCTTTTTACAAGGGGAGATAATTAATATTGTGCAGTAGGGCATTAACACAAAAGTCGACTAGTTGATAAGTCGACTATAAAGGCACTAGTCAATGGCCTCTGAGAGTACTCGACTAGTCTGTTTTTTTTCTCTCTCTCTGCCCTCGCTTTGGACGTATTGCAGTCTCTGCCTCTGATTGGCTGATGCTGACACGCG
>JBBMFX010000128.1:9418026-9430340 GCA_037832545.1 Rhabdalestes septentrionalis
CAGAAATGTGCAAATTGAATTGAAATATAGCAGGAGTACTAATTGCAAACATACAACATTGATAGATTAATTAACTGTTAATTAAACATTAGTTACTACTACTACTAGGTCGTCTATTGGCTGCACAATATAGGACCTAGTATTTATAGAAGACCAAAACTAAATGGAAAATGAGTACATTTTTAATGGATCATTACTGGGAATAACCTATAAATTATACACTATTGCAAGTGTAGTTAGGGGTGGTTAACACACTTAATGAGTACTTAATGACACAGCTAAACCAACAATTAGCAATATATTCAGTTACTGTTGACTATGTACTTGATAGGTTAAACTTACTGAGTAGTTTACTGATATATCAATATTGGTAAATTATTTTCTTAATTATGCCTAATAATTAATTTGTAACCCATAATGTAAATAGTTGTGTTACCAGTTAAATGAAAGCTTCCATTTTCTTACAACTGTCCATGCCATTTTGCAGTGCAGAACAACTGAAGTGTGGTACACCTGTAGCACTAAAAAGGGTCAAGTAATAAAAATGAATATGTAGCAAAACATGGCCAAAGGAGCAGCTCCTATGAGTGTCATGTTGGTTTGTATGTCCCTCTTGGAAAAAAAGACTGTTCTGCAGTCTTACTAGCACAGCACATGTATGCCTTAATGTGATGCTAACATTTGTGTGATGTTTTATACCAAACATTACATACATGGAACAGATTGATTCCAAAATGTGATGTTAAAATATTTTAATTGTAACTGACACTGAAAATGAGCTTTAATGATGCCAATGAGGATTTCTGTCACTCGTCTTTAACTGGCCTTTTGAGTAAAATACTCAAAGCAGACCCAAGTGGGAAGTAAGTTTTGCCTGTGTGCCTTATGAATAAAATCATAAAGGTCCAACAACGTCCATAATGACTGCTGAGCTCTCTGTAACCAGCCCTCCAAAATTACAGGATGTGGATCTGCCACGGCGACAAGGGTACCAACTCAGATACATTTATTTTTAAACTGATTGGAACAAGGGCACACTGAGCAGTCCCAAGAATACCACCTTTGTGCGGCCCTCTATAGACAGCAGGGCTTTAGCTATAGACAGATTCCAGCCCCTGAAGTAAAACTTTTCATGGATCCAGTTACCACCCCAGGTTACGGACTCTGGAGGGCTGCCATTTTTCTATAGGAAATTTGAAAATGATAATGATACATGTCCCCAGCTGGGGGTGGAGGGGGGCTATGTCTGTGGGGGGGAGAGACATGGCTCAGAGCCTGGGAGACAAGTCCATATGCCAATATCGCTTAAGCCATAAATCGTTTATTTCCTCTGTCGCTGACAGAAAATGGCCTGCGTTTTAGCGATGATTTACAAGCTTGACTCCAGACGGACAGAAAAGTGTCGGATGGCAAAGAAACCATTGCTAATGTGTGACCTTTTTCGCAAATGTCATCAACCACCATTAATCTGACCACAAACCCCCTAGACCATCAAATCCCCAGGGAGGTCAGGTCAGTAACATTAGTAATAACGATGATGATTAAGACTACCCATATAACCCATTAACGGTACAAATTGTATATTTTAATAGTCATATAAATTTGAACGTAAACTTCTTAAAATCATTAATAAACATATTATAAGTAAAAGTTCAACACAGATCATTAAAATGAACATCTGATGGATCTAACCGGCTTATAATGAGAATAATCTGATTTAAAACTATATGGATGGATGTGAACTCAGGTCACAGTTGCTCTTATTTTATAAGGTATAACTGCTTATTGTGCAAAATGTGTCTCTGTCCTTTCCACCCTATGACTGCTGGGATAGCCACTTCCAAACTCTGGTTAGGACAAGCAGATTGAATAATGAATTAATCAATATTTGCAATAAGTTTACTTGAAATGTAATAATGGGCAGGTAGCACATAATGTGTAAATGAGTGAATACTTAATGATGAACTAAACCATCAGTTACCAGTATAAGCAATTACTAATGACAAAATACTTGATAGGTTGCCTGTTAAGAGTTGACTGACACTGAAATCATTACTTGATATCAGCATAACTAATTATTTGCAACACGATGTAAAGTGTTACTATAAACTTTTTACACCATTCAGATAAATGCTTCATTATTATTTTTTTTGTAGTACACTATATTTGGAATGCTGTGTTTTTATTGTAAATTGGAACTAAATGATGAACTAAATCAAAACAGACAAACTAGGCAGGTGAAAAACATCCTAACATGGCAAGAATCTGCGATGCATCTGGCCACGCGTTCATCTGCTCATTAACAATCCTGTGTTGATTGATGTGGCCCTCTAAACTTTGGTTTCACCTTGTTTTGTGTGCTTGCCGAAACAGATGCATGGTGGGTTTTAGAGGTGATTGATAAATTGAAAGTGTGTGATTGCCTTACTAAAAATATATAAAGTGTCTGCAAAATGCTCTACATGTAAATTCTGTACATTGCTTTTATACAATGATAAAAACATAACAAGAACTATAAAAATTAATGATCAACGCATTGCATAATGTACACTTTGCATAGAATAAGCTTTTATAATTGTTTATGTAGATTTATATTTCCATAAAATGGTTTATGTATGTATCATGTATCTCAATGAATATCATCCCCCAAGATGGTATTAAAAAGAGTTAAGTTACATTTTCATACCAGCTTTAAATTGTATTATTGCTTGATGCAGAATTGAAAAGGTCTAAAATAACAAAATAGGATCCCCTATTACGAAAGGCATATTTCAGGACTTTAAACACGAAGGTATAAAAACAAACAAAAAACAGCACTATTGCAGTTTGCAATGCAAGGCATGTAAAACAAGGAGTATTTTTGCAGTGATTTAAATGACATTACTGATATTGAAGTCTACAGTCTGTAAGAATACTCTACACATTGCATTGTAGACCACGAAAGCTCAGCAATAATACATTTATGTGTAAGTACATTAAAAACATGGACCAATTATCCATAGGGAGGTAAGGGGGACTCATGTCAGCGAGGTCATTAAAGGTAATAACCATTAAGAGCTCAACAGTGTCCTTGCATTAAACCCTCTTCTTGTGAACCCCATGACACTTCATTGTTTGTTCAGTATGTCCGAGGCAACACATGCTTGATGGATTAAGTGCCTTGGAGTTGGGAAAATATCGTGTCAAAGCAGCGGAGAGCCATAAAACAAAAGTATTTGGGTTATAATCACTTGCCAGAGCTTGCCAGAGCTGCCCCCGCAGTTCCACATGCGGCGGGAGTGGCCCGGGGACGCGCTGGACACATCTGATTTGGGGGAACATCGGTCCATGTTGCCTCCATAAGCGTAACGATTGCGTGCGTGCGACTGTCGGCGAGTGCTAAGCCTCCACATTCTTTTCCCTCTTCATCATCGACACGATGAGGATGAAGCACGAGGGCGCTTCAGAGGATCAAAACATCCCAGAAGGCCTTGGGAGATTTCTGAAGCTGGAAGACCATCCAGAGCTACAAATAGGTGGGACGGACCATTTTTTTTCAGCATGGGCCAAAGAACTTTCACTAGCTTGTCATTGTTAAAAAAGGGCTGAGGATGATTTTAAAAATGTTTAAGATCTGAATTGATCTCATCTTAGTTGTCACTGAGTTCATTTAAGGATAAACAACAAAATAATTTTTACAGTGTGCCGATGTTTCATATTCACATTGCATGTCTTTACCTGTCATTAATTTATTACCCTACCCATTCTGCTGCAGGAAAATGTGGACCAATTAACAGTTACTACTATCAAATGCACATTCCTCCACTATCAAATGCACATTCCACATGCATGTGGTCCTTGCATGACAGGAATGGTCAATAAATAAATCTTTTTTTTTAATGCTCTCAGCTAGTTTTTGTTTGTTTTAATAAACCTGAAGGTATATTCAGTGCAAAACAAAGTGAGAAAAAATAGCAACAAAAACATAGAATGGAAAATACATGTATAGAATAGGAAGATGCACACACTTTTACAACAAATCTTATTACTGGTCCATTCATCAAACTGCAACTTGCTGTGTGATGAATGGACTAATACAACTGATTCAAGATTTCTTTAAACATAAAGAACCAAAACTGATTTTTGAGAACATATGTTACTGATGCTTTCGACTAGTTTTCACTTACAAAGTCACAAAGATTTCCACATTTTCACCTCCCATAAATTCACATAATAGATGCTATCCTTCATATAACAAATTTTTAAATTAACAAGAAAATCAGTAACATTACTTATTCCTAAATGCAAAACTTTAAATTCCAATTGTGCGTGTGTGCGCCCACGCATGTGTGTGTGAGAGCGACAGGAAAAGAAAGACCTTGGGCCTCTTGCTGTCCTAGCCCCGCTTTTTTGCAGCCATCAAATTGACAGACTAAAGGCAGAAGAAGGACAGCTTGTAAAATATGATTTTAAGCGGCTCTTTCACAGTCACGACAGGGGCGTGGAGCTGCTGGAAGAAGCTTTGTGGGGATTTTTGAATGCGCAACATTAGCATATCTAAGACTTGCACCAGCTTTCAGAGGCACCACGAAGTGCTGGCGGGATTCCACACATCATTTAGCCTGCAATGATGAACCAAGATACATAAAATCCTTCCAAACAGACACACATCCTCTGAGAAACAGACACAAATACACACACACACACACACAACTGGGAATGGGTGTTACAGATTTGCTTGTTAATGCAATGTAGAGTGATTATAAATACCACTCAGAAACAACATTTAAACCACTGGCAAGGGAAGTGAATAACACAGGGACTGGTAAACTGGTATACTGTTATAATGGCACCTGTCGCAGATGGGGATATATTAGTTGAACAGTCAGTTCCTGAAGTTGATATATGAGAAGCAAGCACATATTCAGAAATAAAGGATCTGAGTGACCTTGACCAACTTTCAAATCCTCCTCCAAATTCCCCCATTATTTTTCGCATTGACCATCTATGTGACAATATATACAAAGGGGACCTGCAAAATATTACGAGGTTATAATGTCGTGATGTATATGTTCTTCTAACTAACATCATATTGTGACTTCTCAAAAATTGTTATGACAACCGATGCTTGTTAGAATAAGGCCTTATAATTGTTTATGTTGGTTTATGTGCTCATAAAAAGTTTATATAGATATCATGTAGCTTCATGAATACCAGGTCTCAGTGAAATGCAACCACATGGAGGTGGAGTGTTAAAAAGACTTAAGTTCATTTTTTTACGCTAGCTGTTCTTTGCTTTGTGTGATCGTTTTATGCAGATAGAGAGATAGATATGGTCTAAAATAAACTTGTGATATGCTGTAAGTACTATGGGATGCTAAAACAGGGTGTATTCTGCTTCACTTTATTAAACACAAAAAGTATTTTAAAAATAAATAAATTCCAGTTTGCAATGGAAAACAAGCCTGAGGACAGGAGTTTATTTTCAGTGAATTACATGACTGAGCCATCCAACTGCCCTGTTTCACATTCAGCTTAAGTCTACCGGCTGGCACACACACCACCGGGCTTTTAACTCATTTCATCAGAGAGAGAGAGAGAGAGAGAGAGAGAGAGAGAGAGAGAGAGAGAGAGAAAATGACATGGAGTGAGCGAGAGAGGCAGTCAGAGAGAGTGAAAGAGACAGACAGAGAGAGAAAGAGTTGGATAGAGAGAGAAACAGGGAGAACGAAAGAGAGAAAGAGAGACTGGGTGGGCAGATAAGTGATCTGAAGGATTTAACCTGAGTGTTATTACATTCTTCTGCTTAATAAAGCCACACACACACACACATACACACACACAGGCAGGCAAACACACACACGTTTAGATAAGCAATGCTGAGGGTCTGTTTGTTTAACATCTCGATAAAGACTCATCTCTTCGGCGTCTCTCTTAAAGCTTACAGTGATGAGGCCCTTTGGGGAGCATTTAATTAAAATTCTATGTCTGGCCTACAATTTATAACTGTTTGAACATAAAGCACGAAAACATGCCAAACGATATATACACAGTTAAATAAAACATGGA
Organism: Rhabdalestes septentrionalis; assembly: GCA_037832545.1. Taxonomy (NCBI): domain Eukaryota; kingdom Metazoa; phylum Chordata; class Actinopteri; order Characiformes; family Alestidae; genus Rhabdalestes; species Rhabdalestes septentrionalis. Next base: position 9,424,075 of record JBBMFX010000128.1, read on the forward strand.
AGAAGATATCCTATATAATTCATCCTAAACATGTGAGTGCTTTCACACTCCACATACAGTGCACTTGTGTAACACCCAGAGAGCACACACTCTGTGCGGGAACAGTCTACCGTAGATGTGTTGTACTTCCCTGCCTTGTCTTTAGCTTACATTAACCTAAATATTGTTAATCAGCCAAGAGGAAAAATCCTTTAGGTTTGCACTGGAGCTACAAGGCTAATATTATACAGTTTTATATGATAAGCTTGCATCTCTCTAGCAATGCACACTCCTATTTGACATTAATTATAGGACGTTAATAAACATGTTGTTATTATCCGATAATAGACTTACTTGGTTTCTGACACTGTATGACACTATTATTTATAAAATCAGAAATTGATTTAGGGTAGATCTATGCAGCATGGCACTTTTAGGGAAGAAATAATGATATTTATGAAATACAACTTGCCAAAAAGTCCATCATTTGTGGTTCTTTGTTTAACAAACATATTTATAGTGGATTTTGCAGTACTTTTTTTATTCCAAGTTTTGTTTGGAAAGCTGTGGTATCTATAAGAAACCAAGTGAGCTTCCTTATTGGTTAGACCTTCTGTCACTGCTGCCTTCGGATGAAAAAAAAACCCACTGGCATAATTAGAAAGTGACACCTGAATCAAGCAATTTTCAAATGTTGGGACCAAGTTTGTAAGGAGAAATGTCACTAGAGACATTACGAATAAGTCATAATCTGACTAGGATTTAATCAATGATTAGAAATGGAAATCAGGAGTGGCTCAGGAGTGGCAGCTCTGTCTAATTTACTGAGGAGTGATTGTAAACCTGCAACTTACAATGTCAAATATACCTTTGTATGTTTTAAATGCAAGCTTGACATAAAACATGAATCATCTTACAAACTTCATATGCCTATGTTTTTTAGAACAGAATTTTTTGTTTTTTATTGCATTAATGCACTTCTAAAAGGGGTTTAACTTATTGACCTCATATATCCAGAGGACTTTGGACACCAACATGTCTTTCAATGCAAATGTGGAAATTAATCCACCTCAATGCAAACCTAATCCTAACTTTAATCCTAACCCATTTAAAGATCATTTGAAACAAATGTACACAATTTATGCTTTTTTAAAAAAACTATTAGTTCCACCAGCCATGAAGTAGTCTGTTCTTGCTGGCTGTGGGCTAGTGAGCACAGTCTGACACACTCAGTGCTGTTGTGGAGTTCAGGCTCATATGTTTCACACTATTTTGGGGAATGGACGGATGCAGATTTTGCAAACAGCAGTCCTTCACACTGCTTCCTGGCAGGCCTCATGTGGGGAAGCATGTGCGCCGTCCCACAGCCTGGCCAAGCCAGTGCTGCGATTGGTATTTGTGGTCCAAGGCTGAAGGCCAAAGCCTCCCATCCCCAGTCCGAGATAAGGATTTCTGTGTGCAATTACAGTCAGAGTCGCAGTCAGAGTAGTACAGAGTGGGAGGGGGGTGCAGGCATTTACCTGGACTGGGGTGGAAAATATTGACCACAGCTACACTTACTTGAACACTCTCAGTCATACAAGCTCACATTACAGACATAAACACACAAGTGCACACAGAAGCACACACACACACGCAGACACACAAACAATAAGAGGTGTCATTTCTAAACCAACCAAGCTGATTATTTATTTGGCATGCACATCTTTTTCCTAATGGTGGTTTCGGGTGTGCTGCCAGTGCCTGGAGAAAACGACAAAGCGAGTGAGAGAGAAAGAGAGAGAGAGAGATGGAGATGGAGAAAGAAATAGAAAGAGAAAGGCAATGTGAGAGAGAGGCGAGAGAACGAGAGAGAGTCATATACTCTATTTTTTTTAGACTTTATAAGCAGAATTTCTGAGTCACACTTCTATTGAAAAGCTCCTCTTTAGTTTCTTAAAGCCAACATCATGTATAAAAATCAAGCATTTTTCTTACATACTGTGATGTATAAGTGTGAAACAATTTATTTGAATAATTGGTTATGAGTAATGTCTTTGTTTAAAAATAGTTTTTATGAAAGGTTTTGGTTTAATGTGTATTTTTAAACTCATGGATGGAGTTCATCAATTAATTCAAGGCCTTGTAATGTAAAACAGAGCCCAAAGTTTCATTTTTTAGGATATACCATTACATATAAAATCTGCAAAGACATGAGAGCTCATTGGTAATTTTGGATAGTAATTGAGAAGGCTGTATTCGTGCAGTGGACATTCTTGTTCGATTTGCTTCAACTGTAACTTTCTCTATACAGTAAATCACTCAGACTGAACTGTTTTCCATTTTACTAGCTGAATATAAAAATTCAGTTTAATGTCTCTGTTTTATTTGCCTGTACAAAAGACTTGAAGATCCATTGATATAGATCACACTTTTAACAGACACACAAGGACAGATGTTCCATTTTGTCTATTAGTGTTTATGCAATATTTCAAATGAATTCATGATTTTTTTCCTAAAATACATTCGATTAAGCAACTTTTTTAAAATTAAAGTTGTGTCAACTGAATTCTGTTTTCATTCTTTTGTAAGTACATAGACATGTCTTGAAAGGGTTTACCTTAAACTGTAAGATGCAACAGGTAGAGAGGAAATTGCAAAGGGTTTCCTGAAATTTTCCCTGTTTCTAAAGTTGGCTCACTTTAGAATCTAACCTCCACTTTAAACATAGTCTTAACACTAATACTAATGTTTCACCAGAGCATATGTAGATTGTCTGTAGGGGAGTCTGCAAATAGTTCTGCACCAACAGATACATCCAACCCACTAGTTTTCAAATCATGGACCACGTCTGTCTGACTCTGCCTGTTGACTTGTATCTCTACAGTCGTTCATATCTGTAACATATAGCTCTGTGTGCCTAACTTTCCTTGCTGTCTTTATAGGAAATGAGGCTCTAGCACTAACCACACTAATCACCTTCAGCCTCTTTGAATGTAATCTGAAAGCGTCCAGCTGCAGTGCTGTCTTTCACCAGAGGGAGGCAACAATGGACATTAAAAGTGACTTCGCCCTCCATCACGCTGAGCAAAAAAAGCTGATTTGCCAATTGGTCTACTAACCCATGCTTAACTCATGCACAGTGTCTTTAGAGAGCTTCTTGTATGGTCTGTTCTGTATCCCACTGTGCAATAAGTCAAGCTCCACTGTGGGGTTTCCTATTACTATGTAATTACGGGTGTAAAGTGTTATTAGCACTGTAATTAGCATAATTAGAGATGCTGGCATCATTAGAAAAAACAGCCTAGGCTGTTTCTGGTCATTATAGTTCTTATGCTATCTGATTTTAGTTCATTTTAGTTAGAATACTTGTCTTGGTGATACAAATGATGCAGTGATGCAGATCACAGTGACAAAAGCCACTGGGCTGAATGCAGATGGCCTCATCATGGCTTGTGTCAAATCAAGCATCCCACAGTCCACATGAGTGATGGAAACCTAAGGGCGGAACCTACCTAATAACATTTAGAAGAGATCTACATAGTCTGTGACACACAAAACATTTGTTTTTTCACCGTCACTGTACTTCTTGCTCCCTTTTCTTGGTTTAAATGGAAGAACTGAATTACATGGTCAAATGGAATTAACATTTACCTGGATGGTGAAAAGTGTCATAGTCAACAGAACTGTGTCAGTTTTAAATTTTTCCAAAGCTAGTTTTACAATCTCATACAAAAGACATGGGACTGTCCATTAATATAACTCATGAAGTTACCACAAAATGTGTCTCTTTAGCATGCATATAGATTTTTGTTATTATGGTTACTATTTTTAAACAGGCACATTAGATAAGATATTAACAATGATTATGTCAGGGCTCTCAAATGGCACAACTGAAGAAGTGCTGGCCCATAAATGGGAGCATGTAAGTCCGAATCCCAGTGATGCCACAACTATCTGTTGAGTCTCTTGGTTAATCAGGACTGGCTTCTCTGTGTATAGGTTTGTCTTCCTTCTCTCCCCATCAGTGCTACACAATTAGAGTATCTGTTAATCTGACAGAATTAGCATTTAAGTGTTTTCTTCCAAGTATGTTGAGCTGTAATGACATCACATTTGGTGCAGGTTGTCTCGATGTGGTGGTTAAAGTTAATATTGAACAATATCATAAAAGCATAAAAGCCTATACCTTTTTGTCTTAACAGTACATTAGACTGACAAGAGCCAAAGGACTAAAGACAGAACTTTGAGTTAAGCATTGGAGGAATCAAACAGGAGCTTTAATGAGCGTCTGGATACATGGAACCACAGGAATAATTTTTAAATGCTGTCAGATATCTTCTGTAAACCTGGAAAAAACACAACACAATAAACTCAGTCTACATACACGGTTTAAATGGTTTAATGGTCAAACAAAAGTTGGACACGCAAACTTCTCCTCCAGTGATAGAGCAGAATATACAGTATTATTAGTCATTAGTAGGGGTGGAGCCAAATACAAATACGGTATTCGGAAAGGCACAAATAACGTGTTTTTTACGGATAACGTATTTGTATTCATTAGTTAAGTCTACTTACTTTGGGTTTGATGATGACATAATGTGTATGTTTCGAACAAATATCCAGATTCTTTACTTCACAGTAATGTATAAAAGCGTTACTTTATCTAAATATAACGTTCATCAAATACTTACGCAACGCTCCATGTTATGTGAACAAAATAAGAGAAGGATAAAGAGCACAATTAATAAAATAAATTTATAAAGTGTTTCTAAGCACCTCTGCCCCACTATTCTGCCTCACTTCCAACATAGTTGTAATGTCATGTTACCTTCTATGTCTCTCTCTCAAATTATATATTTTTTACATATCCACGGACCTAACATCACGCTGCTCTACTGGAAGAACAATGTGTGAGCTAATAACAAGCAGAGGACATTATATGAGTAAGTTAGCTAAGGTAATAAAACTAAATATCTGACATAAATACAAGTGTTAACTATCGCAGTCTCATCCTCAGTCATACATTCAGTGATGTATAGTCAGATGTCTACTAGTTAAATGTTTACTTTATACAATTATGTGTCAAAATCTGTGCTAATCACATTAAACGTTATTACTGATAGCAGCTCTTCGGCTTATGTTTTTGACATCCTGTGCTTAGTGTAAAGATTGGAACAATTAGGCCAAGAACCTTTAAGCTCCTCTGCGCTCCACTCAGAGTTGTAGAATGGGATAGGGAGGTAAAAATGTTCTACTATAATCAGTAGTTATCAGGATTGTAAATATCACATTTCTGTTTTAATTATCAGGGGTTTAGATGGCATTATCAGAGAAGATAAAACACCCTGTCCCATAGGTGCTAATCTGTTGAAATGTGTTTTATGTATTTATAGATTTATATAAATTTATCATGATATGAAGCAGGTTAACAAGCACACTACAGCCCACCTGAGTGAAGAAGCTAAAGGGCTAAAACTAGACGCTAGATCCTCCCTAGAAAACACTGTGGCTTGTGACACACACAAAAAAGCACTTAGAAAGGAATTCTTGTAAAAGTCCAGCGGTGGCACATAAAGCCTTGTTTACACCACAGAGCCCACGGGTACACAGACTAGAGCAGCAGGGATATGTGAGGCGGCTGAAGTGTGGCACGGGCCCCCATGCCCTCATTAAAGCCCAAGACTGAGGATGTGGTTTCCACCCGGAGCATGCAGACACGTACTGCCACTCAGATGGACAATCTCTATAATCAAGTTAAATGTAATGTCTCATTTTAATTGGTATGCAAACCTGCAGTCCTCACGCTGAAGAATTTGTGAATGATTTGGGATCAGAAAGATCTAAATGTCACTGTACCTTGCGGTGTAGGCTACTTAAGACCATTCTGACAATATTACAATCTGTTATTCACATTAAAAGTCATATGATTACACATAACAGCCCTTCAACTTAATATGGTGACCTGTTCTTGGTGTGAAGGCAGACTAGGAACTATTAGGAAAGTACCTTTATGACTGGTGTTTTTTTTAAATTAATGTATTATTATTATTATTATAATTAAATAAAATAATATTAGGGGGTTAATTAAGTAATAAATTAATAGATAGTATATAAAGTTTATATATTAAAAGTCAAGTTTGGGCACACATTCTCATTTAACAATTTTTAGGCTTGGCTATATTGTAGATTATTATTCATGAGGTTTTGACCTGGAATGAGATTAAATTAACAGGTTTCTTCAACAGTTAATTAGTGGGATTTCTTGCCTTCTTAACCCTCTGAGGACAAAATCCCCCCTGGGGGTG
>JBBMFX010000128.1:9437689-9450580 GCA_037832545.1 Rhabdalestes septentrionalis
TTGTACGTCGCTCTGGATAAGGGCGTCAGCTAAATGCCGTAAATGTAAATGTAAATGTAAATGTAAATGTAAATGTATTAGCTGCTTAATTTTGTTGAGTAGCTCTAGGAATTTCGAGCAACAGCAGAAAAGTGTAATCATAATAATGTAATAATTCTGAGGGACTGACATTCAGGTTCAAAGCCTCAAACGTTACGTCACAAGATATTGACAAGTGACGCCCTAGTTTTGAAACTGATGTTAATCACTAGGTGGCGTTACTTCACAAATGAGCTGTAATGAGCTAGGGCCATGCACCTCCAACAAGCTAACTTGCTATAAACATTTCATACTTTGGTGAAGTGGTTGTCAACTCTTGCCCAGAAATTGCTTGTGCCTACCCCACTTCAGGGGGCACTAACAGAAAGGAACACACCCACTCAGTGACACAAACCTCTTATTAAATATCAGATATCTGGGGTTACAATGATGCCAAGTGAGGATTGGTTAAATCTAAATATATAAAATTGCTGACCCCAAAAAAGGAAGGAAAAACCTTGGCAAGTGCTGCATGACCACATTCACAAACAGACTCCTTAAGTGATATCACCCAATGTTAATCCATGAAGAAGTGACAGTTTTTTCAAGGGTTGTTTTTGTTATTTGGGGATGGCATCCCCAATAGCCCCTTTCAAATCAAGCCGGTGTTGTAGTTGACTCTTGCCCAATCCCATGAGAAAGGCAAAGCACTTGAGTCAGACTCAACATGTGAAGCTAAAGGCCTTGTTATGAAGAACTGTGAGGAACACTTTGTGAGAGTTGTTTGCAAAGCACAACACAATGGCACTTCAATCCACAGACCACCAAAGAATACAAATTTGGGGATATCATCGCTCGATCCCCCCACTGGGGCTCATTTGAGTGAACTGTTTTCAGTTGATGTTTTGTCTGCAGCACTTTTCTTCATTTTGCAATGGCAAAAGAGGCTATTGTGGCCCTCCGAGCTATGGTTCCCGCGGTGAGAACTACGTAATGCACGTAATGCGCCCCATTTCTAAAAGTCTGCTCAAGCATCCACCTGCTCTGATGTAAGCCGATACTTTCCAGAAGCTTTGAGCAGTCGTTCTTACTGACTGAGGGCCAGAGGCACTGACAGTCCAGAAAAGAAGGTGAGTGGATTTATATGAATTCTCTACAGCTCAGAATGAATTGAGAGTTTTGAACAAACTAATGATATCATGAGTGCTGGCTGTAATTTATTTGCTGAACGTTTCATATAAACAACACTTTTTGCTGACTTCATATTCTAGATGACAGCAAGAATAAACAGATGGAATTTAGGGCTGAAGCTTATGGTATTGTCCAGCATTAAAGAAATAAAACCTAGTGACTGTGTAAAAAGGACTGGGCTAGTGAAATGTAACCGAATCTCACATTACCTACCAGGGTTAAGCCTATATGACCAAGCTTTCTGAAAATGACATCATATTTTTGGGTGTCTCCTTCCATAAATAGCTATAAATCTTTCTGGGTGTTGTGTGACTATCACTGAGGTAAATGCAAAATAAAATTTGCAGACATACAATAAGTTAGCGATAACTTGCCAGCAGTGTAGCTAACATAGTCTGGTTCTTGGATATAATACACTCTCCAGGTGTTTCAGAAAGCCCCCACCTTACCGCACACCCCGACTCCCCTTCTCCATTTGTGACATCTGGACATATGTGAAAAATGATGTATCAATAGCGCCCATGAATGCATGGCTCTATTTATTGAAGGAGAAGGCACAATAGGGGTGTTGTTGAAACACTGCTCCAAACTTGACCACACCGGCCCTCAAATGAATGAGGACCTATTCACAATGTGTTTGTCCTGGCCAGAGCCCCCATTTCTCTCATCCATCAACCAGCTTAAGTTTGTCACATAGCTGTGTCCTCTTCAAAATTAAATACGTGGTGAAACAGCCAAATATCATTCTGCTATTCATGTCCAGGGCACTAATTTTGCTTAAGCAGTACTCTGCTCACAGTTTATTGAAATCTCATCGCTTTCCCTCTCAAAATAATCATATCAAATGTCCTTATTAACCAAGTCTAATAACCTTAACTATGTACACTTTGTTTTTATGTTTAATAGCTTTAAAAAAATTAATCTGTATTTTCAAAATACTCCAGTATCCAGACATCTGAAACAGTCTTTGCATTCATTCATTCAGTTTCTAAATTCATAAAGGGATTGTAGGACTACAAGTTTTGATACAGACTGAAGTAGCCATAATCTAACTTGCCACGGATACACTTAAATGTACCATTGACTAGTCATGACTAGCATTAATCTAGCCTGAATAATCACAACAATAAAATAGCCTGGAAAAATAACTACCATAAAATAGCCTGACATATCTCTGAATAGCTTTAACAACCAGAGTAACATAGACTAGTTTGATTTTTCAAAGACCCGGTAGAACTAGCCAAAATGTAGCATAAATTAGCCATAGATTTCTGACTACATGACAATAAATAGCTTGAAGTAGCCTGCCCTGGATACAGCCTCTAGCCTGCCCTGGATACAGCCATGGGATTGACTGCAATTCATTCTGGCTTCTATGTCACAAACTGAAAAGCTACTGTTGACAGACCTGGACTATCTCTACACTAGCCTCTACTATTCCTAGACTTACCTGGAACAGCCATGCACTAACCTGGACAAGATATAGACTAGTCTGAACTGGCTCTACACTAGCCTGGACTGGCTGTAGAGAAAAAAACATTAAATACGAAAACAATAAAATGTTCCTTTGTGCGTATTGTAAGAAGTCATCCATAACCTACATCAATTTAGAGAGAAATATAGATCAGGAAAACCCATTTCCCCCATGATGTAAATGGCTGTCCAGGGACAGAGCAGGAAAGACCAACAGCAGTTAAAGTCAAACTGTGATGGCCATTAACAAACCAAAGTACGTGACCTATAGTCCTCAGACCAGACCCAACTAAGGAATGCTGAGGCAACCATGTCGACGTTAACGTTTTTCTTTAACATCAGTGCTCAGCAAAGTTGCTGCCGCGGCAGCAGCTCCCAGAATAGAGCTCAGAAGTCTGTCTAATCATGATAGGTTTCATTAAAAAGTTTACTGGAGTGACACAGGAAAACCTGCAAACTTCAACATTTTCAGCCACTGTATAAATCAGATTTGTCGTTATGTCCAAAAGGCAGACAATTTATGAATCCCTGAGTTCAGGCCAAGTCATTTTGGCAGTCTGATCCAATATAGCAAATAAGCTCAAGTCTTCAGGTCCAAGGCAAGTTAATTTATTCCCGTCAAAATGTTTAATAGTAAGGGTTTTTAGAGGGAGATGTAAAACACCTTGGGGTTTGATATACGGCTGTTTTACACTTTCAGTGCATATTATTCAGACCAAAATATCTCAGGAGTAAACGACAGCTTCAGTAGCACGATGATGTACTAAAGTGGACACATAGCACTATATAAACTGCAAATAACATTCTCTTATAATTATGTGGGAAATAATTTCCCATCATCTCAGCGAAGTTAGGTACCAGCCAACAAAAGTGTGCAAATGCAGTTTTTTTTTCGCACTTCTGGTAGTTGAATTATCATGAAGGGATCTGAACATATAACCTTGAGATTTCACACCATATTAAATTACTGTGTTTGAATAATATGTCAAATATGTGAACTATGATGACTGGTATTTGACTCCTATTTCTAGTTCTGCACTGAATGTGCCGTGTAGTCCAAAGTGATGTGGAAGCATCCCAAGCAACTCATTAAAATAATCTAAAATTACAAAATAAACTACACTTGCAACACTGCAGCTCAGGAATCCTGAAGCCCGTTTAAGTGGAAACTGAAAGTGCTGGGCCAAACCACTAGACCCACTTTTAATTAAAAGTGTGTTTTTCTCTCATACATGCTTACTTTCTGGTCGTATTTAATGGAGGTTACATTTAATGATCATTTTGTCCGAAGTGAACTCAGCAGGTCTCATTTCATTTGTGTTTCTTAGGCATATTTCAGGTTAAAAAGACTCATGGTTCTCTCTCAAGGGATGCTTTGTGTGGACATATTAGTGTTAGCTTACTCAGACTTAATGTGTCTCTAATGCAACACATGTGCATTGATTTTCTTCCCAATGTTCTCCTCAGTTTTTAGTCAATACGAATCCCCATGTACTTGGGGTGAAAGCGAGCACGAAACCTCAGAATGACTGTGAAGCACAACAGCATGATTTCAAACTGCCTCCAACACAACATTACTGGACATCCAGAGAGATTAAGGATCATTATGCTGTCCTGTATGCATGTGTCTTGGCCTTTAATCAAACCCACAACCTCCAAATGAATGGGCAATATGACTGTGCCATTCGCTAGTCCTTTTTTTCTTATTCTATTTTTATCATTAGAAGCTCATACACATATTTTCCATTAAGTTATTATTGCCACCTGACTTCTGTGTGTGAAGTGTGTATGTATGCCTGACTCCTTTTTTGTTGTTGTTTCAGAAATCATGAAGAACAGGTAAATAAATTGTATCATAATATATTGTAACAGAGTTGGGCTGGGGAGGGCTCTCCCAGCATGCATTGCTCATGCCTCCAACTGTTTATTTGTGTTCTTTGTGTTATTTTGTGTTGTGTGGACCTCATACCCCTGCAGCAAGTTGACCTGAGGCAGGGCGGCAGTGAGGGGGAACCGTTGCCCGCCTCAGCCTCCTTTCCCCACCCAGTTGGTTCGAGTGCACGGTTGGGACGCGCTGAATTATACCTGGATTTTTCGGTGGACTGTGTTTTCTGCAGGGTCTTGGTGGACACGGAGTCCACCATTTTGCTGATTCACGGTGGATTTTTATGCAAAAGGGACTCCCGAGGTGGGCCTGCACCAAATGCGAGCACGGACTGGAGAATCACCAAGGTCACAGGGCAGCGTGTGGTCATGCGGGGGCGGAGAACGGTGCGCGTGGTAATAGGCGGCCGTGTGTTGGAATACCCATTCCTGGTGGGGCCCATTTTGTGGGGCTGGACCTGCTGCAGCGCCTGGGGGGCAGTGGTAGAAGTGGTCGGTTTGAGCGTTCGGGTGGGGGCCAAATGCCTTCCGCTCCGTCGTGGGGATTGTAGCAGGCCGAGTGTTCAGTAGAACGTTTTTTTTGTGTTCTTTGTGTTCTTTTGTTATTCACCAGCTCTCGTGAGTGCTCCATCCTTTCCCTTGACGACCACATCCCTGAATCGTTACAATATCTTAAACATACTCCTCTCCTTATGGGCGCAGATGGGACCAGGGACATAACCCCACCCCCAATTACAGCGGTAAAAAAAAAAAAGATTATTATACTATACCCATGCATATACTATACTAAGGCGCTTATACTAGGCAGCGTAAATTGTGCTGTGGAGATAAACAATAAGGAATGAACAGTACACTTACAACTTGTTAGGGTTTATTGTTCATTTGTTTTTGTTTATCTCCACGCCACAGGTGGCACTGCCAAGTATAAGTGCCTTAGTATATTTAAGGGGCGAAGAAATAGGCTAAGCCAAGCTGGGTTAATGTTTTAATGATGAAGGCTGGTCCTGAATAGAGCTAAAGGCTTTTAAACAAGCATGTGGTACCACTGCATTCTTAGTGCATGTGAGTGTTTCTGTCTAAGCCCGCTGCAGCTAAATATATATTTAAGGTTATGTTATAATGTGGTTAATATATTGTGCCATGCAGTAATATATACGGCCTGCAGTGTGTTGCGGTCGGGTTTCTTTTCATGGATGCACGCGTGCAGCAACCTATCCATCCTCATCACCTACTGCCCCACACATACCCCACACCCCACCCCCGCCGCCATGCATATTTAAGCCTGATGCTCCAGGATTGAAACCAACATCAAATTAAATTTAAATACCAAGACACACTGGGGCGCAGAGGTAGTGGAGTGGAATTCACTGCAAAGCGGTAAGAGAGTCGCTTCCAAACTCACCATCCTCCAGCACAGCCATTTTCGGTTCAGTGTTTATGGAAACAGATAGATTTGCAATAGATCGGTGCCTTGTGCCAGCCAAGTGCTAGTCTGTGTCTGAGGTTAGCTTCTGTCGTGTTAGCAATGCTAGCATGAAATAAGGAAAACCTCAGCATGGATTCCAGCTGAAGCTTGTTCTCTAGAGCAGCTGTGCCTGAACCTAAGGTCACTATTCACAATGCCAAGCCTCAGCTATGAAGGGGTATGTAGCCCCCTCACACTGGGTTGTTGAGTGGTGGAAATATCTTGGGGATGAGTTGGAGTGGTGTTTGTAATTCAGAACTAATCTTTCAACATAAGTACCTGAGGTCACATATACTCTTATGGCAATCAGATCTTTGTATCTTGTGTAAAGAGTGGTGGAAAATAGTGGAGGCTGTTATTTCAGCAAAAGGGTCAAACTTCCTATTAATATCCTCAAATTAAAAAGGAAGAGGAGAAGGGATCTCAAACTTTAGGACACATTTTTGGGGAAATTCACTGAACACTACTTTGACTGTAAACATATTCCACAAAATTATGATCTTCTGATATAGGGTTATTTCATTGCACTTCATGTTATTTTGTCCTTTGAATGGAAGATTGTGCAGTCGTCTCATAGTGGCATTTTAAATTCTTCTCTGGCATGTCAAGAAGAGCAATATATTTGTACATTTTCCATAAGGAACTGCAGCGATCTCCAAACCTGATGATTGGGTCTCTAACTCCAGAGGGTAAATGGCCTTGGATGCATTGGTATGCCAGAGCCAAACTTCTGGGTTTGGCCGTAATAATTTAAACACAGGTTACAGAGGGGAGCTAATAAGTTCCAAATGGGCGTCCTGCAACTTTTCATTTTTGTAATGTTTACACAGCTTTGCCGGGCTTGAGTAACGAGGCTGTGGCTCAACAAGGTCTAAGGCACATGCCTTCCCAACTGTCACTGAAAAGAAGCCGCTTCATGCTGAATGTGCTCCCTGATGTGTCAGGAACTTGTTACCATAGGACCTTTTCTACAGCCTTCATGCTGCCACTGCAGTAGCAAAACTGCTCCCAGTTTCTGCAGGAACTTTCTATGTTGATGTTACTTCTATGAGATGCATTGTAATGGCATCTGAAAGCAGCCATTGTTCTACGGGTGTTTAGGTATTAGATTTTCTCTAACAAGTAATTTGTCTTGATACAAAATGAACTATATCAAAATATGCTTTTACAAATGTACCACATATTGGATTGCAAGCTGCCTATTCAGTAAATCATCACTGTCATAACAAAACATCTTTTGAATAGAACCTTTGTAAAAGAAGGAAAAAATGTTAAGAACATTACATTAATTGGATCATTTCTATTGCTTTTAGCAGCAATAATATACAGTTTTGTAGTTAAAGACCCTCTAGGTCTATAACCCTCCAACGGTCCATAGAAATGAATGCCTAGATCCATATCTGAAGCTTGTTTGGTTTTGTTAGGAAAAATACTTCATTCTTCAATATTTAGGGAGGTTATTTGGGTTCTTTGGGACGATGCCATAGAAGGACCACTTTTGGTTCTGTAAAGAACCTTGGTAAGAAATGGGTGAAGAATGGGTTCCTTTAAAACACTTTTGTGAGAATGCATTCAAGCTCTCAATCTTGTTTTTGGGGTCATGATATATAAGGACCAGTTTTGGTTCCAAAAGGACCTTAGTTATATTCAAATATGTAGGATGTGTGAGGGCGAATAACCCTTCTAAGTGTTAAATCAAATGGTTTTTCAGAAACCCTATTCAAGCCAACTATATTTTAGAGAGTGTATACAAGTCGCAAACTCAGTTCTGGGGGTCTTAGACCATCAATTTTGACACCAGCACCTGGGAATCCTACTGTCTAAAGTGCATAGGCATTAGAAGTAGGTAAGCAGTGAAAGAGCTGGTCCCACCGGCTGATTTGTGGTGTTCACTGGTCATGCTCTGCGGCTCACCGTACGAGCATTAAAAAGAGCAGGCCTTTGCGTCTCGCTGTTTTGATCTTGAGGTTGACTTGGCTAAAGCCCGCTGCCCAGGCTGGTTGTGTTGGGGACTTCTACGCGCCAACCTAAATATTCACACTCTGAAACTGTACCCATACTCTGCCATCTATACACACTCTGCTCACAACGTCAAAGCAATTTTTTTTTTCAAACATTTTGACTTCCTGACAGCACCGGACAATCGGTCAGTTCATTGGCGAGTTGGGGTTTGGTGGTGTTATTTTGAGCTGTTCATCTTCAGAATGACATATTAACTAAAAGCATGGCCGGGACCTTGTATTTATACGCACATGAGAAAATGTTATTACAGATGCAAGGCAACTTTATGAGAAGCTAACCGTCACTCATTCCAAGTGATGGACATTCATCAGAAACTCCATACATCAAATCCTTGGCTAGAATAAAGAACATGTACTCAACAGTTGTGCAGAAATAAAGCAGACTTCAGGAGCAAATATCAGTAGCTGCAGGCGTCTTTATGAACGTATAGTAATGTTTACCATTGCATTTAATGAATTGAATAAAACAGACTTTTATTCGTTGTGCTCTTTTATGTTTTATTTTATATTGCCAGTGATAATGTAATATAAGCTATTTATACACTGTCATTCCATACCAATTTGTTTTTTAAGCAAAAGAGGAGGTATTTGTTATTGGCTGTTGAAACAGATCATAAGCTAATTGGGTAAATTAATAATTATATGTGTAATTAAGTTAAAACTAAAATGCAATACCTCTAGACCTCAAAGGGTTAACAATACTATGTAATTTATAAAAACAGAAGAGAAAACTTTTCAACAGCTACTGTAGTTTCCACCACAGTAGGCCTTCCCATAGATGAAAGACTGGTTTATTGCTTGCATGAACCTGTCATTTTTGTAATTCACATCCCCCACAGGACACAAGTCTTTCATAGGCCATATATTTTGAAAATGTTTAGCTTGTAAAACTGATCAAGAAAGACAACATAGACCACAATGGGTTTAAATAATGTAGTATTAGTGTAATCAGCAAAAATGAACAGGCTTCTCTGTCAAATTATCAAACAGGATTTGGTGTACATTGTCCAATATATATTGTGCGACTTTTGATGATATCACTGTACTACAAGAGAACAATAAACAAATAAATACTTTCCAAAGAAAAACGGTCATAACTTAGTTACAAATTCTTGCAAATATGACTTGCAAATATTAAGCAGGTAACTAAGCTGATGTTTCAGTTGGTGTGTGTCACAAAATTGGGCTTATTGCAGAGTTTTATCTGTCTGCTCAGGCTTTAGGAGCTCTTTTCTAGACTACGCAACTATTGTGGACCTATGAAAGTGTGCTTAGAGTTTCAGAGTGAATGAAAAATGAAATATACAACAAGGATGCATAAATTCCACAATGTAGGACACACACTATGCTTAACATCTTAAGTGGTACGGCTCTGCTGTCACCATGATATCTCAGCAATTCTTTTGGCCCCGGGCAGTGGGATATAGGCGGGGCTTGGGGAGCCCGGCACTAAGCCGTGTTCCCAGGAAGACCGGGCCACCCTGCCTGCCTTTGAGGATGTGGCTTAGGCCTGTGGCTGTGGAGCATGATGCAACCATGCCTGTCCACACCTTCTCTGTGCAGCGAGGTCAGGCCCAGAGTCATGAGAACGCACCGAGTGTTGACCTAAGGCACCATCTGAATTAGAATCCTCTGCCGCCCTGAAAGGAGGGGAAGTTACATTCGACATGTTACGATAACAGTGTGAATCACCACTGTTTCCATTGGAGCAATAACAATGGGCTGCATGCGTCTTAGAGGCTGGAAAGTGCATTTTCTGAAAGTGATGGAAAAACATCAAACAGGGCTTTTATGTAATGTGCATGAACGCCTTTATTAATCCATAGTTGTGTGGAGTGCAAAACTTTGCATACTTTGGGTGAGTATGACGTTTTCATTTTTTAACATTTTAGGGAGAAATTAATTCAAATAAATATGGTCTGTGCCAAAGATATGGCACATGTAATATTATCTTTTGCATTCAAGTTTTACTTTACACAACATAGATCTTAGAAGAGCAAGAAGTTATTAACCCTGTAAAAACACAGGTGTAACACCCTAAGCCAAGCACCACCAAATGACGGACCTCGGTCCGGATCAGGAGTGATGGTTCTGTCTGGACCCGTGACCACTCTGGTAAATTCACAAGATTAAATCATTTTCATGGAGCATTATTTTGGATGGTCATGGCTATTGGCAGCGGGAACTGCTACTCCAGTTAATATGACAATAGTTCCACTCGTTAGTTTACTAGTGATGGGAAGTTTGGCTTTTTTCAGAGAACCGTTCCTTCTGGCACAGCTCCCAAAGAACCGACCCGAGGAAAAAAAATAAAAAGTTTACAACACATTTTGATCGATAATGAAATGTATTTTGTAACCTTTAAATGTATTTGCCTGGGACTCCTTTTATTTATGGTAAAATAGTTAGTTGTGCATTGGAAATAAACAATAAATATTGTGGAAACCATATGAAAATGTGGACATAGAGGAAAGCTATGAGATACATGAGATACCTTCTAATTTGCTGAAATTTAATAACTGGACCTTGGTGACTTTTAATTGAATACCCCTGCCCTAAGCCTTATTTTGGTCATCAGTGACAACATGGACTACAGTGCAAATGTTTCACATGAAAAATAAACTTAGTCCTCAAGACTGGGTGGCATGCATGGGGTAGCAAATAGATAAAATGCAATAAATAATCTTAGGATATAACACACTAAAATCAATAATAATAAATAGTAAACATTTCATAATTAAATATTGCCATTTTAGAGGTGTGCAATAAACAGAACCCCTAATAAATCAAATGTATACATAAATACAGTGTACAGTGTCTCCACAGTGTATGAACGATATGTTTCTTGGACTTACTCTGTTTGTACATACTGAATAAGATCACCTACTAAATGTACCAAGTATTGTCACTTTATTAGTTTATTTTTTAGTTTATTTATTTTTCATTATTAATTCTTTCTTGGTTGTTTTATTATGACTATGGGGAAATCTGATAATGAGCCACTAGGATTCTGAGATATGCTTTAAAGTGTTAACTACTCAAAGGAAGAACTGCATAAATCATGAGTGATTGTGGCAGTAGATGTAGAATATTGCAATCATATGATGAAAAGACAATAAAACCACTGACGTCTTTTCGGAGCGGAATTCGTAGTTTGTTTTTACAGTAAAATCCACTCGGGGCTGGTCCTGATGCCCACCCTGTCCTGGGAAGGCTCAGAAACGTGGGAAGTGTGGGTCACTGTCATGCTTTTGAGCTTATCTGTGGGCAGAGGGAGTAGCTCCTCACAGCTCTGCCCTCACAGCTGCCTGCCCTGGTCATTTCCTCCAGGCCAGGATATTACTCACAGCGTCAACACACAGCAGCCAGAGCTCCTCTGCAACTCCACTCGCTAAGACACCTGTTCAGAGTTGGGGATTCCCTGGGATGGACACATGTGCAGGACTTTTGTCCATTACATTCATATTAATAAAATATGTTATATGAGTGGCCCCATGGTGGCGCAGCGGGTAGAACTGTTGCCTCATACCTTCAAGGTTGGGGGTTTGAATTGGGATCCTGGTCTTTTGTGTGTGGAGGTTCTCCCTGTGGTGGTGTGGGTTTCCTCTGGGCTCTCCAGTTTCTCCCACAGTCCAAAGACACATGTTTCAGGTGAATTGGGGATTCTAAATTGGCCCTGGGTGTGAGTGTGTGAGTGAATGGTGTGGGTGTGTCTTGCGGTGGGCGGGTATGACCCCGGGTCAGGCTCTGGGTACCCGTTCCGCTAGTAAAAATTACGCTGTTACAGAAAACAAATGAACTTTATATGAATGCATTTACAGGCAAAATTAAAGGTGAAGGAGAAAACAGCATTTATGTGATATATCTTATTCATGTGCAAACGCATATAACGTTTAACCAAATATAATTGGTTCATATTTTTTCAGTGTCAGATCAAGTGCAATCAGTTTTTATGTTGAAAAGCTAAAACTAGAAAAGTTTACAAGATATCTGTATATTTCTCTTTAGCTCCAACTAAAACGCTGCAGTGTGATGTTAGTGAGGACGAAGTCAGAAGTTCTAAAGATGCTGACAACATCGAATATTTCTGCTCAATCTCATATCCGCTTGCAAGTATAAGTGTGTGTTTGTGTATGTGTATGGGTGTGTGTGGTTTCAGATATTTTTAGAGCAAAGCATGTCCTGAAAACAGGACACACACACATCGCCAGTGTCAGAACACAACATTGCATCTCCACAATCTTTATGGACAGTTTCTATGCAGTCGGTCCGGTTGTCATGATATGTAAACTAGTTTAAACGACGCCAGAACGGATAGCACTTGCGCTGCAATATGGAACAGATTATTTTTTACGAATAGGGAGTGACGTTACATTTATTTCTCTCAGAACAAAACATTGCATATCCAAGATCCAATTTTGCTGCAGGAGCAGTGTAGTGACAAATAAAGGCTTTTATCATCATTTTTGTAAACGTAAAACAATGTAAAAGCACCAGCTACTCTTCGCAATATCTCACAGCTTCATGATGATTGGCCCAGCAGAAATGACAGGAGTAGAATATTGTTCCATTAGAATGCATTATAGGGTTTCTTCCCTATTTATTTTTTACTATACATGGTTAGATATAGTGCCAATAAATGATTATTAAGATTATTAAAATATAATACATATAGAATGGACTACATTTAAAATTTTAAGTTTTATATTTCTTCCATTCTGAAGTGCAACTGTCATGAATAGAGATTTGTCATTCTCTTTGAGTTGATGGCCTTGAGAGAGAGTGAGAGAGAGAGAGTGTGTGTGTGTGTGTGTGTGTGTGTGTTTGTGTGTGTGTGTG
>JBBMFX010000128.1:9458200-9489439 GCA_037832545.1 Rhabdalestes septentrionalis
TACAACAACAATCTTGACACAAGACAACACCTGTAAAAGAAGGTAAGAAACATGGTTAGGAAGGTAAGGAGGGTGTGGGGTTGTTTTGTTGGTTTTTTTTGTAAGAAGGAGAAATTAGAGATGGTTAGTCGCCAAGGTACTCCCTGAAGAGATGAGTCGTCTTTAGCCAACGTTTGAAAACAGCAAGAGACTCTGCCGATCTGATGGGAAGAGGTCCATCTTATTAGAAATACATTGCCACCAATGAGGAGCACCCATGGTGCATTGTGTAGAGATGGTACATTGCTCAGGGGTACCTCAGTAATGACACTAGCAGTCCTGGGATTTTAACCTGAACTTCTGATCACTGGGGCAACTTTCTAACCATTATACCACAAGCAGCTGTATGTGAACAAGCATGTAAAAGTGCTATAAAAATGTGTTAGTGTTTAAATGCTGTCTTTATTGTGTTTAAATGCTGCCTTAATTGTGTTTAAATGCTGTCTTTATACAATCTTTGGATTTCAAGAAAACTGCAAGCTTGTCCATTTTATCTTAGCCCAGCCATCTTTGTGGAAAGGTCTAAACTGTTTCACAACAGAGGGTTCTCACCACTCAACTGTCCCCCCTCGTTGCTCACTAGCAGCTCAACACAGCTCAGAGAGATGTTCTCTGGTGGCATCTTCACCATTAGGGTCCCTGCATAACAAAATCTGTGCTTTGACCTTGTTATGATGTGACTGTGGCAGCCACCCAAATGAAGGTTTCAGCTTTTCTGTTAAAAATGTTATAACCAGCTCTTCAGGCAAGCAAACATCTTAAAGTGTTACAAAATCACATGTTTGGCTCAGAGCAAGAGATTTGACCTGAATGCCCGAATATTGCACCTTCTGTGGAAAAGCACATTGAGTCTGCCATAACGCTGCACCCCGGAGGAGAAAAGCCTGGAATGAGGAATGTGCAGAATTATGTCTGATATGCTGTGAGAAAAAGGAAAACAAACCAGATGGTGCCAAGTTGAAATGTACGACTTGCAAAAAAAAAAAGAAAAAAAAAGCCGCCTCCCACTGTTAGACCCTGTCTAACAATGATGGATGAGGAGTGTGGCAGTAGGGGATGTTTCCTCTCTGACAAAATCCCATCCCATCAATCAGCGGCCAGCCGCATCACCCCAAACTGCTGCTCATCAGGATCGCACGTCTTCCAGGTCACGTCTAGAGGTCGTACCTGACCACTTGTGCTCTGACATGCTGTCTACAGCACCCCCACCTCTTTTTTTTGGTTCATTATCTTGTGTCGTCAGATTTCATTCCCTCGAACCCCTCCCTCGCTCAAAAAATATGCCAATATCTCACTCATTTGTCAGAGACTTAGACCGGAGTGTGTCATGTAGCAATAGTAGATCAGTTTCATTACTCTGCATGGGCTACGTGTAGTAGCACGTCTTTTCAGCACGACTAACAAAATAAATGGTGAGTGATTCTTTTTTTTGCTGCCCGTGGAGACATTCCATTACTTTAAAAGCATCATGATGGAAGTTTATGTCTTTCCAGCTAGACACAAGGAGGAAATATGATTTGTGATTATGTACACACACACACAGGTCTGTATTCCTGCCATTGTGGGCCATTCCGTATTCTTCTGTATGACTGTGGATCTGAATGGTGCTGTTCTAGATGTAACCCAAAACTAAAATTACAGATGTGGTTCAGTGAAAAATCAAATTTACTTAAATATCTATCAGCCAAGACATGCTTGGTCTCTAT
This sequence comes from Rhabdalestes septentrionalis, assembly GCA_037832545.1. Taxonomy (NCBI): domain Eukaryota; kingdom Metazoa; phylum Chordata; class Actinopteri; order Characiformes; family Alestidae; genus Rhabdalestes; species Rhabdalestes septentrionalis. The sequence goes on from JBBMFX010000128.1 coordinate 9,459,946, forward strand.
ATTTTATGCTTTAGTCATGAAGTTAGCACTCCATGCTATTTGGTGAGCTATACGCTTGCTTTACTTGTAGCTATATTAGCCTCGTAGGTTCAACAAAACAAAAGGAATAAACTTTGGATGCAAAGCATGTCTTAACTGCATTTATGATGATGCATAAGAGTCTTACACTGAGGACGGGTGCCCACCATGTTCCCCAGGTCAAAAATTGCCTCAAGTTGCCATTACTGTTTACAGAAGATTCTTCAGGTTTTGCAATCCATGAGATGAAAAAACAAGTAGTCTTTTCAAACCACACCAACCTGACGCCCATAAGGGTGAGGGGGCAATGTTGTAGATTCGACTTTTCTCCAAAATAACACTGGTGTCAGGAACCAAAACTAATTGTTTGGACACTTACACTTTTTCTAATAAAAGCTGCAGTTTGTTTTAAAAGGCATTTAACTTGTAGGTTGCAGCCCAATGTCCTCCACAGTCTCACACATTTTTCTGTTTTCCATCTTGACACACAACAAAACAACAGAGAAACAGTATTTAAGTGAAAGGATGGATTCTGTGTTCAAAGACTGAAGTGGTAGAATGGAGACAAATTATATTTGAAAGTCAAAAAGTGCTGACATTTAAATACTAGTATAAGGCACTGGAATGACACGACCACACAAGCACAAACAGTCTCTCTCTCAGAATTAAGTTTCAACAATATACAAGTACGGATTTCCAAAATCATACTGAGATAACAAAGTAAGAAACAGGCACTAGTGCTGAAAACTCCCCAAAAAATGTAGTCCGTGTCCATTTTTTTGTGCAGTGATTTTAAAACACACTGACATGATTAAGTATTTTACTTGGTAGTCTGAGCCTTCTAAACACAAAGCTGCACAGAGACTGCAGTTGTTCTTTTAATCAGCTGATTAAAAAGTGTGAAGGGCGAAGTCTGCTGTGTTTCGGGGTGATGTCATTCTTTTGTAGATGCATTTTGGCCCCGGGAATCGATCTGGCAATGCTTTATTGCGACACAAAGCAGTGATCCATTTCCTGTTTCCTGGCACGACCACTTGGTGCACTCCCTTACCCCCGAATCCCACATTCAGACACGGTCTGCACAAAGACTTTATTAGTGACTATCCACATTTATGACAATGGTTTGGCCAGAAAATCAAATCTGCATAATTGTCCCTTTACCTTAAATGTCATTGAGACATGTTTGGTGTCTGAGGTTTGTTTCTGTAGTTTTGCTTTGGAGGAACACGGCTATTGTAGCTTTCAGGTAGCGGATGTTAATAGCAAAGCATTTAGGTGTGCAAGGTAAAATTGGACTAGCACAAAAATCAGGTTATATGTTTCAGTGGTGTAATTAAATTTTGCCTGTTTTAAAAAAAAGTATGTCATACAGTATCATACACTGCATCAGAGGGTCCATTACTTTTACTTAGCTTGGGTAGCCTTATAGCTCCAGTGTAGAGCTGAAGAAACAAACTTCAGGCAACAAAGATTTATTGGCAAAATGACTACATATGGGCTGTTAATTATTGCATGAATTGCATAAATTAATCCTTGGCCGAACCATCGCTTTAATAAAAGTGGCTTGAAAAACTTGTTTGTGCATAAACAAAAGCCGTACTTCATCCAACAAGGCATTGGGAACAGCTGATTATGAGGCCAACACACAGCCACACGCCGACATCCACAAGTCAGATCCCATGATATGGAGCACATTAGCATTCATAGCTTTTTCTGGGAAAGAGGAGTCATCACAGAGTTTTATCAGGGCCTCCACTCTTTCAAGCCCTGACACGTCAGGAAATTTAGCGCTTGGCAAGTCGCGGCCTGCCGAGTGACTTACAGCAGGGTTCGGCGGTGATAAATTCTCACTAATGGTCTGAGAGGTTACAAAGTATGGTTTTCCAGGGTATGGGGCATGGGGAGAAAAATGAAAGCGATCAAATCGTTTATCTCAATGGTTTGGCTCTCGTTGACTGGAATGTAAGCAACGTTCACAAAATCAAATCATGCCAGTATAGTTTAGATAAGCGTCTGTTTTAGATGGAGGACAGCGGGTGGCTCTGGGCCTCCGTTTTTCATTCATATTGGCTCGCAATGTCAAATGGGAAATAAAACACTTAAGCCTTTTACACGGTCTGTACTCTAAAGGTTAAATGAACTGAGGCGGAATGATGAGGACTTTGTAGCAGAAGAGTAAAAGTAGTTTACCTACAGTGTTTATGCAGACAGTTAGATGGAGATGGAGATACACCACCCAGCTGGAGAGGACAGAAGGAGAATGGTGCAGGCATTCTCTGAGAGGTAACTTTAGCCAGTTTTGCCACCAGCAAAGTTTTCTGAAGGGCTTTAAAGCTTTGAAAGTGTCACACACAGGCTCTCTGCTGCAGAAGGTCCAAGTTGATGAAGATTATGCCGAAGCCTTTTCTAAATCTCTGGGGTCAGATCCTGGACTTTGGCATTGTTAATTTTTCACATTTTTTGTTTATGTTTGGTGTGCAGGCTGAGCAGCAGAGGCTCATTTCGTTCAGGTGTGTCTGATTGCCTTGCTAACAGTCGCCTGTACTCACAGGGAGGAAAGTTTGAAAGTAGCCCATCAAAGAATGTTTGTTTCTCCTTGCTGCTGATTGGCTGCTGCCCTGGGATGCATCTCTGGCAGACATAGTCCAGAGTTGTCGTTTTGTTCTCCTTAACGCCCTGTATATTTGTTACTGTAAATTAAATTACATTATTACTGTATTTACCCTGATTATACAAAAGAAAATGCAAATATGTAAATTACAGTTTAGTCTACACAGGGGTAACTTCGGTATTTTACATTCTAGCACTGCAGTACAGTATGATTACGGGAATGAAATTAAATTGTTTTGGGAGCATATTTGGGGTTTACAAAACCAAAAATAGGTATTTTTCACTATATATATTGACACAGTGAATGTTTGGTGGATCATATAAACATGCAAGTACATCAATCTTTTTTTTCTTGTGGGAAGCAGCCAAATGTTTACAACCTCCAAATGTTCACATTTGTCATCATCCTTGGCATATTTGGTTGCTACAGAGGACTAAAGACACCCCCCACCCCTCTCACTCATAAGTGGTAGCAGCTGAGCACTAGAGAGCGACACTTGTGTGTAATTGATGTGTGTGTTTAGGTGCCATAGGGTGTCTCTTCGTTACAATACCAGCCATTAAAATGAAGGGTTACACAAGTACTCAGGCCTTGGGAAATCACACAATAAGGCAGGAGCTTTTGGGAAACTTACACGTTTGTTTTCTGGTGCCATTCTGCGGCCGTGTTTGCATCCATCGTTTTAAACGTATCCATTAAAGACGAACTGAATGCTCTCCCCAGTAACTGATTGTGCTCTGTTGGTCACAGGCTATTTATTTAAGGGTCATAGGCTATTTATTCAAGACGGCTTCCTATTCAACTGCCACCCAGAGATGAATAGGAGCTACGCGCTAATGTAGCTGCGTCTCCCAAACATGTTCACAAGAGAAAATGCAAAAACAATTCTCCACACCACGTATGAAGAACTGCATTCTCACGTTCATCACAGACTGACAATGCTGATACTGAGCACACACTACTGTCCTGCTGGGAGATGATTTTGTTCTGCAGGGAAGGCTTCAAATCTGATCTAGTATTGTTTCCCAATGACAAAGTGAATACATCTTCTGTCCGTCTCCCTGGTGGTGTGAAGGGATTTACCTTCGATAGTCCCTGCTCATCCAGTTCAGACATTGCACATCTGGCTGGAAAAGCAGTGTGAACACTCTGAAGGCCTACAGAAGAGACAGTACTGCTGGCCTGAGTTGTCTGAGACCAAAGAAGCAAAGTGGATGGATATACAATCTTGCCTGTTATTATATATTGCTGCTTCACTACTCTGTCTTTTATGCCTTTTATGTCTCATGTCTTTCTGCGAAGAGGGTTTTCAAGTAAGCATTTAATTGTATTCTGTACACTGTACTTTGTGCATATGACAATATACCTCAACTTCAACTTCAAATTCAACTAAAGGAAACAGATGTCCAAACCTTTTATTGCCTCCTATGTGAGACATGGTTTTACAATTAAATAAGATTAGATAAACCTTTTAATGGTCCTAAGTGTGAAATTTGAATTGTTATGGTAGATAGTGGAAAGTACAAAGGTAAGAGCAGCAAAATAATAGAAGAAAAGCCATACAAAAATGGTTTTGAGATAAGATTTATCATTGTGCTGCCAATATCATCATAACATGTGAAAACTTAGAAGACATGTGTAGGTCTATGTGTAGATATTTCTCTACCACCACTGTGAAGAAGTCAGTCAGTTTCCCCAGAATGCACCATTTCACTTTGAAGTATGAGATTGCTTTGAAAAAAAGGTAGAAATGTTGAAAATTGGTAGAATTCTCTTTTAATGATTCTACAGTTGATTTATTTAATTGACACATCAACTGAAAATCCAGTCGTTAATGAAGCTTTTTTGGCATCGCTTCCTCTCTCTTTGACTATATCTCTTTGAACAATATAGGGCCTTAGATAACAATGTCTGTAAAAAATTAAAGGATGCTTTGACAGTAAAAATTCATGTTGACATTTTTTAACTGATGATGTCATGGCTGTTGCATCAGTTAATCCATGCAGTCTAAACATTTGCTGCACTGCGTGAATCACCAAATTCAGATGCAGAAAAATCCACACTAAGTGTGTGCTCCAGATTCAAAGTGTTATCTTTTGAATTACAGATTGGCGGCTCGAAGTCTTGCACAGTTTAAATAGAAGCCTCTTCTGTGCCTGAAGGAGGAAAGTATGGACCTGAGCAGAGTAGGAAGCCTGATCTTCTCCTCCTGAGCCCCAAACGAGCACCTTTTTCCCACACAGCAACATCATCTCAGGGAGGTAAATTGCCAGAAATCCTGTAATCCACTGGAGAGGGATTGTGGTTCCACAATTACAGCAGGGCTACCTTGGGAACCGAAAGTTGGCGGAGGCTTCTCCGCGACCATTGGTCTGTCAGCAGCGAGAGAAATGAACTGACATCAAACACTGCACCTAGCAGGCTTAGACATGTCCAGCACATAATCACATGGAGAGGACAGCAACGGAGACCAGGGCGAGAGAGAGAGAGAAATAGAGATTTTGATTGTAAAATTGAGGATTAGATTTCAAAACAGATAACTTGACAAGAAACTATTAACATTTCACAATCGGTTACTGGATATTATCAGTTAATAGCATTTAGTGGTACACAGAGTATACATAAATATGAATAAAATATCTGTTTTCTAACTTCTGGAAGGTTAAATCCAATCTTACTAGCTATAGTGCTGAATTCTAAGCAACAATAAAGGTCTTGAGTGGGCGGTTCTATGCTGACTAGTGTGTTCTTAAGCATTTGAGCTGAGGTCTGTCTATAGCAAGGTGCACAGGCTGTTATGCTCATGTTGCTAATGCACACTGGCAGTGCAGCACGCCTTCTGAAATGACGGAGTCCACAGCTGTGCTTGTTTTCTTTTTCCTTTTTTTTTCAAAACCACAGCGCTGTTAGTTCCTAGCAGCCCTCACGAGCACCACTGACCCCACGCCTGATCGTTTCAGGCCATGGAGAAGGCCGAGAAACCTTCGGAGGCTTGAGGCCTGAGGTGACTCATTAGGTAAACAGTCTACTGTTACTGGAGGCTATTTGCCCGGCTTTCAATAGCGCAACAGAGTGAAACCAGAGATGCAAGACAGAGCAAAATGTCTAACGATGTTTTGATTTAACACTATGGCAAGTTGTGGGGTGGGGGGTGAGGGGGGGTGTAACATGAATTAACTTAATGGAGAATCCACAATACTTCTATTATCACTATACATCTTTGCGCAAAGGACCATTTGGTATCCCCTAAATAAGCTCTAGGTTGAAGGTTTTTAAAGCACCATGGAGGTCGTGAGAGTGTGAGTCTGAATAATTGTTTTATGCATTAATGTACCTCCATATAATGATAAGGTTCTTGGAAGAACCATAAAACTGGGGAAGTTTCTTTAAGCATGAGTAAATGTTTTGTATTTTAAATGCGAGATTACCCTTTAAAAGGAACCTTTACATAAATGAATAAGCATTGTTACATTTTGCCTAGGTTTCGTTTTCACACACATTCAAAAGGTTTTCTATATTCAGGCTGTCTTTAGGGAATCAAAGTTTCTTCTATGGCACCAAGAACCTTTTCTGGTACCCTTCTCTCTAAATTTCTCACTAAATGGTTCTGAAAGGAACTAAATGGTCCTTTTATGGCACATTTTATGGCACTATTAAGGCATCTTTCAGTTTAGAGTGGTGAAACAAATTAACACTAAAATGGTTACTAAAATCACAAAGGTCCAACGTAAGAGGTTCAAGCCAAGCACAACAGAAGTACAACATTTATCAAAATGTTTCTCAGTTGTTACACATTTGGGTGAAAAAATGTTCTAAAATCATTTCTATTGAGCACAATTATGGATGTGTAGTGGTATACTCTTTTAATTCTAATGTACCCTAAATGAATCTTCCAGACTGAATCATGGCGCATATAGGCAGCGTTTGTCTGGCCATGGCAGCAATTTTGTCCCAGTTGTGAGCTGAAGCACATGCACTGAATGTCTACACACCACGTTACAGTCCCACCACTGGCCAGGCTATTCCACAGATGGCCATTGGAGTGTGGACCATGTGGACTGATTGGTTGTTGACAGCCTGTTTATTTGGATAACACACTTATGTAAGAGTAACACTGAACAGCCTCAGCTTAGTCTACAAATTGCTTTGGCACACAGACCAGCATAGACAGGGTGCGTGATAGGCCGGGTTTAAACACTGCTCCATTTCAGGGGGTTTGTGGGGAGCCCTCACTTGTGGCATGAGTACCGTATTGTGCTGGAGGACGTCAATTTCATTAAATGAGGCGTTGAGAAGAAACGGACAACCTACGTATTCTTCAAATTTTCACAGAAATGTCTTACGTTAAGGGTTTTGGGTCAGTCTGAATCCCTGAAACCAGTTTTTACAGGTTCTTTTTTATTAGCTGTACAAAATAAGCTCAAAAGAGCGAGACTAACATGACATAAGATAAGATAAACATTTACTGGTCCCACAAGTGGTAAATGTACATTGTCACGGCAGAGAGTGGACAGAAACAAAGAGCAGTAAAGAATTAGAAACAATAGAATGGAATAGAGTAAAATAAAATTAAAATATCCACTATAACATCTAGGAATATAAAAACATGGACTTTTGTATATTGTAGCATTTTTGCAATCATTTTGGCAACCATTTTTAAACTTACATCCACATACACTGTACGAGCATTTGATGATGCACTGCAATGCAACATAAAGGGAACGAAGTTTATTTGCTTCTAAAGAAGTTATGATTTTGGAACTACAATACCATCCATTTATTCTGGGCCTAAAGCACCCAAACAAAGACCCCCCAACTCTATAAACGTGAACAAAGCCGTAACATGGAGAGTTTGGTGAGTGGACCAGAGGCTTCAGCACTGCTGGAGCAGCTGCTTCTTATTAGGCCTTTGCTCTCTCTAATTATTAAAGCGCTCTGAGCACGTGTGCAGTGGCTGGACTCCAGCCCCAGCACCTGTCAGCTGGTTATTAACACCCGTACACTTCTCCTAGCCCCATGCTACTCCTCAGCCTACCCCGCTCGCTCCCTTGCTCCCAGACACACACACATACACAGAGCGCTGACAGCAATTACAGCATTAAGGCCCACTGGAGCACCATCATGGAGCTAAATACAGACCTCTACATTAGCCAATATATTTGCTTTCTGGGGGGAAAAATAATAGTAAAATGAAAAGCTGGAATGGGTCTCAGGGTGGACAGAATCATTGTTGAACTGCAGACGTGCTTTAAGTGACCTCACACTACATCTTTTTAATGAAAAATGAAGAATGATGGCAGTGGCTCTAAAAATAAGGGGCTAAAATTTGTAAAATTATCAACAACACTGCTGGATAGGTTAACCCTGGTGTTTCTGAAATATTGCTGCACTATTCACATACTACATGCATTTACATGTGACAGTATTTAAACAATTAATAACTTTCAGATAGATTTTGTCTGGTCAGGTTACTTTGCTGGAGGATGTTTTGGTGGTAGAACAATCAAATTCAAATGATAATAGTAACAATTTGCCCTGTCTTATATATCTTGACTATTGTTTGTGTTTGTTTTATCCGTGTGTTTCTGTCCACATGCTTGTTGTATTTATTATCAGTCCTGTCACTCCTTAGCCTGTTCTCCCATGTGTAGTCTCCTATTCCTGACTTTTCCTAGTCTTGTGACATAATAAGTATCTTGTTCTGGTTTGGGTTGCTATTACTATGTTATCTAATCCATTTTATCTTTGTTATTTTCCTCAGTTTTGTTCAATTCTTAATGTCTATTTCCTTTGTTTGTTTCATACACTCATATACATCCAGATCTATTGCCTCATTTGTACTGTACAAACACAGATGTGGTGTAGATTGATGGGACTGAATTCATGCTTTCAACTAAATTTGCCTTTTGTGTCAATGAGCTGCATGTAAACAATTTCATACATTTTTTTAAAAATGTTATTTATTTTCCGAATTCATTCTTACGATTCCAAATGTATTTTATCAATTATTATTGAAGTCTGTTTCAGTTACACTCCTAAAAGTAGATGTAAAGAAAATTAAACAAATGCGAAAAAATACTATACTTGTTTTTTTTAATCCAATATTTCTTATATATCTGTGAGTTGAAAAAGTCCATTAAATGTATGTGAACCACTGGGATTTGCTGTAAATTTGGTAAAATTAGAGTCAGAGGTTTTCAACCAATGGAATGACAACCAGGTGTGAGTGGGTACCCTGATTTATTTAAAAACTGGGATCTATCAAGGTCTGATATTCTCAACACATGTTTGAGGTAGTGCACCATGGTGACAAGAAAAGAGAATCATGAGAACCAAAGAAAAGTTGTTGATGCTCATCAGGCCCATCTCTAAGAGGATGTTGGAAAATGTTTTGTTGAGGGATGAAATCAGAAGAGAATATTTTGGTTTACATGACAAGTGTTATGTTTGGAAAAAGGGGAACATTCAAGCAGAAGAATCTGTGAAACTTGGTGGTGGTAGCATCATAATTTGGGTTTCATAGATACTGCACCTGGCCCAGGACAGCTTGCCATCATTGTTGGGACAATGAATTATCATGAGCATCTGTCTGGGAACTGAATCTCAAGAAAAAATGCAGCATGTAGCAAGACAACAATATTAAACACACAAGTTGTTCTACCAAAGAATAATTTAAAGAAGAATACAGGTAATGTTTTGGAATAGCCAAGGCAACATCTTGACCTAACCACAGAAAAAAGCAATCTACACCGAAACATTTAATCACAGAAAAGGGAGCTAAAGCTAAATTTGTGCATGTGCGTAAATGCATTGGTATTTGTGACATCACAAAAACAATTAATTCCAAATGGGCTGATTTGTAAACATGCACCACATGAATTGAGGAATGTACGGAATATTTTTTTCAATATTTAATTCAATAAAAACGTTATTCTTACATAACACCAGCCTTCTGTTGTCACTTCAATATCAAAAATCACTATCACTTGCCTTACCCCTGATTTCTAAGGTTTATGAGATTCAGAAACAAGGGCAAAGTTTTTTCAGCTGCATACCTCGCTAAAATGCTACTAATTCACATGAGCAATAAGGGTCCCTGACAGGTACATATTATCCATGTAACTGATCATAAACAGCTTTTCCTGCATTTCACAATTGATTTCACGAAGGGAACCCAGACATTTGCCATGCTGGTGTTAGACAGCTGCCTACTATTCATCACCCTTGCCTGGCCTTATGGCCATGATCCATTATTGTGTGCTCATTTGGGGAAAAAGTTTGAAAAGTTTTTATTTAATGTGTTAGTGGATTAGTACAGCCCTGTCGTACTGTAGCTGGACATGGCTAATTTAGCAGCAAAAGTAACTTAACATAAACCTCCTTTGTGATTGATGAAAATGTATAAAAGAGTTTGATATGTTTCATTTAAGCCATCAAACATCAGCACAGGGCACAGCACACTGCTTCACTTCCACACCACATGCATAGTATAGAATTCCTTTCGTGAGGACTCGGCTCTAACAGGAAAATTAGTCCGATATAAACACTGTATGGACAAAAGTATTGGGACATGTGTTAGCATACCAAAACACACTGGACAACACAAACATTTTTTGTAGACACAGTTTGGGGAAGAACTTTTTATATTCCATCCTGACTGTGCCACAATGCAAAAAAGCGAACTCCATAAAGACATGATTGGACGAGTTTTGTCTGGAAGAACTTTACTGGTCCACACATCATCCTCATATCTACCTCATCCAACACCTTTGGGACAAACTGGAATGTAGATTGTGATCCAGGCATTGCAACTGTAGCCTACTGTTGACAACTGGAACACCATAATAAAATTTGAAAATACTCAAATTTACGTCAAATGAACTGATTTGGGTTGTAATTTTAATTTGATAAAAAAAATTTAAGCACAGGCCACATTTAGTTGTATTGAACCATACATTTTTATTATAATGTTCCCATGTCCAGGTAACCTTTAATTTTTTAATAAATCTCTTCAGTGTGTCAAAGTGGTCATTACAGCCACTTTAATCATGAGAAATGTGAGTTTTATTATTGACATCTGGGTAACCGATTGAAAAATTATAAAATAAAAACTACACACATGCTTGAAATCTTTCCAATAAAATGATGTAATATCTGAGGGTGTAGAGAATTTTTAATATGTGCATTTGAAATAGGGAGAAACATAGCATTGCCATGCGCTTTGCTTCAAAGTCAAAGTAAACTTTATTGTCAGTTAAAAGCTACTTTTTGTCTCACTGAAATGTACGTATCTATCACTTATGTCAGCAGGGGCTAGCAAGCAGACGAACTGCACAATGTCACGGCAGTTAAAGCAGATGTTGACTAAAATAGCTGCTAATCGTTAAAACCAACTGTTGACCCAAAGCGCATAATTGCCTCGAATGCTTCTAGCAATGGTCTCTGTATCCCTCCCATTCTTCCGTTCCTCCCAGCTCACTTCTCACTTTTCACTCCCGATGTGAAAAGGGCTTTAGCTAATCTTTATGAAAACACTTTTGGCTCCAAACTTGCAGGTGATTTGGTGAAGGTGAGGAAGGGAGTGGGTCTGACAGTATCTGCTGACTTCATGGCAGCTGAAGCCGCAGTACAGGCACTATGTAAACCTCGCCGTCAAGAGACTTGAGTGATGCTAAGCGCCCAGGATAAAGTGCTCTTCCCTTTTCTAAACTCGCCTCTGTTGTGCCGAGCCCTCGGGCTAAGCCGTCACTCTGAAGACGAGAAGAAAAACCATTCCACTTTACTTGATTCATTACATGGCAAACTGAAGATTATGAAGTGAATCGTTCCGGTTCTAATTTCCGATTGGCTGAGGCATGATCAAAGAAGCTGTGGAACAGTGTGTACAGAAAACATACCATTTAATCACACACATCAGTAGATATGTGTAAATGTGCACAGTTATTTAAATAAACTGTGTCATGTTCATGAACGACTACACTGTTAATGATGAATAATGTTGATAAGTAAACCTACATATTTAAACTCTCTCGCCGTTTTATAAAAGCCAAAAATAAATTGTTTTATAGAATTATTAGGCAAAATAAATAGTATTTATTGTTTTATAAAAGTATGTATAATGATTTATTGAAGAAAGAAACATGCTAAAAAAGATCTAATCATCTTTATTGAGGCAAGTCCTGCTTGAAATCAGGTAAAAATTAAGCATTTATTGTTTCTGAAATTCAACAAATCGACTTTGATCTAATTGTTTTCCCACAGTTTGCTTCGCTATGTCTGTCTCATCTCATCACATTCTTATATAAATAATATTTATATGATTTTAAGATGGTCTTCTATCTTAGCTTTCTTCCACATCTCTAGCCATCTGTCAGTGTAGAAGGTGAGAACTTCCAGAACGTCTCCCTTTAAAGGCTGACATTAATCTCCTCGTTTCTCTTTAGGGCAGTTCAGGAAGACAGGAATCCAGAAACTGATGATCCATCATTAATACAATAGTGAGATCTGCTTTGACGAAGAAAAGCTGATTTTGAGAAGCGCATTTTTTTCTTTGGGTTTTTCCAAAGCTATTATGTACTTAAGACTTTCAGTCAGTACATTCATGGAACAAAAGGGAAAATTGGGATTCGTGTTATGTTGAGTTATGTCGTGTTATGTCGTGTTATGTTCTAAGTGAATTGAGTTATATGAGCCATTTGAACAATTTTTGGGTGTTTTATTCAACATTGCCTACCAACATGAATTAACTGTGATAAATGCACCACGGCGCATGGCCTTTATTGGCTCAGTGCTTTAATAGGTTCAATTTGAATTAACGTGCTTGCATGCTGCACATGCTGCAATTTTACAAAACCCCTACTAGAACATAAGATCTCAAATACATTCATTGCAGATTTTGACCATTACTGCAGTTGAGATATTATTCCAGATATCATTCACAGCACAGCAGTGACACTAATATGGTAGTGTATTTATGGTGCTGGGGGTTTAGACACATCAGTGTCACTTTTATACGGAGAGTGGTCCACCACTCAAAAATATCCAGCCAAGAGAGACGCTGTGACCAGAAATGGACCATTAATGAAGCAGTAGAGGATGGCGCACACAATGCGTTACAGTGTCTAGTTTGGTCCTGTGGGTGTAGGCACTATTACAAATACCTTTCCATTACCTTGCCGTGGTCAGCGGTGCAACTTTTATAAAGAAAACGACCATCCCGAGGTAATGGGTAGGTTGTTCCTGCTAGACTGAGTGATTGTAATTACGGTGAGTGACAGCAGCGGAGGAAGCCATGTTTTTTCACCCATGCTCTGTGGAAATAATATGCTCAGTCATAACTGCTGCTCAGCAACTTTGCTCTTCCTCTTGAGTTACTCAGCCCCAGGACGTCAGGCTGGCAAAGAGCTGTCGGCTGGCACAAAAAGTCCATGCCCAGAATAGCTGTGGTTTTTAATAACCATGTTCAAACTACGTGGGGTATGTTATTAGAGTAAATTACCTCCCCAGACCTTCCAATGGACTGTTTGGGTGGGCAAGGGTGGCCACCCATGAGTGGACGCATTAAAAACGGCAGCCTGTTTATTCTGAAATGGAGGATGGCCATTTTAGCATGATGAATGAGCCTCAGAGACAGTCACATAGAGCTCCCGAGTGGAGCCGAGACTGGCATGTCTTCAGCCTCTCCCTCGCTCTGCCGTTTGATTGCTGCTACAGTTGCCATCCTGTCAAGAATCCAGTGAGAAACTGACCTCCTTTATTTATTTATAATAATCCTTTTCATTCCCAACTGCTCAGCAGGCTTTGCAGCCACTATGATTCTAATAATAAGAAATGTGTCACAAAAAAACAAAACAAACTCCAGCTGCTTTAGATTGAAACTGGGCCTGAAAACTGCTTACAGGGGGACTGTTATGCATCAAAATGATAGTTTGGTGGAACAAAAAAAATGTGACAGTTTTTCAAATATAGTTAATTAACTAAGACATGTTGGTATCCAGTGTTTGCTTTTTCTTTCTTCCACACAGAACTAGAAGGTTCATTTAGATACGAAACTATGGAAGGTTATTACTATGAGCACAGTTGAACAGTTAGCAGTAAAAGTGAACATTCTATGCCTAAATCCTCACACACTTGGTGAAGTAATCTCAAAGGTGAACTGCATAAATGAAAATGAACCATTTGTAGCCAGAATGCTGTCCTTGTTTATAGGAAACAGAATGTTATACACTGTCAGAGGGCTATTAGGCAAGTCGGTCTGAAATCACTCGAAAACGCATTGCGGTTTGAGGGGAGTGTATGATGATCCAAGCAGTTTGCAAAGTGCTTATTGGTGGTCATAAGTTCCCATTGCTCGTTAGCTTCATTAGCCCCCTCGGCCCAGTGCAAACCCAACATGTCTTGGCTGATTGACTTCATTTTTTCCTGAACTATCAATTTAAGGACAGACCACAGCTTGGTCCATGAGGCTCTGCCACCGAACAATCACCGAGGGAGCTGATGGTCTCTGCAGATCCTGGAGTAGATTCAGGTTGTGCAGGCTGAGGAAAAAGGTCTCTCTCATCCCCACCCCTCCCCTGATTTTACCACCCTACCCTGGCCCCCTGAGATGTGTTGTGGTGGGACCGCTGATTGAAAGTGGCAGTTTAACAAGAGAGCCTTCCCCACAGGCTCGGGAGGCCATTCGATCGTTTTCACGAGGCCTGCGGTTCATCCCTTCCCATTTAGATTACAATCCTGCAAAAATTTAGGTCACACCATGCAGAAATCTCATCCTTCTCTGGATGAAAGACGAGAGAAAAGCTGTCCTAACTGGCTGCTCTCAAAGAAGTGGACTTGTGGTGAAGATAACTTGTTTACAAGCAACTTGATCAAGGCAAATTAACAGTATCAATTCAAAAGTAAAGGTACTGTTATGCAACAAGCTGTGTTAGGGTAATTTGTACCAAGCGTATCAGGTTTCTCCAATAGACCCAGACTGTGACTGCAAATTAGGAGGGGCCTAGGATGTGTGTGTGTGGGGGGGGGATGTGGTCATACCAGGGAGTATTTGCTCAACAAGTCCCTGATGACAGAGCAGACAAGGTAAGCTGCCCAGATCAGGGAACAATAGGTCCCTTGCAGCTCCTTGTCGCAGTGCATGTAGTGCTGGGAAGCAGCCGTGGGGCCGAATAATGTAAGCTGATGCTGGACGGCTGGATATCCAACTGGGTCAGTGGCCAGGGGGCCAAACACCCCAGTCCATTGCCACCTATGTCTCAGGAACCAGGGGCACAGCCAGGGGTGACTCAATTATGAGCCCAACTCTTGTTATAACTGAACTCCCTGGTTTCCTGTTTGGAGAACCATAAAATACCATCTCTGCATGAAAATATTTTAACATTTAAGGCTTTAAACAGTTACGGAAATCAGAATCCAAGTTTTTGGGAAAGTCATATAATGAAGTTCATTGGAGTAACAAAACATCTCTGCCTTTATGTTTTATTTATCCATAGATTTACCCTGGTTGTGCAGCTGTGCTCATTTTAAATCTTTACCTGTGAAAGTGGATAGGGTTCTCTGGACATAAAGGACAATTCTATCACTCAAATGATTTGGTAAAGATTCTAAGATTCCTAATGATGTAACATTAGACAAGATGGAGAGATGAGATACTTCTAATGCAACTAAAAGTTTTCACAGGAACCCTTATGTCTTCAGTGTGGTAGCAGATGAACAGGATTTTATTGAGTAGTCAGAGCACAGTGTGTGACTGGGTGACTATGATCTTGACTAAAACTCAATAGGAGACACCTGTTAGACTGCTGAAGCCTTTAGTAGAAACATCTGAGCAGCAGGAGATATTAATTTGGTCTTTATTGAGATGTTTTCTTTCCTGTGAGGAAATATGGCCCAAACATGATTTCCAATGCAACGCTGGAATCAACATCTGATGTGTTTCATACATTTACATGGGATTTCAGGTACTGTATGACTCACTTGGCAATGAAATAAAAAATATTTGATCAAGGATTAGTAACACTACTGTGCTGTAACATGCTGTGAATAAGCTCTATTAGAGAATAAAGAATCTTTCTTCAATAACCCTTTACTTGGACATTGTTACATAACACTGACATCACAATACCATTAACATGTCATGGTGGATTTCATCAGTGCCATGACTGATGCTGTAATGTTTGAGGTCATAACAGTTTGTCAAGTGTTAAAGTCACAAACATTATTATATATTTGTCATGATAACTACCTGTATTAGTAAAATTACTGGACATAATTTATCATGACATCTTATAACACCTCTGTAGTGGAATCTTTAAGGCATGGTAAACAACATATTATGTGCTATTTCCTCATGATGCCACATTCATCAATAAACCCATTAGTCTACAGCTCTGGAGAAAAGAGACCACTTCAAAAAGGTTTAGTTTCTAAGGTT
Organism: Rhabdalestes septentrionalis; assembly: GCA_037832545.1. NCBI lineage: Eukaryota > Metazoa > Chordata > Actinopteri > Characiformes > Alestidae > Rhabdalestes > Rhabdalestes septentrionalis. Next base: position 9,476,007 of record JBBMFX010000128.1, read on the forward strand.
TTACCTTTTTAGATCTGAACAGCTTTGCCTTCCTGCCGAAAATTTGATTCAGGATCACCTTATCAATAGAGATCCTTATTTTAAAATTAATTGCAGTGATATATATTTTTTCCTCTTACACTTGGTGCATTTTACATCGTGTGAAGATTTCATCAGGAATCAGCCAATAAAAATGTTCCCTGCAGATTTTCTTACCAGCGCAATGAAAAGAAGCGAGCATTCATGTTGGTGGTCAAGAAAGCAGACAGGTATGAGCGCACACTCATTGTGGCAGTTGTGGTTACCTGCTGGTTTGGAAACACACTCTCATCATTGAGCTTCTCTAATCCTCTGGTTGCACGGGGAGGGGGCAGAGACACTCAATCTGCCTCTGTGTTGGCCAGTGGGATTTCCCTCTTTAATTAATTCAGGATTTGTACAGAGAGCAGAGGTCAGATGTGAAGAGAAGCTCAGGATTGATTTTCTCATGTTCGATCTTGGGGCTCATTGTGCGCCATGTGGAAAAGGCAGCGTGTGTATTTGTGTACCTGTGTGTGTCCCTGATAGTTACCGCTGATAAATCCAAAGAGTGAGCCCGCTGAAGCCGAATGAAAAACCTTTTCACAGAGCAGACCTGTGCGCTCTCACAGCAGCACGTAGCATCAGATACCCAGTGTGAAGTACAGGGAAAAACAGAAAACTTTCTGTTTTTATTACTGCCATTTTATTTCTATTTTATTGTTATTCAATGCCCAGCTGTAAAGAATTAGTTTTAAAGTAGTTTTTAATAGCTGTTAAGTCCATTTTTTTGCTGTTCAGTGTATTGTTTTATTACATTTTCTCTCATTTCTTTATTTCTTTTTCTGTTTTATGCTGTGCTAAAACATTATTATAGTTTTGCTTGATCTCAGTTATGTTGATGTATATGACTAACAATCTTAAATAAATGACTATTTCTATAACTCACTTAAATAAATAAATAAATAACAATAATAGGCATACCACTACTATTACTACTACTAAACATAATAATAATAGTAATAATAGTAATACTAATGCTACTCCTACTACTAATACTACTATTACTACTACTACTACTACTACTACTACTACTACTACTACTACTAATAATAATAATAATAATAATAATAATAATAATAATAATAATAATCGCTCTGTTCAGCAGCGTTGGTTCTCTGTGGTAATCTCTGCTCCTCCGAGGCAGAAAAAGCGCATCTCCAATTTAAACCGCGTCCCTCCTCACTGTTCACGCGAACATCCAGAGCGCCCATTGGCCGCTTCTCTCTCGCGACAGCCACAGCACTCTCCCGCCATTGGTCTGCCGCACTTGCGTCTGGCTCACGTGCTTCCGGTTGAGGGAAGTAAAAAAAATGAATGAAAAAAGAAAAAAAGAAAAGTGGGGAAGGATCAAGTCTGTTTTAGAGGAGTTCGGGAGGAGGGAGCTGTCACACGGGGCCGCGAGGCGGGCACGGCGGAGCAGCGCGCGATGTGACTGTGAGAACGGGCCCGTGGTCTAAGCGCTCTAGGTTTCCTGACTGTGCCCCACGCTCTGCGTATCTGAAGGTTTTTCCAAATACCCCCCTCTGAAATCCCCCCGCCCCACAAACGTGTGCTTGCTGTTCCATCTTCTTCTAGCCGTCAACAGGATCAAGTAAAGTTATCGGCAACAAGTGGAATTCTTTTTCCTTTCTTTCCCTTTTTTGAGCGTTTTTTTCTTTTGTTTTTGAAATAGCGTGGATCACGCGCGAGCCCCGCTATGGAGGAGCAGAAGGACCAAACCGGACGCGACTCGAGCGAGGCTGAGCGCGCGGCGCCCTCCCCGCCGGTCCTGCCCCACCAGGCAGCGCAGCAGCTCCACCGGACCACCAACTTCTTCATCGACAACATCCTGCGGCCGGACTTCGGCTGCAGGAAGGAGCTCGGTCAGCGGGAGCGGGAGCGTGAGCGCGCGCACACCGCGGGGCGCGAGAACGTTAACCCACTGGCAGCGAGGCCAACGCATGCGGGCGGCCTCCTTCGCCACGACGCCAATGACTGCACGTCCCCCTCCTCCTCCTCTTCGTCCTCGTCTTCCACTTCTTCGTCCTCGTCGTCGTCACCGTCCTCCAAAGCGACGTCGGCTAAGCTGGGAACGGACGGTAACGAGACCGCGGCGGTCAAGTATGGGGAGCACGCGCCCATTACGGAGATGAACGGGAACGGAGTGAGCGCAACCTCCAAGGAATCGCAACCGTTACTGTGGCCGGCGTGGGTTTACTGCACCAGATACTCGGACAGACCGTCATCCGGTAAGACCTGGGGTCTCAACCGTGCTACAACATCTGAGATAGATAGATAGATAGATAGATAGATAGATAGATAGATAGATAGATAGATAGATAGATAGATAGATAGATAGATAACTGCCTATTGAACATTTGAGCTCTTTCACTCAGTCCTGCGGTTTGGATGTAAACCATAAAAATATTGTAAACCTCCTTGAAAATTGTAACACATTTTACAAACCAAGGTCAGTAATAATAAACATAACAGTTGTCGGTATAATAGTTGAATGTAGTTTACCACTCAGGGCCATAACTTAATCACTAGCATAATAATAACAACAAAACAACAACAACAACAACAATAATAATAATAATAATAATAATAATAATAATTATTATTATTATTATTATTATTATTATTATTAACAATAATGATAATAATAATAATAATAATAATAATAATAATAATAATAATAATATTAATAATAATAATAGCTAAAGCAATATGATTGGTCAAAATAATATAATACGACACAAATAACAACAACGACAGTAGCAGATTCTATTGGACACAAAATGTTATATCACCCTTAAAGTTGGGCCCATCAAAATCTAATTTATTAAATAACTAAACGATAAATAATTCTTACTGGATTTTTCATTTTAATACTTCGATATTACGTTGGATGTTGTAAATTTGAACGATCCTGATTTGATGCTGTGCGTGTATTGATAAATGTAAACACTTTTGGTAAGCCAGGAAGCAAGTTAAATCAGGTTTGTTATTCACAGTCGAATGGTGGACAATTGTTACAGGCTTATTATACAGGCATATTATCTGTACCATAATTGTTGGAAGATAAACAAAACATGTTCGTGCAGTTCTCTGTGATTTAGCAGATCATATTGGGTTCTGTCAACTGTGGAATTTGTGCAAGAAGACAGCAAGCAAGTAATGAACCGCTGACTAGCGCGTTGTGCGCGTCTTTTGCAAATTGCTTTGGCTTTTTAGTGGATGCACGGGATTGTTTACGAGCACTTATAAGGCAGAGTCTGTGGAACCGCCTAGAAAGCAGAACTGGAGATAGCAAAAACGGAGATGGGGCTCGTTAAAGAAATGGTGGTGATGAGGTTATTGAAATATTTCAGTATTTCATAATACAGGCACATCTTGGCCTGCAGTTGGCCCGCTTTGACAGCCACATTTTTGACCCTATATGCAGTATAAGATCAATGCAGGGGAAGTGCCCGTGACGTGTTGACACGGAAGGCCTGGTTTGGGTTGACGTGACGCTGACGAGAAGATTTACAAGAAGAAGACAGCAGGCACGTGCATGAAAAGTGGAAGCGCTGAACAATGATAGCATGCAAATCGGGCAATTTTAATATCTCCTCTGGAAATGCGGACGGAAATTGACATTTTATATATTGATTAAAGTACTTTTTTGCAAAAAAAAATATTTGGGTTCCTGGAGCGAATAATAGTATTATGATAATAAACTGGGTTCAGTACAAAAAAGAAAGGCCCTTCCCACATAAGGTGGCAAAAAGCGCTTATTGCCTTGCTGAGCGGTTAGGAATTCTGAGGAGAGTCCGAGGATTGAGGCCTACTCGGGCTGATGGTTCGGTCTACTGCGGGCTGGAATATTATCTATGGCCAGCAGATTTTAGTTAATGATTTGCCTGGTTATGCTTTCCTCCCTTCTCAGATACACATGCATGAAGTCTAAATGTTTCCAAGCTGTGATTTCCATCATCTGTATTCCAGGAGCGAATTAAATTTATTTTAACATAAATTAAGTATTAACATGACCTGCTCTAATGAGATGCTAGAAAAAACGAAAAAGTAAAATTAGTGCAAAAACCTCAAGTTTAAATAACGTGTGTTTTTAATATAACCTAATAAACAAGTCTTCGGTCAAAAAGTCACTACAGTCTGGTTGCTGTGTTGGGGTTAACAAGCTCAAGTTTACAGGAAAACACGAGTAACTGAGCTTCTTGTAGAAGGATTGTACCATGGTATCTTGGTGTATCCAGCATCTCCCAGTATCTGGTCCACAATAAAAACAGACAAATAAAACTAGGACGAATAAAAATAAACGAATTGGGCGTCTCAAATATTAAAGACTAAACGTCTAAAATAGTCCTGAGAACAAATACTTTTCGCAGATACACTTGAGTGAAAGTCAGACAGTTGGCATTTGAAAGATTAAACAAAACTAATGAAACGATAACAAATACATTCGTAGAAATCACCGTCGCCGGCTGGCTCTCACTCCTGAGGGAGTAAATGATATTCACGTCTGCGTCTTATTGTTGTCTCCACACCAGGCCCGAGGACGCGCAAACTGAAGAAGAAGAAGAGTGAGAAGGAGGACAAGCGGCCGCGGACGGCCTTCACCGCCGAACAGCTGCAGAGACTCAAGGCCGAGTTCCAGGCCAACCGCTACATCACGGAGCAGAGAAGGCAGTCTCTGGCCCAGGAACTCAACCTTAACGAGTCCCAGATCAAAATCTGGTTCCAGAACAAAAGGGCCAAAATTAAAAAGGCCAGCGGCTACAAGAACGGCCTAGCCCTGCAGCTCATGGCCCAGGGACTCTACAACCATTCCACCACCACGGTTCAAGAAGACAAGGACGACAGCGAGTGACGACGGCCTCTCGTTTCTTTACTGAAAAAAGCCAAGGGTGTATGGACGCTGACATCCAGCGACTTGGTGATTGTCGTTTTTTTGTTCCATATCATTTGTGCAACAAATATTTGGAGGAGACTTCTTGACCTTCTCAAGAGACCTTATTTAAACAGATCTATCCTAGGCTACGATATATGGCCATTCGTCTAAATACGAACACTGTGGAGATTTATATAAAGCTCAAAAACTGTAAGATGTATATATTTAAGTTGAGGTAGGGGGGTTACCTGTGCGCCTCCTGACCTGCTGGACATTTTTACCGACTCCCCCCTCCCAACCCCATCCCAGCGCCATGTTTTCCCTCTTCATCCCAGTAGTTTTTTGTGAAACTCCATTCTATGTCTCTAAGACTCCCTAAAATACCCAGTTTCACCAATCTACACATGCGTGACTGAACCGACGCTTCAAGCCAAAGATTTTAATATGTTTAAAGATTATGTTGACTGAATTAATAAAAAAGGGTAGAATGACCCGTTGTTTTTATCCTTTTCCCGATTTTTATGTTAGTTTCATCAGTTACTAAAAAATCCGAATTTTTGTTTATGTCCGAGGCCCAAAAAGCGTCTTTATTTTTTTAACTCTTATTTTATTAGAACATTTCTCATCTATTGCAAGACCATCAATATTAAATTGAGACAATTTGTAAAACTATAATAAGTAATTTCAATTAATATAGTTACTCCAAAATGATTAATTTTTAACAGCTTTTTAAAGCTTTTAATAAACGTAATCCGCAATGTTTACTGTGTTTTAAGTCGAAACGATCGGGTTTAGAATCATTTGGCATACAGTCACTTGTATCGCTCTATATTTCGAAAACATTTTTTTGCATTTTAATGTCACTTTTTTAAAGTGTAGGCGTTTAGTGTGACTCAAACAGACTAAATATACACGTACTATAAAACACAAGGAAAGAGCGAGAAGGAATATGAATTTATTGTTCCTTGTCGTACGCTTACTTAGGCGACGCTCAGGTGACATTTCACCCCAAAAACCTTGGCATCGACCGTCAGTATGTGGCTCTATGATCGCAATAATTATCCATCATTCGTGCCCTTTAGAATATCAGGCTATTATCGATATTTATGGCGAAGCTGACACTGAGACAGCAGTGAGAACGGTGGGTGGAATTTCAGATTTTAGATAGAACAGAGAAGTAAACCGATCACTCCCATATCAAACATCGGCAAAGCTCGCAGCTGCAAACGGTCCGCATTGTTTGATCTCGAGCTTCGAGTGACCATGACGATGACAGACACGTTGATCACACTCTGCAGGTCTATAGGTCAGATTAAGCAGTCAAAACAAACTCCCTGATGCTACCGAGGCAAGGACGGGAACACGTACACCAAAGCTGTGTCCAACCCAAACAAGTAGGACGGTGGAAGTCTGATTTCAAGCAAAAAAACACTAACTAGATTTCCAATGCAAATATAATTATAATCCATGGAAAGTGAATATTTGAACTAAAAATATACAAAAGAGAAATTAAGACGTACCCTCATTTTTTCTTTTTAAATTTTGAATAGCACTTTTTGTGAATTTCAAATGCCTCATATGCTTTAATTTTGTGGCAAAGTGGCTTTGGAGTCTCTCATATGTTGTAAAAGCCTGTAGGCTTTTTCTTGGGGCCTCGGTTCAATCGTTCAGTACTACTTTTATAAATAAAAATGTGGAGATATTTTAAAAGACTATACAGTAGTTCCCAATGAACGGAAATAAAATATTTACTGGGAGGTAAGACATTCTGAGCATTCGGGAAATGTTTCAAGTTGGCAAAACTAAGACAATTTTAATCGCTGAATTCGTTGTTTTAAATACAAATTTAAAATATCATTCGTTATGTGTTACAGACACGCGGTATTCCTATAGGCTTGTTTCACATCATGGATCAGAAGAAAAGCCTGACTCGACATTTACTTTTAGAGTAGATATTTTGAGAACGATACTTAAAAAAGGACGAAAGGAGAGTTCTTAAAACCACAACGCTGGTTTTTATTTTTATATATATTTATTTTATATACCCACTTTACCTTTAGAGCCTATTTAATTACACTAACATGGGTTTTTGTTTTTATACTGTCAGTAAATCCATTGCTTTAAAACAAAAATCAAATTAGAAGACCATCCACGCGATGACCATCCACGCAAAGTTAAAACATTTTATGATTGCACTGTTAACACTGACTCCAGGTTCACAGTAATTGTTATCACGACTTTACCTTTATTTGAGAATATTTATTTACACTGAAATTCGTTTTTTCTTAATTTAGTGTCTGTTTACTCCATGCGTTATAACGAACATCAAATGTGAAGGCGATCCACGTGAAAACAATCGCACCAGGTTTATGCACCACTGAGTCACTACATCGTTTACACATCTGATTACATTTATAATAGTTTTACTTTTTCATTTTTTACATTTTGTAACCACAACAAAGGTCAGCGTGACACCATAATAACGACTCCACTGTGGCAGTGCTAATACGCTTGGAGGGAAGATTTTCTAAAGACGAATATAGATCTGATTATGACATTAATTAAGTGAGGCCTGAGATGGTGCAGACACGATTCTATTTGAAGTGAGATCGATACACATTTTGGCGGCCGCCAATTCTTGCAAAATTGCAATTTGCGAAAAAATTAGCCTCTTCTATTATTTTCCCAAGTCATCCCAGCAACCGTGACATTGGCATTGCGGCCAATGGAGACCGAGGCTGCGAAAGTCCAACAGATCACACTTTGTTGGGAATTTAATTTAAGGGTCGATCCAGAGCACATGGGCCGTGTTTTCTGATCACGGCGTTTTGCTGTAGACGAACAGATTCCTACGATTATAAGAATAAACATTTTGCGCCCAGCATGGACTAGGCCATTAGCCCTGTTTCGTAGCAGTGAACTGAGTATTGTACATGATACTCATGCATGATGCTAGGAAACCCGCATCGAGTTTTAATGCCAGGGCTAATTCAATAAACAACAAAAATCGCATGCAGGACTGAACAATTTTTTATTTCGTTGTCTGTTTGCTTGTTTGTGTTTGGACGATAAATATAACTGAAAATTATATGTAAATTAATTAATTAATTAATGTAAATAATGAATTCTTAAACAAAATTTGAAACCATTTTAGACGCTTCGAAACAAACATAGCAATAACAATCGTTTTCACATTAATTCTGTAACATATTTAAACAAGAAGGTACATTATCCTGCATGCGATGTAGTATTTCATGCTATATTAACCTTTAATATAATTTCTTTATGTTTTAACTCTCAAGTGGTTTCGTTTTTTATGCAGCAGAACTGCGCTTATTTGGCCGATATATCTTTTAGGATGGACAAACTGGGATTTTGCATCACGCGATTTTGGACCAGTATAGATGACATGACGCCCGCACAAATCCCACGCCATTAAATAATCCGCTGAGTTTATAGGTTAAATCTGCGTGACGGTACAACAAAGCCTTTCGATATGGACAAATTAAGCTCTTTTCCGTGGCCGATGAAGTCCATATACATTGGCCTCACTGAGCACTTGCATGCCTTCATTGTGGGCTGCTGTGGTTATTTTTAAATCGTGTCCCAAACCCCTCCGACTGGTCAGTTGAGGCAACTTACATTTTTTAAGGTACATAAAAAACGGGCTTGGTATGGTTTGAATTCTAAGTTTCCCAGCAGGTGCCTTCGTAAAACAAAATAAGGCTAGAGAAACCTCAGAGCTGTGCATTTTGCCTTGAAGCTAAAGTACAATATTCCTTTAATATATATGCAAATGCGAGTAATAAAAAAAGACCATATGGAAATGGCATATGGGTTTGAGAATGGGAATTCGCACTGCAAGCTTGGGGTACAGGTAAAAAAAGCAAGACTCTTTTCATAAAGAGGGATGTGTGATTGTGCTTTGGAGGGAGGGGGGGCTTGTTTCATTTCCCATGTGGTGCACTTCATAGGATGCTGTGAAAAGGCACTGGGGTCTCGAATGGGAAGAAGATGCCCTATCTCCGGGACAAATTTCACAGCTTCGCATGGCTGTCCCCCTCCATCTGTGTGTGCCCTTGCTGACCAGAGGTGTCTGCACCCCGGCGATCAAAGGGCAAATGGAAGAGGCCAGTGACCCCAAATAGGGATAAAAGGATGTGAATGCTGAGGCTAAGTGATTGCTAATCCCATTGAAAGACCATGGATGGTGCACTAACCTCTTTACAAATCAGCCAACATTTTCAAGACCAGGTTATGCAAGACAATACACACACAGACCTCAGATCTCTACGCTGTACACTGGTCTACAGCTTTTTGGATTTCTTGGTGGTATAATCCACTTCTTTCTAGAATAAAGGAAAAGCTGGATGATCCCAAAAGGTAACATTCAACTATCCACCACTCCCAGACACATAAAATGCACTTCTGGCCATGGGGTGCCTATTACTTATTGTTTTCTTTACTTAGAACAGGCAACACTTGTGTACAGATGAAGAAAAGGGGAATGATGGAAATAGAGAGGGAGAGAGAGGATGTCAACAAAAAACATTCTTGTGTTTCTCCAAATGTGTTTTTGGACTGTCCTCTGCACTTTGGTTTAAGTTAGTTGTCCATTGAAAAAAGAGAACACTGGCAGGGCTCCTTGCTCCAAACACAAACCTCACACAGAACTCCATCTATGGGCTAGGAATAGTGCCAGATATCCTGAAGAGATCCCACACAACGATACTGAACCTATCATTAGCTGAAAATCTATCATGTCAGTAACCGTGGGCCCCTGGCCGATACTGTTCCCACTTGAAAAGATGGGACATCGGGTCACAATGCAGGTTATCCACTACCTCAAAACATGCCCCACCACACATGTGTACAGTCTTACATAATGTTGCCTGGGTCCCTTCCATCTCTCTTTCTCCAAACCTATGCTTTTTTTATTGGCTAACCGAGACGGCACTGGCAAACACCATTGGATGAGCAAGTCTTGAAGGAGGACAGAGTAAGGGTGACATGCCGAGTTTTACAGCCCGTCAGTCTCACCACTCTATCTGTGGGAGCAAGCCAACAAAGGGTGGCAATAACCAAGAGCATCCCACTGATTGGAGTTGGGCAGAGGGAAAGAGAGGCGCAAATCTGGAGCTGATAAGCAAATATTACATGATGAACACAGCCCTACCTTTTTTCAGCTCAAGACAAACCCTTCCCTACTACCATCAGCTAGCTGCGTATAGCCAGACACAAACACATGCACACACACTAACCCACACACTGCTACAGTGAGGAGAGCCTTGTTAAAAGAAAATCAGAAGGGACGGATGCCATTGCTTTTGCCATTGTTTTTTTTCTAGCTTTTTATGTTAATATGGTATATATTTAATGTCTATAATAGTTTTATTTTACTAATAGTAAGACTAGTCATTTGGATTGACAGAGATGGGTAATCAAGGACACAGCTGTATAGCAGACTAAAAATGGCCTATCATCTGCTTCCTTTGCTACCTCACAACCTGGACAAAAGGCCTCAACATTTTATATAACCCCAACAATGTATCATCTCCCACACATGACCCCTGCTGTTATAATGGCATTACAGACTGCATGGATTACAGGCAATGCACCAAAAGACCAATGGCTTCTTAGCTTACAGGGCCACAGATAGTTTTGGATGTGCCTCGCCTTTAATGAATGAGGATGCAACGGAAAAATGACTGTCTCTCACCACAAATATGTGACAGAAGGTTTATCCCAAGAATCATCACGTGGTTTAAAACTCCCCCCCTCACAGACTGCCTGAATACATTATTTTGTTTTACAATTTCTTAAACAACAACAAATGGTTTATATATGTAGATCATGTAACATTTTTAAAAGTAAAAAACATTTCTAAAATTTAAAGTATCTGCTTACTAGACTATAGCTTCACCTGATGACTAGGCTAAAACGAAATGTATTCTGCCCAGACAGTGTCCGATTTCTCCTCACCTCTGAGGATGGGCTTTATAAAAAGAAAGGGGGAGTTGACAAAAATTATAATTACAAACAGAGGGCTCAGTATCTTGGGACAACGGTGTATGTTCACCCTGCTCTCAGTGACATCTGCTGCGCAGACATTTTCGGCAAGGCTCATCTTTGTCTGGTTGTTTTATACACACACATACACACACACACACACACACACACACACACACACACACACACACACACACACATACCACCACTATATATATATGTATATATATATATATATAGACACACACACACACACACACACACACACACACACACACACACACATATCTGTGTGTGTGTTCACGCACAGAGAGAACAAAGCCTGAGACACCTGGTATCATCATATGAGATGGGTGGTCAGGAGGCTCTTCTCTCCGCGTGCCTCTCACATGTGGTATCACTTTTCCCGCTTCCAGCGGCAGCACACAAACAGGCTAGGTTAGTAAGTCGGGGCCCTTAGCATTAGCGGTGTACACGTTTCACCACCGGCCACGCATTTCAAAAGACGAATAAATCGTGGAAATCTCTTCCCCCTCCCTCCTTGGCCCCCTCGGTCTCTCGTCGCCGGCTCTCTAGTCCCGAGGTGGCGAGAGGTGAGCCGGAGAACAGTTCGTCATATTCAATTAGCACATGGCTGTCATGAGGAGCTGTGTGATGTCATTCTCCCGCGAGAGCCGTGATGTCATTTTCCCGCAGGAGAAGAGCCCGATCGCTTTGCAGTCACGGAGAACCGCCTTCAAAGTCCGTTAGAGAGAGCACGAGGAATGTGTCAACAAATTGACATAAATACAAATGGTTTCACTTGAGGAAATCGCTATGTGTGTGTGTGTGTGTGTGTGTGCACAAAAAATGCAAAATTTCACAGTGCCATTTACTTCACAGTATGTAAAACAATTACCACATCCGGTTCATTCATACTATTGGGAATGGTAGCACCTGCTATAATTTGTCATCATTTATTGGTTCTTCAGATTGTTTCTGTGAAGCTTTAGGTTTTCATGATATGTACATACTTTATAGCTAGAGACTCACTATAGCAACAATCTGCATCACACAGACTATGCGAACCGACGTCAGAACATGCAGTCCCTGCTCCGCGAGCGTCTTGTGGCCTACATTACGTCTTGTAGACTTTCAGACCGTCTCAGACAATGGGTCACGGCACCATATTTACTGTTGTATGATTTACTGTCTCTTGTCAGCCATGCCCCCCTCACCACCCTTTCACCCCCTCCCGCCTGCCCGGTAGAGTTAAATGACCCGAAAATAACATGAATATGTAGCAGCAGGCTTGATGGAGTGCCGGACTGGAGGGGTGGTCTCCGGCGTTGGCTTTCAGAAATATAAGCTTCAGGATGGCGCAGAGAACCGCCGAGGGTCAAGAGGTGACAGTCCCTTCAGTAGTTAAAGGATAACCTTTTACAAGTGAAAAGAAGCAACGAAGAACGTGACTGAATCCATAAAAATAGAGAGGTTCAAAATTGTAATGCTTCATTTTCCTTTGGCCATTCACAGTTCAGATATGCCCATACCTATCTTCAGCATATTTAATATGGATTAATAAAAGCAGAAAAATATGTATCGTTAATAATGTATTAATGTAAAATTAAATTAAATGAAAACCATCTCTGGGCGATAATTTAATGCTTATACAATGAGCTGTGCAGTCCAGTATGATTTATTATGCTATATAACTATTATTATTATTATTATTATTATTATTATTATTATTAGTAGTAGTAGTAGTAGTAGTATTAGTATTAGTATTAGTATTATTATTATTAGTAGTATTATTATTATTAATCTAAACATACATGCACATGTGTATTATTGTATAATAATCAGTGTATAAAAATTAGATTTGCAGATATGGATAACGTTTTAAAGCCCCCTCATTTTTTCAAATAGAAAGTTAAATGCTCCTAAACTGGTGCTCAATTCACGCGCATGACCACTGAAACAATCGCTCTAGCACGTGGGCTAGTACAAGAGCGGCCATCTGTTTGGGTTCGTTTCGTTTCTTGGACGACCAACAAACTCGGAAGTCACGGTGTCAGGTCCGAGCAGGTTCAGAAGTCGCATTTCAATGAATAATAATAATAATAATAATAATAATAATAATAATAATAATAATAATAATAATAATAATAATGATAATTGAAACCTATGTCTGCGAGCGCCGAGTTTGGAAAAGCAAACGTCAAAAAGACTTCAGGTTGAACTTTCCAGATCCAAATGCATTTCCCAGTTCCATTCTTGCTAGCCCAAAGGGCCCAGTTGGGGTGGTCTTTGTCTGCTGTCCTTTTCTTACAAGAGAGAGGTCTTGAAAAAAACGCAGAGGGATAATTCATCCTATTGCCTTGGTTATATTACTTCTTATATTAGAAATAAAAATATATATATTATTACAGTAACACACAAACAAACACACACACACACACACACACACACACACACACACACACACACACACACACACACACACACA
>JBBMFX010000128.1:9501374-9515929 GCA_037832545.1 Rhabdalestes septentrionalis
TTTATTTATGATGAGTTGCCAGTCCAGTGCTACATAGGTCCCAGTGCTAGATTTCTGCTGTATACAAATCTAAAGAAATATGCTATTTATTAACCTCTAGTCAATACTTAGGACATTTGAGATTAAACAGAGCAAGGCAATTGAACATCCCCTGCCAGGACTTATTCCTGAAGGTCCAGTAGTGGGTCAGGAATGCAGATATTGTTTGTTCCAAGTCAAACAATGTGAATATGGTTTCACCTACACCCCACAACCTGTTCTTATGGAGCAGATATTTGAGCGTGTGCCACGTTATATGAGTCAGCCATTACTCATTGGGTTGCTCAGAGCAGAGAACTTGGAACACTCAGAATATTGAGTGTTTAAGAGCTTTGCTAGTTAAATTCATTGCTTCTGTAATTTATATAGTCTTGTTATCTTAAGTGATTGTTGTTTTAAGCCTCACACCCAAGCAGATGTGAAAATTAGCCCACACGTAGAGTGTGTTTTTGGACACGGTTTGAGTTAGCTTCTGAGAAAAAATGCTCCTCTGTTCAGCGTTGAAAGGAAAATGAGAGTGAAAGGACAGATAAAAATAAGCAGAACAATTAGCACAGCCAAGACTCCTATGGATGTGTCAGGAGCAATTTAAAATAATTGTGCCATTTAAGAGCAGGACCTTCTGGACCTCAGCCAAAATTCCCATCGAGAAACCCAGTTAATCCAAAGTGAATTTTCTAAATTTCCTTATGGACGAGATCAAGGGAGGAGGCCGGAAAAAGGTTTGTTAACATTAATGTGGAAGAAGGCCCAAGGATGGCAAAATCATGTTTCAAGTTCCTGGATTGTCTTTGTTCAAAAGAGCATGCTGCCATGTGCCATTTAGTTAACACTATTTTACATATATCTGATGTGAAACTGAATCTCCCAGTCTCAAATTAACGATATAGATGAAGATTCATAGGGCATTGTGTAAGTGTCTTGGACAGAGCTCCAGTCAAAGATTTCTTCCAGATGCAGAAAAAACCCCAAACCCCAGGAGAGCTACAAGCTAACAGGGACAAGTCAAAGACCCGGGAGTCTGTGTGGATCATCCTATTCAGGCCAATCACTTGGCTCCTTTACTGTGTGTCATCCTTCCCCAGCCACATACAGAATGAGTCCGATAACGAAAAACTGTTGTTTGGTAGCAGTCGAAGTTGAAGTCAATGGGCTGCCAGTAATGCATGATTAATCACATGCAGAGAAGATGGGAACTGACTGTAAGTTCAAACCACAACAAATTATTGGTTAAAGATATGATGCATCTGGTTTGCATTGTCTTCTCCATCGGACTCGGGGATGATTGTCACGCAATCTATGGATGTGTTATCCAGGCCCTTCTCAGACATTTTTCACCACTGAAGCTTCACAAAGCACTGTCGGAGGTAATTAAGTTCCACTTGGCTTGGGTCGGCCCTTTTTACTTATACGTAGAATCATTTACTGGTACATTAGTCACCAGAAATTCAAGAACACAGAGCTACCCTGGGTTATCCGGCCACACTGGCCGGGACCAGGTACAATCAAGGATCAGGTTACCTTAGCAGTGATTAATTGAGCATATGTTGACAGGGCAGACTTGAAGTAAGGTTTTGCAATTGTCCTCAGGTAAGGTAAAATGGTGCAAATGTAGAAAACCATGCGAGAATGACCATATAACAGATTCAAGTGCAATATAAAAGATCTGACCTAACCTACTTCTGATGCTAGACACTGACCAACTATGGGACTAAGCAAAGTAAGCTGACCAACATAAATGGACACAAAAATTTAGGCACAAATGAAGAAAATCAGCAAGGGATTCAAATAAAACAGCTGAATGTAGTAGAACGTAACAAGTTTAGACAATGAAGCAAATCCACACGAATAGGTGTTGGTATGGCAAAGTCCCCGTCCTTCCTATGCAGCTCTTTGCCAGAGCCTCTTAAGCAGGCCTATCAGTCGCCTGAGGAAAGCATTGAAAAGAGAGAATTTGATATTGATCCAACTTCCCAGACACCCCACAGTCAGGGATCTTGTTAACAGGATTAAGACACCCTGAATAGACTCGCACCAGAAACAAAGAAGAACCCTCTTGTTGAAGGGGACTTTCTAAAAAAGCCTTACCAACACTCTTTAATTCTGCAGCTACTTCTTAACGAGAGTCCTCATGTTAACTGAGAACAGCTGCAACAACGCCAGAATGACAGCATCAGCCTTTGCTTTTCTGTATAAAAAGAAAAGTTTTGTTACATTCAAAAGCAACTGTCTCAAATGCAACTAAATGTCCCATTCATTATTGTACACTGTGCTAACATTATCTAAAGCAAAGAGAACAATCCATCCCTCTTAAATCTGGCAATAGGTGTAAATCTGTATCTACATCTCTATGTGGCAGTGTGTGGCCTTTCACCACGTGTCTTCCTGTCTATTACTGTCTCGATGAGTCATGGCTGGCCAGTCAGACATCCAGGACCCTGGTGCTGGCACCGCTCCTGCAGGCAGTCTCTCTCGCCATAAATCCAATCATGATCCTTCCCATTACAGCTAGTGAAAGGTCATGTGACCCAGACAACATTCTCGAGCGTGATTAGGATTAGGGAGTCATCTCCCTGGCCGGACCTGTCGCCAGTAGCTCTCTCGACTGCTTAGCGCCTAGCCATCCCTGATGAAGAACAACAAGCCAATGTCTGCTCACTCCAAAGCCCTCCGGATTAGAGGCAGGACCCTGCTGGAGCATGACAAGGCTTTTGTCGCTGGCACCACATTGATTTCAAGTCAACTTGTTGTCTCTATTCCATGCCCGTGATTTCAGTCACTTATTTATTTTGCTTCCTCTAATTCAGTCATGGTGAAGATCGGAGTCTGGATTAGGTAGCAAAGCCTGAAATAGACGTTGTGGTGTTGTCAAGGGAAGTGGTGAACAAAGTGCATTCAGGGCACAAGGAAGAGCCTTTTTTTGTCACTGCTGTGGTGTGTGGTCTTGCTAAGCGTTCAAGTGTATATTTGTGTCCCGGGGATATGCACCAGAACGTCCCATCAATGTGTGTTACATGCGGAGCCTCTGCCCAGGTCTGCCGTGAATTCAAAGTGTTCAGCCAGACTGTTCTGAAGGTATAGGGTAGCGGAAGGCAAGAGACATCCAGTTTTTCTGCTGTATATGACACAATAATTTAATCTGACCACTAATAACATAAAAACAGAATGTTTTTGACCCATCTCATGAGGTCAACTGCTTTATATTTTATTTTAAATGTTTAAATGAGCCATAAAACACCCAAGGTCACATGTTATGATGAACAACTCAATGTTTTGTTGTTTTCTACTGCAATCAAATCACTGCTATGTTGTGTTTCCCAAGGACACATCCCCTATGTTGTTCTGTTGCTTAAATACACAAGTCTTGATGGCATGCCCAGGCCCTTCTCAATTCATTTTAAACCCCAACTCTTGATGCCTCCTAAAAATAGTTCTACTTTGAAACACAGTGCAATTCTTTGCAATTCAAAGCCATCCATGTGTACCGGGACTGTCCATCATGGCTGTGTCTCTGAGTGGCACCTCAGAAGGTTTGACTCTTATGTGGACGGGGTGGTGTGGCTCCGGCGTCCACCCACTCATCCCGGAGCCCATTCCACCCTGATCCCCCCTGGCACCTCTCACTGATGGTATCTTAATCTTTCCCCTGAACGCAGGTCTCCCACCTCCCCTGGCAGGCTCGGTTAAAAGGCCTCCAGCTGCCTATTTTGGGGGGCCTGCAGTGGGTTCGGGTTCCGAAGGCTGAGGGTATTTGTAACCTCATTGTCTGCTGGTTTGCAGGGAGGAGGGTGGTTTGGAAGGAGGTATTGTTCGGGGGGGTGGGTATCGCTTTGAACCTCTGTCCCGTGGTCACGTTAATAGGGTGGGCGAACGCGCTGAGACGTGGCGCATATGCTCAGAACTCCAATTCCACTGGGGATTCCAGAGCTATGATCTAATGCCTGAGAGATTGCGATCAATCTACTGTGCCATATTAAGGCTGGGTGAGAGTGAAGCAGAGCACGCTGCGGTGTGTAATAACTGTAAATGTGAGCTAGTCATGAAAATTAAAATACACTTTTAAATTTAGGATGCAAGATTACTACAGGGCCTTAAAATATCGTTTCTTTCTATGCAAGTGCACTTTTACTCCAGAGCACTGAATGTCGAATGGAAAAATGACGAAAGGATTCAAATGTGGAATGTGAACGAATTTAAACCTACATTAGCCAAACCATTCAGGAATAGCCTTTTAAATTGTCCATCTTCACTTCATAACAAAACATTGAGCTGAATCTGCATGTGGCATTTGCAAATGGAATCTAACGATTTTGTCTCCAAACATGAGGACCAATCAGTCAGACACGGTCAAAAATGGTTTGGGGTAATGTTTAAAGAACAATAGAAAGTGTCTGCAACAGCAGGTAGTGAAACATGTCCACTCATGAAAAAATGTTGAACAGATCAAGAATACTATCAAGGATATAAGCACATTTGAATCAGTGCACCACCAATGATCTTTGAGGGTTTATTACAATATACTCCAATGTAGGCCACATTGCAGTTTGCCATCTCATTTATGAAACAAGGTAGTGTCGTGACTTGGGCATATATGGTTTCCAGTAGAATTGGCTGTCTTGAATCTTAGCTGCTTAGATCCAAGTAAATGATCAGATAAATCTGCAAGAAGCACATCTTGCAGAAGGCCATTGCTACAAAGCACATGAACTGAACTGTACAATATTTTATGACCAAGAAAAGGAACGTTCTCAACTGGCCAAGTCAGTCACCCGACCTGAACTACATCAAGCTAATATTTCACTTGCTGAAGATTGAATTCAACCCAGACCCCCCACATCCCAAACCCCAAAACAAGCCAGAACAGAAAATGGTTTCGATTCCACAGTATGTGCCACATATCAAAACAGTGTAGCTCCAGTCTCTGTACATGTGTGTATAATATGACACGTTTTAAATGATAAACAATGGCAGAATGTGGTGAGGAGGAAAGCTCGGCTCCGAGGTCTCACCACAAGGTCTGTAAAAGTAGCAACTCATTCCTTTCCTTTAGCTTGTGGAAGTGCCACTCATCAAATTCCAAGAGAGAGAGAGAGCACGCAAGAGAGAGAGGGTGTTATAAATCCATGTCATTCAGTGCAGTGTCAGAAGGCAGTGACTCGGTTCAGCCCCCAGAAGAAGAAAAAAAATCACCAAAATTGAGTCCAGCTGTTTTTCGCCATGCACACAACCCAATAAAAAGACAAATGTCGAAATTGCTTTGTTTGACCAGACAGTTAATGCTCACAATAGTCTGGAAACCAAACAAATTTTCCTCATTCTCACTGGAGTGCTTCTTCTTCCACTTAACCTTCTTGCTATAATTTCGACCCACAGACCAGGAACCGGGAAAACAAGTGAGTTCATCCATCTGTCTTTGCAGCTTTTCCCTTCCTGAGCACCAGAGGTGGTCCTTAATTCACTAATCACTTACTTTGACCCCAAAACATTAGACTTTTTTCACGTACACTTACGCTCCATAAATAGCTCATTGTTATTTCCACAATAAAACAGGCCCCCACATTCCTGGAGTGCTACTGTACTGACTCGGGCTCCTAAATAAGAGATAAAGAGGGGGTTAGAAATGATGAGGTGCGATCCACAGCTGGATGCAATCTCAGAAAAATCGAATTCAGAATCCCTCGACTCGTCGTGGGAGGGGGTTTTGGCGGGGTATTTGGGGGAGGTAACAGTAGGAGGGGGGCAGTGAGGGCACGCTGCTCTCTCAGACACAGACAAGCAGCACCTGTTGCCTCCCTGATCACTCTAAGCTCGCAGTGTAATTAATGGATGTTCCTCCGCTTCAGAGGGCTCAGGTCGACCCTGTGGAAGTAACGGGAATTCTCTTTATACTGTCACATTTCCAAGTAGGCCTGCGTATATGTGACTTTTATGACATGTACACACTTTGGGGCATTTTAACCCTTTAAGCTCCTTTCTATGTCCACACTGTTAGGCATTTTGTTCAGTAACTACATGCAGCTTAACACACACAACACTTAATAAAAAGTCTCATAAAAAAACTTTTGAAAACTACAGCTGTTTCAAAAACTCATTTCATGTGAATTTTAATTACAAGCTAGAAATGTTCTTACGTTTCCTGCTATTATTTTTAGTGTTTTTACACAGTGACAATACATCATATTATTAAGCATTACTGTTCACTTCCAGTCCAGGACAGAAGAAAATCTCTAACCTAGACAAGTATATCAAAACACAGCAGCCTACTATAGTCTAACAAATGCGGTCATTGGTAAAATGGTAAACAGTCAGTTTAACTCACCACTTGAGCAACTACCGGCAAACACGTAGTATTCTCTGTTTTATTTTACCATTAACTGATTTGTTTATTACATGATTTGATAGTTTGTCTGTTAGGGCAGGGATCAAAAAATCGATTCACCAATCAATATCGATTCTCGTTCAAAAATTACGATATCGAGGGATCTATCTTTTCCTGTCAACTATGCACTACTTCTCTTGATAGTTTTTTTTATGTCTTTAAGCAGTTGTGGTCATTGTTGTTTTAACCCTGCCATTGGTATTTTTATTCAACCAAATTTATGGTTACAGTTGTTCAACCATTTTTGTGGTTATCATTTCATTGTCAAATAGACATTTTCAAAACAGGACTACTAACTCATTGTTATGAACGTAAGAATTTAAACAAAACCTGGATGTTCTTGTCCTCCTAAATTCTTTTAATACTTGACTCTCCCTCTCTCTCTTTTCCTCATACACACACATACACAACAGTGAAAGTTATTCATGTCATTCATGGGCAGAAGATGTTTTGAAATTTAAATATACAATACTATAATGTTGGATTGAAAGAATTATAAAATAACCACTTATTGTCCACAGGTAGTATTGCAGTACAGTCAGTCAACATAGGGATATCCTCCACTCAAGTCAAATTATAACCAAGCCAAATTAGAATTAACACAAAGAAATCGAAATCGAGAATTTCATCAGATCATGACCCTGTGAATCGGAATCGAAACGATTCAGGAAATCGGCAACAATACCCAGCCCTAAAGTTAGTGTGTAATTTGTTTACATGTTTCAAGAAACTTTAAAAACACCTGAGGACAGCTAAGTTGCAAGCAAATTTTCGCTGACTTTTTCGGAAAATTCCTTAAATGTATTTGGGAAGCACAGTAAAGCAATAGAAGATCTACTGATGATCTTCCACTGTTGAGTGAAAAAACTATTTGATTCCCAGCAGTGTTAGATTTTGCAGTAGTTAGGACCAGGGTTAGGGGTGCAAAAGAAGTTTCATGAAACTTCATTACTTTCATGAAAGTTTCAAGCAAGTTTCACAGTGTGTAGCCACTCTAATGGGTTAATGGTTTTATTAGTGATGGAAATAATAAGCAAACAACATTAAGAAGGAGTCTTAGCTCAGAATAGAGCTCAGGAATGTGTTAATAAGTCAGCTCTCACTGTGTTACATACCAAGATTGCTTTGAATCTTGGGACAAAAGAGGAGGAGATATCTGGGATGTATGGGAGTATCTGAGATAACTGATGGTTCTCGGTGTTTCTGAAACAGCTGCATAAAAACTGCATGGGCTCCCACCTCTTCTTAATCATTAATTGGGTTGGGGTGTGAGGCAACCTGCACTGGTGCTCTGCTGACATCACGCTTGACCAGCGTTTCTATTATTGTTCTGGTTACACATTTAAGTGATGCTCCTAGACAAACTGTTTAACCATAAACAATCAATTGCCAAGCAGGGACATTGTTTTAACCAGTTCATGGGTTTCAGTTATTGCACATGACAGCAGACAACTACAGACCTAAGTGAACCAAGAACAGCTATTTAAATGCAGTCAAAGAGTAACATTTTGTGTTTATATCTGCAAGTACATGTGTGGGAAAATTTCTCTCATAAGCCCTCGGCATTTAAATATAAAACAAAGGCAGATTTTCCAATGGATTTAAGGAAATCTGAATCTGAATTCACTGCTTTTTGAAAGATGTGCAGACAAAGCCCAGGGTCATGACTCCAGCCAAATCCTGTTAGGTCTGCCCTACTGAGGAAAGCTGCTCTATTCTTCTCCCGAACGTATGGTAAGAAACTGCAGGTTAGCCCACTGTCTGACATCTGCCCATTTGCCGTAATAAACCGGCTCCTGACACAAAGCACAGCATGAGGCTTGGATTTGGCTTAACTTAAACTGGACTCAATATTATTACAAGCCCTGAATTCAGGCCTTCACAGAATGAGATTCATTCAGCTGAAACAAAAAGATTGGCAGTAATTTCAGCTTTGCAGCAAATACAGACACAACTGTGAGGACTTACATTACTATCAGAGGCCCTAGTGTCTTTCATTCTTCTTAGCTAAGGCGAATAGCTGGTAAATAGTTAAGCCTTTAATGGCAAAAGATTGCCACTCTTCTTTAAGATCTCCTCATCCTTAAGAGTGTGATGTCTCAATGCTGTTGTCATATGTTTGTCACTTATAATTGTCATACAATTCAGTTTTGCTGCTCTCACAGATTAGTAAAATAAACAAATGCAAATGCATATGAATAGATTTCACATCAATGGCTTCTAATGGTAAGCCAACAATAAATACCATGGTGAATTAAACTGCCCACTGAATGTATAAATTCACTCAGAGACTCTTAGCAGTAGATCCAACAATTCAAGCACAATGCATTTTTCTTTTAAATAAAGAAAACATACAGAAATCTCCAATTCCACACACTGATCCATTGTACTATGGGCAGTGTGAACATCCAGACCGCCAAACTACTCCCAGGGCAGATTTTATTAGGTTTAAAATGGCCAAAGACAAAGACCCAGAGTGAATAGCCGACGAGACGTTTGGTAAGACTGGGTTAATACCAGAAATGCGCTAGTCATTGTGTAGTCGCTGAAGTCCAAATCCACACTACTTAGACTGGAATAGACTCTGAATTCCCATTTAACTGAATTCCCACCAAGTGACCAGTGGGACTGCAAGTGTGTGAACCATCTGATTGATGCCCCCAATTAAGTTAGGATCTAAGCTTTGTTATGGGCATCCCTCCGTCCCATTCAAGCGGCGCCCCTTTTCACTGAATCGCTGCATTCAGGATGCTCTTTGGAGCCATTGACTCCCCATTGTCTGCCAAAGGGGCCTGCTGTCCAGCCCCCTTTGTTATGACAGTTGGGCAGCTTTTATACAGACTAAATAAGATAACTCAGCTGTTCATTTCAGGGCCTAACCCCTCAACCTCATCACCTTCTCCTCCCCACAGCCCTCCACAGCATCCAGAAACACTCACAAAACCTGTTTCACCATTTTCCTTTAGAGAACCATGCGCTGAAATGTTCTTTGCAGAACCAGCAATGATCCGTCAATGGCATCTTCTTTATTTGTTTTTGGCACTTTTACTTATGTAAGAGTGTAGCGCCATCTAGACCATTAGGAGACACTAAATGTGCTGGAGGCATTCCAAATTATTTTCTTTCAAATTTTGAAAATGTCAAAAATTTTAAGAAGCATTTTCCTGTCTCTGGAAATTGGACTGTAATGTGTGTGTAAGTGTGTGAGAGAGCGAGACAAGGAGAATGAGAAAGCAGGGCACTCTGAGGTCAGTGTTTGGAGTGAGAATACTGATGATAGTCAGTGTGCTGGGTTACTCAGTAACTCTCTCCCTCTCTTTTTCTCTCTCAGCAGGATAGTGGGCCAGCGCAGGATTAGACCCAGACTGTGAAAGTAACGATCTTATTACCTAAAGCTATTCCCTACTGCAAACTTGTCGTAATTCCCTACTTTCTCTGTGTTTATCAACCACTCTTCCACTTCCATCTCTCTTGGTTTCCCACTAAAAAAACTGGATGGCCTATAAAATGCACACCTACTTCATATGTTGGAAAGAAATATGGTCCTGTCAGTTCAGAGCAGGCTGAAATTGGCTAGAACATGAATATCATTCATTGTCATCCTGCTTGTTAGAATAATCCTTTATAAATTGTAATAAAGGTTCATGTCAGTTGCCATATCAGACTCATCGGGTTTACGCATGCAGCCTTTTTGGCCAGACTGCCCGCTACTAGTATAAGAGGTTTTTATTCAGTTGCTTTGGTTAATCAGTGGAAAATATAAAAGGGGTAATTGTGTGATTAGGTCCTCGGTATGTATACAGTGTCAGCACTGTTATCTGTATATATGTTTGTGATGTATTGTAGGACTTTTGTTGAATATATTGTTGTTTAGGTTTGGGTTGTAATTACATGCATTTGTGGAACATAAGCAATAATTTTCCCAGAGATAGCAAAAAAATCTTACAAGTCATCATAGACTGTGTTGTAGCATAGGTGGGGTGGAGAGGGCAGATAGTAATTACCATTTAAGCATTTTGAAAGTCTCACTTACACGCATGAATTTCCCATTTTCCTGTGACTATCTGCACATGTTTGCATAAAGTATCAGGTTTGTTGAGGTAAGGTTGGGATGAGCAAACACTTCAGTGTCTCTTTACGAGAGAACAACATCACACCTGTATCTTATCTCGTCAGGATGCTGTCCTTATCGCCTGTCCACTTTAGACGAAAGTGACCTAGAGTGCATGGCCTAGGGTGAATGTTAGCACAAGTTAGCCCAGGGTCAGCGTCAGAGACAGATTTGGTCAGGGTCAGATGTAGCACTGTTTAAGCAGACTCCATCTCAACCAGCTGTGAAGAACACTTCATTTTATCAGAACCTGGAGTAGTGATGTCCTCATATTTCCAGTCCTATAGAACATCCCCCCAACCCCAGTAGGATTCAAATGCAGGAATATGGGCTAACAGCTTTATAATAGAATATGTGGGCCGAACTCTGCTCTACACCAGTGTTTGTAACATTTGTGGAAGCTGGAGACAAACCCCCCCAATCATTACCTACAGTCTAGTCAATATTTGTGTGGTGCTGAGAGAGAATCAGCCTGATATTTGAGGGGACGGGCCAGGGAGAGAGCAAACGCAGATCTGAGATAAGAGACATGCAAACACTTTCACTGAGGCTCACAGAGACAGTGAGGATTTCCCTTTGACAAAGGACAGACATGAACCCCCACACATGCAACTCACACACATACATACACAAACAGGGACACAGAGTTTGCATTGTACCTTGTCAGGACAAGAGGCCTTACACATGACCAGTGGGAAAGCTCACTTGGCTTTATCCACCTCGATACAACCACATGGATCATTTTCTGAAGAATGTAAAATTATTGTTTCCAAAAAGAGCATAATAATGAGACTTTCTCTGTTTTGGAAAGAAAGAAAGAAAGAAAGAAAGAAAAAGAAAGAAATATATATATATATAGTAGTAAGTCTAAGCCTAAACCTGGCCCTTAATTTTGTCATGGACCAGCATGTACTTCTTACTTCATATTTTGCCGAGGAGATTTAAATGAAACACTTTCCACAATTCAGGAAATGACAAAAAAAGTCAAATGAAATGACGAGACTTTACGTTGCTGAAATAAATCTGTCTTTTTTTTTTGCCCACACACAGTCAGCGGTTCTCCGTTGCTCTCGCAGTAACAGCAGGTGTGTGTGGCGGAGCCCGAGCTGGACGGCTGGCCACAATACGGCCGTAACTCATGGCCAGGGGCAGGGGTAAAGGGGGCTGTGTGTGTTTATAGTGGCTGATGCTCAGTGTAAATGTTAAAGGCGTCCACCATTAGCGTGCCTCCGAGATGCCGTTGCCATAGCTACGTCTGGGCAAGCTGAGGCTATATAAAATCTGTCCACTGTCGGAATGTCATTGTGGCCAGATATATGTCCCGATCCCAGTTGCTACGGACAGTGGGGTCATTGGGGAAAGCCTTTCTATGACTAAGCCCTTTTTCCCTCCGCTCCCGGGCTCTTATTCAGGGTAGACTTCCTTTATCATGGCCAGGGACACTTCTTAGGCCAGGTCTCGATGATGATGATGCACTTTTTTGGACACGTGAAAAGGTCAAAGAGGTCGGATCTCTGTAGCCTTCATTTTTGGTTTCTATATATGTTTTCTAGGGAGGCATAGATGGGAATTGAAATTGAGTCAGTTTCAACACAATTCTGGCTTGGATATCCCAGGAAATAGAGAGGCTTTGATCTGGCCAGTTGTTTCACCTGGATCAGCACATACTCACATTACGTAATTTCACACAGTGGACTGTTTAATTCTTCCTGTGGGGTAAAACACTGTTTGCATAAATTGAATATGAAAGTCTAGTGCTTGGTGAGCTAAGAAGCGAATTACTTAAAAAACAACCAAGCAAACAAACAAACAAAAACCCTCTTATAGCTTTACCGAAGTCATTGCCAGCTATTGTCAATGATACCAAAAACATACAAAACAGTCAATAAAGTTCAAAAATTGCAGGCAAGCATCACTGATTATGTAAGTTTATGCATTCTATTATTCAGCTACACATTGCATTTACATGGTAGAGCAAAACACCAGTGATAACTTTAGAATTCTATGGGTTAAATATGACTGACCTCATTTCAGCATATACGGGCCATCCCTGCCAGGAACCACAGTGGTGGCTGATGCATCACACACACTGACGTCATTTGCTTCCCTGTCATTCTAGAATCAGACTAGATATTCTGTGGGACTGCGTGCTTCTATTTGGTATCTTCCCTCTGCCATTTAAAATTATGAGCATCATCAATCAGACGTATGAAATCTCATTAAAACGAAACTCAATCAGGCAACACAGCAGGAAATCTAGAAAGAAATGAGCAGAGGGTAAGTGAAATTTAGAAAAAGTGAGAGACTTTGTTATTTCAGGGTGGCAACTAGATGCAGAACGGAAACCCAGGCATCAATTAGTACACGGCGAGGCTGACCCTGGCATGGTCCAGCTGAATCTCAGGGTTTGCAGACTGTGGTCTTGGGGCACTGTGGTTAAAACAGCCACTGTGTGTGAGTAACCACTTGGGTTGCTAGGCAGTGCATACACAGCAGGCAAACTAAACTTGTACTGCGATAAAGGTAGCTGTAAATCTATTCCCCTTACTGTATTTACCTCATATATGTACACCAAGGTTACTTTTTGAAAAAAATAGAAGAAACGAGATCTTTGAACCTGGGAGAATTTTAAGGATAGTCTCTGCACACAAGTGGGTGGGGTGGGGTGTCCAGAGAGTGGCTGTGCAGCAGCGAAACCAAATAAAACAGCAGTAAACACTGGTTCTGGACTGCAGTTATCAGATATTACCAATGCGCTCTGAGTTCTAAGGGTTAAAGACCACAGGAATTTAAACCAGATATTATTTGGGTGTTGGAACTTTCTTAGCACAGCAATCACTCTGACATGGTAGTGGTATGACAGTGTGTGCCGGAGTTTTTACACACGTCAGTGTCACTGCCTTAAGAGTGGTATACCACCCAAAAATATCCAGCCAAGAGCAGCACTGTGGTCAGAAACTGACCACTGATGAAGGGCTGGAGAAGGGCTAACATAAACTGTGCATCAACACAGTTTCAACATGTCTCAGCTGTGGAGCTGCAAGACACTGGTTTCTAATGAAGCAGCCAGTAAGAGCCTATTACCATAAACCATCACTCAAACTGAAACATATAATTCCATAAGACGTTCAACGCACATAGTCAAAGCAATACGATCTGATTATCTAAAATAAAGCATAAGGGAAATATAAACTCAATGGCTGTGCCAAGGTCTCGGCTCAATTCACTTTACTGTAATGTATTCAGGGTGAGCGATATACTGGTGGCAGAAATACTATTTGCAGACATGCAACAATATTAATTGCAAATAATAATTATTATAATGTCCTGTACTTAATTCCACCTGGCCTTCCTGTTGTGCTTTTGTGAACGTTGCAAACTCACCAGATCATAGGCAACAAAACAACAACCCTACAAGTGTGATGTTGAAAGATTCACGTTTTTTTATACTCACTGCACATCACACATAAATTACAGTGTGAACTTTCATTTCAATGCTATCTTCTTCATTACTATCTTACGGGGGTTACACAGGAGAGAGGCAATAACAATACAGTATTGCATACAGAACTGGAGAATAAATATATAAACCTTTATATATATGAAGTGAAAATTCTATCATAAATAAACACTGCACACAGTGTAAGCAGCATGAAATTTTTCCTCTACATTTAACCCATTCACCACTGTGTCCACCATGGTTTTTTCTTTTTTTGGATGAAATATTGTAAACTCAGGTATATTTATAGATCCATAATTTAATTGTAATCCCCCCCTTTTATACCCTCACTTTTAATCACTTTCAAAGTGTGCTGCTGTCCTGTTGTGTTGCACCTACTGTCCAGTAAGAGGATATGTTTTCTCACTGTGTACTATTGTTAATTTCGTCAGACGAGACGAGACGAAATATGTTCGTCAACGACCTTTTTTTCCATGACTAAGACGAGATGATGACGAGATGACAACAGTGTCCAAAGATGCTGACTAAGACTAAATTAACATGCATTATTGTTGACGAAAAAAGAC
>JBBMFX010000128.1:9519816-9535536 GCA_037832545.1 Rhabdalestes septentrionalis
GATAGATAGATAGATAGATAGATAGATAGATAGATATAATAGATAGAGATAGATATATTTAAGTGCATGTATATGAGTCAGTTGGAAAATACAAATGGGTTAATGTACTGCATTACATCATACATGTGCGCGCGCGTGTGTGTGTAAATATGAAAACGCTTACTTGCAACCGCACGAGCGCATACATGCATATATACACACAAACACGCGCACCAAAACCTCCCCCTGGTCTCGCACCGCCCCTGCACAGCCCTTTCAGAAGGAACTAAAGTGAGTTGGGAGCTCCACGCTGAGCTCAGTACCACCACGCACACCGCAGCAGCACCACACACACACACGTACACACACTTAGCTCACACACCGCAGCTCCGCATCCTCAGCCCTCCACCCAGGAGACCCCCAGAGAGACAGGACACGAGCATGAAGCACAGAGAGAGAGAGCAGCTAAGGAAGCTCCTTCACCCACACTTCTGCTCCAAATCACTCCATCTCTCTGTCTGAGAGGAACGGGAGAAGAAGAAGCACCCAGGACCTGATGATGGATTAGCTGCTCTTCAGAAGTGATAAATTGACATAAACCCACCTCAGACTCATCTCCTGTGGATTGTACGTCGATTTGTTTCTTCTTCTTTTGAATCATTTTCAAGATGTCTTCGGAACATTTGTTAAAGTCCCTGCTGATGCTGTTTCTGGCTCTGTTCTCGGCCAACGCTAGCAACTGGCTGTAAGTGGAGAAACTTTTCCTTTTTTGTGTCATACACTTGTTAGTAAAGTCTTGTTTGAAGTGTAAGATGTGTGTAGCTAACCAGAGTACAATGTTTTTCTCGGTGTTCAGTGGTCTTGGCTCCTTATATATTTATTCAGGTACATGTAGTGAAACAAAAAACAGTTATCTAAGGTTTTTTGGGGGGGTTAATTTCACATTATTTCTGGGTGACCGCTCATGGGCAGCTATACTTTTTAGCTTTAACCTTTTATTTTAAACGAAAGCATCCTTAAAATGTGTTAAAAATAAAAATCTTTAAGCTTAGTTGTGTTTTTAGATGCTGGATGTAGAACCGTCCCTCTACAGGTAATTCAGCATTTATTTATTTATTTCCCCCTAAAGTTTATTTAGCTAGCTTTTTCACTCTGGCTTTATTTCTGAAGTAATAAAACCTCCACTTGAACACGGTGTTGCTGCTCTACCCGCCAGTTGTTGAGCAAATCTACTCCTACACATCAGCCTCACCTGAGGCGGTGTCCTCCAGTGCGGCCTCGTCTGTGTCCATTCCTGTGGTGAAATTTAATGGGATTTTTTTTTACAATCAAAGCCACCACAGACCTTCTGCATGCTAAATTCCTTGTAAATGTTACCCTTCAGACTGTAGGCATGTTAACACCAGGCATCCCTGGACGAGATGCTGAAGTGGAATACACACAGCAAAAAAAAAAAAAAAATCACAGTTTTATGGAGTAATTGCAGTTGTATTGAATGAACTTCAAAACCATTAAAAAAGTGGCAAAAATAACTTTATCTCTGGCTTGAGCAAAGTTTCCATGCTGCTCTGTTTGACAAGCAGTTAGGTATCAATATATATCATTAAAAAAAAAGTTTAAAAGAGATGAATGCACCTCAGGAAAAGTCCAAAAGCAGGAAAATGTAGGTAAAAACTCAGAAGATGGTGGTGTCTGAGATACACTGGGAATCTAAACTGACTTGTTAAAGGACGAAAACTAAGAAGTCTTTTTTTTCTAATGCAGAAATGTCTGATATAGAACAGGCATTCAGAAACATCCCATTCCGGCTGTATTTTTAGCTCCTGGATGAAATGTGCCCCATGGCAAAATCTGCAGTGTTGAATGAATGCTTACAGTGAGTGGACCCGGGTGAACTCTTAGGTGTGAATTCAATGCTGGAAGTGCTCGTCATTCCCTGTAAGAGTAAATTCTTGTACCCTAGGTGTTCCTTCACCACGAGATGAGCGGGTTCTTAAGCTGAAAGTGTTACTTCAACACTGTAAGGGTTAATTCAGCTTGGAGATTTGGCTATGCAAACACTATTAGTGCTTGTTGGTGGCTTGTGGAGCGGCTGTAGGTGTGGTGGAAGCAGCAGCAGGTCCTGGGCAGGCACGGGCACGCCGCACACCTGAGGAGGAAAAAAATCCCTCTCACCTGTCTGCAAAATATGATTTTTCTGACAGAGTAAATCCGAACATGAGCCCATCCACCCCCATCGCAGGACACGTATTAGCAGGCAGCCAAGGCCAATGGCGGAAGACAGACAAAAATATACGTGTTGTTTCCAGTTTTTCTGGCGTGCATTCCTTGAGAACAGGTTTGGAATTTCAGTCGAAGAGTACACCATAAAGATATATGTGCAGATATATCATGAAATGCATTTTGTAGGTCAGAATCTATCAATCTAATATTGCATGTCACTGTTGGATTAAAAAAAAACCTTGAATAAAGACTGACATCAAGAAAGAAAGATAAGGGCTGTTTAAAATTCAAATCCATTCAATTGATCATAGACAACAGGATGAAAATGAACAGCCAGGCATGTCAAGGTAGTCTGAAAGTGTTAAAATGACCAGAGCAGTGTATCCATTAAGAACAGCCCCTCAGATTCAATAATGATTTTAAGACAATGAATTCAAAAGAATAGAATAAAATTTAGGGACAAAAGATCCTGTCAAACTTTTAAAAAGACATTAACTTTGTGCAGTGTCATTTCCGAAGATCAGGTATGTGGTTATTATGTTAATAATCACTTTGTTAATACTTTTTGTTTGTAATGAGACTCCATTCTGTTTCATTGCACACAGACATGCAGATTTTGTCTCTGGACT
The DNA here is from genome assembly GCA_037832545.1 of Rhabdalestes septentrionalis. Lineage (NCBI taxonomy): Eukaryota > Metazoa > Chordata > Actinopteri > Characiformes > Alestidae > Rhabdalestes > Rhabdalestes septentrionalis. The sequence continues at coordinate 9,522,648 of JBBMFX010000128.1, forward strand.
TTTATGAGTGATGACTGGTTTAAAACCAGTCTCAACTGAATCCACAGCTGGAACGGCAATAAACACAAAACTAAGCTAAAAGCCTAAAACCAGTTTCTCGCAATTTAGATTAGTTCACTGCCTCGCTGTCATCGTTCATGGTGTACAGTAAATTCAAGGATGTTTTTTTTATTTTGCCAGCCATTTAATATTAAATATTTATTTATTGGCTTGTTCTATTTATTATTAATTTCAGGAATTTCATTTTTCATTTCACTGTATAAAACAGAATACAGTCCGGTTGAAAGCCGTATGCCAGGAATGAGTGTTGCTGTCCTGCCGAATGCGTGTAGTTGAAGAAACAAACATTTTGATAACGTAATGAAACTTGCTGTAATGAAACTTCTGTTGAAGCAGAACAGTGAAGCCCACGTCTTACAGTTTTCCACCTCGCTTTTAACCCGACAAGCCATGGGCTAAAGTCTTTTCACGCTGGGATTTGTGCGATGCAGTTTGTGCGTTCGTCCTTCAGCACCTCCAGTTTATATGCCGTTCTATGAGCGAGCACTTTGTGCTGCACCTGCACCTGCCTGCTTCTACAAATAAGCAACGCTGGTTAATGGTCTCAATAAGCCCTGGGGTGGGGAGGGACTTTAATTATTATGCCGTGCACCAGGTAGGCTTTATACTGTTGCAAAATGACGAATATCCTTTTGAATGGGTTGTTTGTTATTTTATCGTTTTGAAGAGGTTGTTTGTGTCACAAAGAGAAGCGAGCGAGTCGCCCCCTGGTCAAAAAGCATGCACAGATTAGCCTGCTTGAGGTCTAGGGGGTTTAAATATTAATAGGATCATGGAATTTTAGAGGAAAAAGACTTTTACCAGTTATCAAAACTGACCAGATGTATACAGCATGAATGTCTCTGTCTTGAAACTCTTCCCTGTTTTATTCTACTCTGGAGAAATATTTTAACATTGGGTATTATGTATTTTTTCTTCTCTCCTGGTTTTGAGGGAAAAGCTTCTATCATTCAGACACATCAGCTGGATCCATTATTTGGTTAGGGCCAATACATAGGTGGTGAAAATATATATCTTATAAAAAATGTTAATACACTTTTATGTCCGCTCATTAACAAGAATATGAACGACTATGAGGCCCTTACATGGAGTCTACCATCGCTTGATCATGAGCATGGATACCGGAGCATTGTGTCATAGTTGAGTGGACGACTCCGAGTCGACGCTGCCCGGGATGGAAAGAATAGCAGTTTAACCATCTGCAAAGGACAGTCAATAAATAGTCCGCAGCTGATGAGCAACCGGAGAAGAGAGGAACCCCTAATGTGAAATATATCCTGGCGCCTAACGCCACTAACACAAATAACACCAGTGACAACAGGTCAATAAAGCTGTGAAAGGTGTGTCATCACATACCCTCAGTCTTTCAGCGGCCTATTCTAAGGACCCCCAGGACGGCTACTAAAATGCTTCTTTCTAAATTGTTCCGTCAAGTGCTTCCTTCATTTGTTGGGAGAAAGTGAAAGCTTCCACCTAAAGATACCGATCGTCCATCTGAAAGTCTGACTGCAAACGTTCGGTCCAGCATTGCACTGACCTGCATTTGTTTTTAGGGATAAGGGTCAAGTGGCCTATTAGCACATCTGTCTCGAGACGCTCCCTCCAGCCAGACCACCAGATGAAAACAAATGAGAGGCTAATTTTTAATACCCCCGTTTTTTGCTGTTTTTCCAGTCTTCACATTATTTTTACGTGCTGCATGGTGCCCACAAAAAGTGCCTGGTTTCGCTTGAGTTAATTTCCCCCGAAAATAAAACGGTTGCCAGAGCTGGAAATAACCCCTTCAGGCCCTTTTCGGCACCCAGCTAGCTCTAGTAATTGTGCTAATTGCCCCCAACTCCCTCGCTTCCCTACTCTATTCCTGTGTGTTCCCCCGACTTCTCCTCAATCCCTCGTCGCTCTTCAGGATCTGTGTTTTATCATGCTGACCGCAAGGCATCGCCAGGATGTGGCATTTAACACCGCTGGGCTCAGGAGCCAGACTTCATCCCCAAGAAATACATTCAAACCTCCAAATGCTTTAGAGTTATGGAAGTGATACGTGTAGCAGTTCTCCGTAGATTGCAAACTGAAGAGCCAAGGACTGCTTCCTAAGTTGGCAGAAGATCTAGAGCGAGATTAGGCTAATAATGGTGAGCAGCATGATTGTATGTTATCACTGTTGCGATACATTATGCCACAGTATGTAATTCTGAGTGTAGTCTAGAGAATGTCAGTACGTCTAGAGCATGCATCATACAAAAGGCTTTAATCAGTTTAAGTGATCCTGGAAACACCAACAACCAGTGTGTGAAGTAGCTGACTGGATGTCAGCTCATTATGCTACTGTCTTAATTTTTAATGTATATTTACAAATTGTTTCATTTTCTTCTTTCAAATAGTTGACATCAAATTAAAAAATCCTGGTACGTAATAGTTTTAATAGACTTTTCAAATGTTTCGTGCTTGGCAGGTACATTTGTCTCATTTATTTACAAACTTTCAAATAGTTGAATACATGTCTTGTACATTACATACCTGGTCTCCCACCCTATCTATTTCTAAGGCCTAGAAGATTTGCAGCTTATTTAGAAGATGGGTGCAGTAGATGCATTGTTCTGTTTGGGCTGTCATGGTCCAAGTGGACGTGGGTTCCACCATGATGCTGTAGACTTCTACACACAACTTTCCAATGCTGGGCTGAGGATTCCAAGTATAATGGTGTGAACATTACATGAACAAGGGTAAAAACATGATTACAAATGTGAAGGGTTCAATGTCTAAGATGGTCCTGAGAAAGCTCAGATATCGGTTTCACTAATGATTCATTTTTAACCAAGAGAGGACTGCTGGGTTAACTAGTTCCAATATTTAGCTTTCATACATTTTCAGATCATCCTTTTCGGTAGAAGTTTGGACTTGGAAAGGAGGCCATATTTGTGTGTGTGTGTGTGTGTTTGTGTGTGTGTGTGTGTAAGGTAATTGAAAACACAACGTTCTGCCAGTAATGCTCCAGGGAGAAACTGAGATAACACTGCCCTCTAGAGTTAAAAAGAGACCCATAATGATTTGGGGGCAGTTGGGTTCATGCTGGTTCGGAGTGGTCCTGAAACCGAATGCATTTGTTTTTGATCAGTCTAAAACCTGGACAGATGTGTAAGTGTGAGAGGTTAACAGAATATCTCCTTCATTCCTGAGTAAGCAGAAAGACATGTTTGTTAAAAGCAGTGTCCTCTTCAATAGAGCATCCTGAAAGGCTTTTGGTTTGGATGTTTGCATTGTTTAATTGGTGTAGAACCTTTACATTTTGTGGGAGCTGTTTGAACTTTAAAAGCCTCTTCACCCACATGACCCATTGGCAAAAATGGTTATTTATAAACACATCCACTCAAAGGTTCTTTTAAAGAACTGGAAGGTATTGTGTCAAAGAACCCTTCTTGATTCCTCTTGGCTCTTTTATACTTAAGTGGATAGCAGCTGGTAAAGACTGGTTGCATATCTTCAGTTCAGTTTTTACAGTATGGAACAACAATCTGTCATTCCAGCTAATTCACCATATAGTTCCTGTTGCAGCAGAGACATTATTCATTTGATGGTAATAATATCTGCATGTCTTTATATGCCATGTAGTCACTGGAAACTTCATCAACAAATCTGTTTGAATTTAGATTTTCTGGTCCATCTTCTTTATCCTCATACAGCATTAAGAGAATTGTGAATTTAGGGACAAAACACTATGTGTAATGGAAGTTTTCCCACTAGCCAATAAAGAGAATACGTAAGGAATGGAGGAAGTGAGGATGGTGGGTGGGGGTGGGGTTTGCAGAATGCATCAGTTCCCCTAAACGTGTCCCGTAGGATGGTGAAATTACTCCAGATAAACATGCCTTTCAACACGCAGTCCTGAGTACTCAGGGGTGCAGAGCTGAAAAATATGTAAATATCAAATATTGTTATAAACACAGGCAACGTGGGGCTTCGCTCTGTGCTGCACACGCAGCTCTATTTGCTGTAAGCAGCTCTGGCAAGTTTTCTATTTACCCCCACCTATTTACTGCTGATATTTTTTTCCCCAGACAGGAAATGTAAACAGACATAAGTTTGATGGTTCAATAAAACTCGAAAAAGGTGCACAGAGTGGTCTGCTTCTCTGGGGCTCGTCTTTCTCTGGACCTTTCATCTATGAATATGACGATCAAAGCCTGTTCAACTTAGAGGGGATTCACAAAACCTAACAAATGCAGCTGTTTTTTGTTTTTTATTTTTGCATTACCGGTCTAGATATGCTATGCCATGATAAAATGCAATCTGTTTTATATTTTTAATGTAATTGATGCAGCAGGCAAAAAAGGCCCCAAAAAGAAATGCGGTGATCTGCCTTCATCAGGAGGTTGGCTCTGATTGGTCAAATATCTTGTTATGATCAGAAATCTTGAACTTAGCCTTTGCTGCAGCTAGTAAGGTGTGCAGGATGAGTTGCTATTGTAATGTAACATGGTAAAAAAGTGAGTCATGCGGTATCAAATTCAGATTCAAAACTAACTAAGGCTAAATTTAGCTAGATAAGCAAAACCTGCTTTGCGAGACTGATCCCAAATATGTTAGCGAAAGAAGAACACAAAAATATTCAGAACCATGGTAGAGGTGTATGATATGAACTGAAACTTATATTGTGATATTTTCTAATACAACTTAACAAAAAAAATAAAAAAAAAAAAAAATAAAAAAAAAAAAATAATCATAATAATAATAATAATAATAACAATAATTCAGTTACACAGACAGTGGCTGTTCCCACACCTGCAGGTCTTCCATGTGTTGAAATATCATGCAAACGTTTCAACCTTTACCTGCTGCATTTACAGTATCATAAAAATGTATTTGCTGGATCAGCACCACACCAGTGCTCAATTTAATGCATGCATGCCTTCCACCTCTAAGCAGGAACAAGGCTTGGAACCACTCAGTGTCAAAGCAGGATATGAAATGTTGACACATTATTGGGTAAATTGGTTTGAGGTGACTATCAAAAAATATCTTGTTACCGGTTTTTAATACTTTTGTCAGCCTCAGTGAGCCAGTAAGCCTGCTTGTTCCAAAGGTAACTTAAATGAAAATTCTACTGGATCACCTGTAGCCCGGGTTGGCATTTCATTTGGCTAAAATGTCACAAAAGAGGTCTAAAGTGACTGATTTTCACCAGAATTGATGCCAGTAACATGCATAGTTGCCCAACAACCGAGAGACTCTGGCATCTGTACAAGTGAGCCTCCCTTTCTCAGTTTACCTCTCTTGCCCCCTTTGCCTCTTCGTGCTAAGCCTCACTGGCCTAAGCCATGTGGAGCCGTCGGCGCTCGGAGGCCACAGCAGCGTAATTCAACACAAACACAATACAGGAGCGGGCTGGTGGGATGCTCCAAAAAACGTCTCACAGAAAGCAACCGGGGAGGTTCGCTGCCATTCCCTCCGCGGTGTCAAAAAATCCCACAGTCTCCTCTCCCTGTTTTGTTAACCCTACCGTTCAGAAGGTACAAGACGGCTGGAAAATAGAGCTGTAAAAGATGAGGCGGGAGAGAAAGCAAGAGATAAAACGAGAAGCACCACAAACAAGATCACCCACGTTCCTCCCAAGGTCAGGACCAGTTTATTCCCACGTGAAAAAGGTCTCAAAACCCGGAGCGAAATCTCTTTCCGTGTAGTTTATGAGGTGTTTTGTTTCTGGGAGAGCAGACTTGTTATGAGCTCCAGCATCATACAAGCAGCTGGTTCAGATATTTTCGGATCTTGTCCGGCTTTGATTTTGTGCAACAGGCCAGTTGTCTCTGATCATCATAATCACATGTGCAAAGGCTGGATGAAGACCATTCTCACTCCAATAAACTGCAGGTTCCCTTGAAGGAGCAGTTGGGAGACAATGGACAAACACCAAGCTTCAAAAAAGTTGCTTCCACCTTGTTTAAGGTATATGATGCACTATTTAACATTTTTACAATGAGCCACGTGACCATATGTATCCTCAGGAACCACATACACAAACGTTTTTTTTTTACTGGTTTGAGGTTATTGGAGTTTGTATAATGGTAACTGGGATACAATTTTTCTTCTTTTTTTTCCCCAAACTGTTGGAAAAGCTCTACACCGTGCACAGTATACCTCACATCACACACACTGTAAAATAACTTAATAGCTGTTTAACTGACCATAATAACTGGTGTCAGAAAATGACTAAGCAGATGCCAGTAGGCCGTAAGTAAGGGCCGGGTCTGGAGAATGATGTCATGCTGCTTGTCTGGGTGAGATAGAGGCCGTGGAAGAGGATGGTGAGGAAGAGGTTATCAGAGTGGCTGAGTGCTGAGATGAGTGTCTCAGGGATGAGGAGGTGTGTGTGTGTTATCTGACCCATCCCTGGCCCACAGAATTAGGCCCTGTCAACAGCAAAGAGGGCTCTGATATGACATGCTCTTCAACCATGGCCTCAATTTAACTCCAGAGAAGGATAGCCATGATAAAAGCCAGTAATGGGAGATTAGGAGAGTTGGTTGAAAAATCAGCAATTTACACAAAATGCCATGCTACTGTCTTACAGGTAGACAAAAAGTACAGATGAAATTCTGGCCACAAAGTGTCAAACAGTCTTATACTGTTATAGTCTGATGACCGATCAGGTATAAAATCCCATTGCTTACTATGTTAGGCTTGGAGCTTTGGTGAAAAACTAAAAAGAAAACTGTAAAAAAGAAAACACCAGTATTTCTTGGGTGATTAAATACTTTCTTAATCAACTTATTAACATAAAACAAAGACAATTGGAGGCAAATTGGCAACTGACAAGCAGTTATTCCACACATTTTATGGCCCTACCCACATTCACTTAACTAAAGTCCGAGTCCAGCCATTAAGCAGCAATGCTTTTATCTGTGTTAGGTCTCTATAACAGAGCCCTCTCAAACGATTTGTTTTACCTAGACATCTCCGCTGGCTCCCATTAAGGTATCCAGAGTGAGATGGTTGTTTGGACGGGAACCCCTAAGTGTGTTTTTGACGAGCTCATGAAATGGCCTATTTTTATAAGGTGCTGTTAAAAGAGAGCTGGACCGGAGTGCGCGCAGTGGACTCGCTTTCTCTCACATGTCTCCCTGACCCCTCTGCCCTGGAGGTGAGAGCGAAAGATAATCTTCAGCCGCCCCCTCTGTGTCCTCCAGACCTCATCTGCAGAGCCAGGCTTTCCAAGAAGCTCCTAGCAGTTCCTGGTTGTTTATGTTTACGCTGTTTGTGCTTACCAGATGGTTAAACAAACAGATAGCTATGAAGGGTCATTGAACCCCTGGAATGATGCTTAAGTTGACGAAGTGCTCTGTTTGGTCAGTTTTGAATGATTTAACACACCATATGTCCCCACTTTCTTCCTCCAAGGCCTCAAGAGTTTATGGATTTATTCTGAAGGCTGCAAGGTACAACATGGGATGAGAGATTCTCAGATGTTTGTGATGCTGGGAAGATTTGATAAGAGTTTTTATTCTTAAAATATAATGTGATAACATAATCATTTGTTCATTCTGCAAAACCAGACTGGATAAACGAAACTTTTTATCACAAATGTGGTGCGCTTTTTGAGGAATAAAATTATATAATAGCAAAGATTTGTTATGGATCAGGGCTGACATCAGGGGTCATTAAGAGGATAAATGGTGTACATGGTGTTTGGATCCACCATGATCCAAACATCACGTTGAGGACATTATTCTGTACTGCATGCAGCAAAACACAAAATGAATCTAAACTAAGTTTACACTTAAAATATAAAGTGGCCATCTATCACACCACAGCACACCGTGGGAAATACTTTCTATGCATTTTACCCATTCGCCAAGTGAAGCAGCAGGCAGCCAGCAACTCAGCACCCTGGGAGCAGTGGGTGAGGACCAAACCTTGCTCAAGGGTACCTCAGATGTGCCACTAACAATTCTTGGATTCGAACCCACAACCTTCTGATTACTGGGGCAACTCCCTAAACATCAGGCCACAAGTGTGCCATTTAAACAATTATATCGATTAACATAAGGTTTGTAACCATCACCTACTAGCAGCACACAGCATGGGTGTGCCTCTCTTTGCCCTCAGATACCACACACCCACAGCTTCCTGGTTTTTAAGTGCCCCACATATGATTTTATTGTGGGCGCTACCACTGACAACACAAGCTTCTAATGGTTCCGAATAGCAGAGTATTTCTGTGTATATCTGTGTGTAACTGACCAACATGATTCTGTCTGTCTTTATCTCTCAGGTACCTAGCCAAGCTTTCGTCTGTTGGTAGCATCTCGGATGAAGAGACATGTGAGAAACTACGCGGGCTGATCCAGAGGCAGGTGCAGATATGCAAGCGAAACGTGGAGGTGATGGACGCGGTCCGCAGGGGGGCCCAGTTAGCCATTGACGAGTGTCAGCACCAGTTCCGGAATCGCCGCTGGAACTGTTCCACACTGGAGACCGTCCCTGTCTTTGGCAAGGTGGTCACCCAAGGTGAATAAGACTCTTCAACCGTGGGCCACAGGCTGGTCAGATAGGGCAGGTCAAACTTTGGTCTAAAGGACAGATAAGTAAAACAATAAAAAAGAAATTGGTTTTTGGTTCCTTGTTTTAACTCCTGGAACTCTCTCTCTCATTGGTGACTGCTTAGAACAAAATGAAAGAACAGCAACTAACATTTTTAGCATGTAGCCTTTACCATATCGGCACTATTAAAGCAACAGAATGCAGAATGGAGACAGCATGCAATGGTGGTAAAGCATGCTCAGAAATCAGTTTAGTCAGAATTTTGCACAACGTAAAGCAAAATTATGTAATAAAAAATTTCAGGGCATTTTCAAAGTACATTTTCTGTTGGGACAGAAAATGACTTTGCTCCTGTTAAAAAAAAAAAACAAATTCCATTTGTTGCCCTAGACTGTTAATCATCCTTGGTCTTTTTTTTGACAGGCACCAGGGAGGCTGCTTTTGTTTATGCAATTTCTGCAGCCAGCGTGGCCTTCGCTGTGACCAGGGCCTGCAGCAGCGGGGAGCTGGAGAAGTGCGGCTGTGACCGCAATGTGCATGGCATCAGTCCAGAGGGTACGATAAAATAAAATGATATTAACGTGTGATTATCAGTCAAGAGGGCACAGTTTATAAGGACATTTTACAAGATACATTAATGTACATTAGAGACTGTGTCTGCAGACTTTCTTTGTCATCCAATGTCTGTTTTTAAACCTCTCTTTATCACTCCAGGCTTCCAGTGGTCAGGGTGCTCCGACAACATTGCCTACGGAGTCGCCTTCTCCCAGTCATTCGTGGACATCAGGGAGAGAAGCAAAGGGCAGTCGTCCAACCGAGCCCTTATGAATCTCCATAATAATGAGGCAGGGAGGAAGGTAAGACCCCCAGGTTTTTAACTGGATATCATTCCAAGATAATTAGTAAGGCATTTGAATTGCCAAAAGTAACAAGAAAGACAAAACACTCTTCTTCCTCCACTGCGAGTAAAAACATATAGAACATTGGCAATTTAACTCCAGCAATGATTTCGGAGTAAAGAAATAGTGCAGACATTACTGAATGCTATCTTTAGAAATGCATAATGATGGCTTGCACTCGGACTGAGCTACTGAGGATGAGTTACTGAAGATTTACACCCTTATTTTGTTCTATTCCCCAGGCGATTCTGAACAACATGCGGGTGGAGTGCAAATGCCACGGTGTTTCAGGCTCCTGTGAGGTGAAGACCTGTTGGAAGGCCATGCCGCCATTCCGCAAAGTGGGCAACGTCATCAAGGAGAAATTTGATGGGGCCACGGAGGTAGAACAGCGCAAAATAGGCACCACGAAAGTGCTAGTGCCGCGGAACTCGCAGTTCAAGCCGCACACAGATGAGGACCTGGTCTACCTGGACCCCAGCCCGGACTTCTGTGACCACGACCCGCGGACGCCGGGGATGCTCGGAACTGTGGGCCGCTACTGCAACAAAACTTCGAAGGCCATCGACGGCTGCGAGCTGATGTGCTGTGGCCGGGGCTTTAACACGGAGGAGGTGGAGGTGGTGGACAGGTGCAGCTGCAAATTTCACTGGTGCTGCTACGTCAAGTGCAAACAGTGCCGCAAGATGGTGGAAATGCACACGTGCCGGTGATCCACTCACACCCACCCTTCAGCTCCTCCCTGCAGAACTTTTTCTTCGAACAGCTCCCTCTGTCCACCCAACACCTCCTTAAACCATCCCAGGAAACCACGAGACGAGAAAGGGAAGACATAGACATTCCCAGTCACTTCATACATTGATAAAAGAACATGTCATACATGGGACATATGAGTCTAGGGGCAAATAGAGGTTTTTTTTTTATTATTTCATGTCCCACTTGAGAGTATTTTTCTCTCCGTCTCTTTTTATTTTTTTTGTGGTTGCTCTCTTATTTTTGTATTTTTTAACTTATTGGAATCAGAGAGTGAATTTCTAATGTGACTTGCTCCAAGGGACATGGTACGGAGCAGAGGAGTGTAGATGGGCAACTGAAACGGTGGGCTTTTGTGGGAGATGAGTAAAGTGGAACTGGGGGGAGAAGTACCACCCCCTCCCATTGTTGATGCTGCTTTAGGAGCTCATCTGGAGTGACCGACGTCAAGGGATATTTCTAACTGACTTCTAGAATGAGGAACATTACATCTTGAGATGCAGTCCAGGTGTACATTAATGTTTTTCCTTGTCAAAAAATAAAAATGAACAGTAGCATTTTAGATATGTATTTGGCCATTAGTATGTGGCCATGATGCTGCTTCAAAAATCACTCACAAATACAGATATGTACAAGTAATTGGTCCTTTATGTATATCGTCATTGTTGAGAAAAAAAACAACAACCTTGCATCTCCATTTTGTTGGACAAATTTTACATTTATACTTAATTTGGAAACACTAGGTGCCCTATAAACTGCGAATGGACCAAAGGAAATGGTCCAAATTGATTCGGATAAAATCTTTGTCCTTTAACTTACATAAGTTGGGAATGGTTGTACTTTTTTCCTTTCAAGTTTTTTTTTTTGTTGGGAGATATGAGGTTTATATATTGAGGAGTTTCTCCTCTTCCATAGGGACGCAAACCAACTTAAAAAATGACTAAATGGAAAGACTACATTGAAGCACACACAAGAGTGTGTTGAATGGAAAGCATGTCATTGGCTCAGATTTGGAAACATGTTTTGAAAAGAAAAAAAAACAAATGATAAACAAATTGTTTACTCATAGGTGGTTGGACCATGGATATGGTGCACGGTGACTCCAGCACTTTTCATCTCCAGATGCACATACCACAAATAAATGAAATCCCAGAGCATTCCCTGTTCCATTAACATGAGGCAAAAGTGACCGAATTATTTATGACAACTATGTACAACTACCATAATTCCAAGTTTTCTATAGTACAGCCATGCTATCCAGTATGCTTCTAAAGAAACATAGCTCTGTTAAAGACTTATACACTGAAGAGGACTATACTGCATATGAATGTATGTCTAATTGAAATATATGCCATGTGAAAGACTGACGCAACCGTTGCATTTCTTCACGAGATGTGGTGACACAAATATTTCCATTGTTATCACAGTACTGGTTTCCTTGCATCACATTCACACAGACACCATACAGTGCAACTATACGGTGTTTTATTTTATTTGTTTTTTTTTGGTTGGATTGGTTTAACTGTAAAACAAAAAATGAAAGTCTCTGTTTTGTAAAACTTTGGTTTCAAATGCAGTCTCTTCCTCAGACATACCACTTTGCAGTGTCACCACCATGAGTGTATTCCTGTTATGCAAGGCATCATAAATAAGACTCATAAATGTGTACAAGCAATAATTAACTTTAAAAAAAAATACACAGCTTGGCAAAGCGTTCTACATGCATCACGGCCATACCCCAGACTTGATCAGCCAGGACTTGTTTGGTCTGAAGTTTGTCTCTTTAGTTTTATGGAAGCTTATATCAAATCAGTTCATTCTATTTTATACACTGTCTGTTTTCTGTTAAGCCACACCCTTTTATGCTGAAGTTACAAAGAGTGTTTTATCAGGCACAAGGGTAGCCAATCAGAACAGAGTTCATTTAAACATACCTGTCTTAAAGGCACAGTAGCAAAACCACTTCAATAGATTTCAATTGTATTTATCTCCAGAAAAAGTTTTCGCTTTTAGTTTAGTTACGCTTTTAGTTTAGGTGTTATGATACTTTTGTGAGACTCAGGTGTGTATTTCTTGCCTTTTAAGCAAAACCCAGCAAAAACAGTCAACTGTGTTCAACTGAGTTGCTCAAAGACATTGCAGACTCCTGCATGGGATGTCCACCCCTAGACTAACAACGCAAGCATTTTAAAATAGCTGCTAATTTTTCAATGGACATTAGCTTTTTTCCTGATCATTTTCATAATAGATTAATAAGCACACATTACTTGGATTAAAAGTAAAGCTCTATAGCAAAACTCAAGAAGCGATCATCAAATGTCAAACATCTCTTGACTGATTGACTGCATTTGAAAAAGGGAGAAAATGTGAACATTTGTTGTGTGAGCAAAATATGAATTAATATTTCACTCATTTGTGCATATTCTCGCCCATGTAAGAGAGAAGGAAGGTTAATTGCCCCCTTCAGCACCCCGCCCACAGCTGCCTGGTGACACAGCCTGTGCACCCAGCCAGCCGTGCCACCATGCCAAGAATAATAAATATTTATAGAAACTATGTGTGGAATAATGGCAGGAATGAGGGATGTTACCACACGTACGTGCGGTTCACTGCTGCAACTCAGCAGCTCTAAAAGTTCTTTG